>UESW01003894.1:1735041-1905384 GCA_900491605.1 Calamus simplicifolius
TTCTTCTCTTGTTTTTCTTCTGCAGCACCTTCACGTGATTCCTGGAGTGGAAGTCCTCCCACGTAGTCAAGCACAAGCAGCAGCCCTTCCTTCTCTTCCCCTAGCAATCCATGCTCTTAGAAAAAAAGAAATACCTGCTACATGCTTCTCATCTTTTTCCATAGGCTGCTCTTGAAAAAGAGAAACCAAAAAAGGAAGGCGGCTGCTCCTTTATAAAAGAGAGAGAACAAATCCTGGTAGAAAAGGAGTAGCGCTCCCTTTTGCCCTAATGGGCTGAATAAGTGGGCCAGGGGCCCAACACAGTCTTTACCCTCTGCTCAAGCTGCCACTCCTCTCATCACTCATCTTCTGAGCCATCTGGGAAGATCTTAAACCTAAGGTGAAAAGCGTCTGGACAAACAACACCAACGGCTGGGAGAGCTCACTCAAAGGCTCAACAATCAACCAGAGGCGGACTGCAGCATGAGTCGAAGAATAATTTTCCAAAAGGAATGAACTTGAGACATTATTCGTCACCTCAAGGATTTATGGGCATGTCAATTTCTGGTGGTAGTAAGCCGAGAGCCAAACCGAGCCTTGGACCTTTTATGGATTTCGTCTAGCTGCTCTCAAGCTTCAGCACCGGGGCAATCAATCTCTTCAAAAAAAAAGCTAGCAAAGGGGCCCCAGCAACATCCTCTCTTCTAGTCGTCCGTCTTCAGCGGACTCTCCCGGCCGTTCGTCTTCAACGGCCGCTAGCTGCCCGGGCTTCCTCGGCGACCTCTGGCTCCCAAGTCTGGACTCCGACCCTCGTCCATGGCTCCCGCGCCAGCGTCCCCAGCTCTGGGATCCCATCTCTCTTTCTGCACTTCGAAGAGGGTCCCCCAACTTCATTTCGGAGAGGAGCTGGTTATCAACCACTCCAGCTCCATCCCAACATGACTTCCTGGGGGGCAGACCACCAGCGGGCAGAAGTGCTTAAATCCACAAAAGAAAAAACGGAGGGTGCTACAAGATCTAAGTACGTTGTACCTGAGACAATTTCCATTCATTGATACTTAAAAATGTCATGCAGGGAAGACCAACCTCGCGTTGGCATCCCAGAAGCCCAATGTACCATTGGCATCGAAGATCGGTGTACCACCGGCTCTCAGCAACAAAAGCCCAACCCCGGTCGACACCAAAGCCCTGAGCCAGCCAGGCATGAAGCCCAGTGTACCACTGGCAGAGCGGTGTACCACCGGCTCTCAGCAACAAAAGCCCAACCTCGGTCGGCACCAAAGCCCTGGGCCAGCCAGGCATGAAGCCCAGTGTACCACTGGCAGAGCGGTGTACCACCGGCTCTCAGCAAACAAAAGCCCGACCTCGGTCGGCACCAAAGCCTGGGCCAGCTAGGCATAAAGCCTAGTGTACCACTGGAAGAGCGGTGTACCACCGGCTCTCAGCAACAAAAGCCCGACCCCGGTCGGCACCAAAGCCCTGGGCCAGTCAGGCATGAAGCCCAGTGTACCACTGGCAGAGCGATGTACCACCGGCTCTCAGCACAAAAGCCCGACCCGGTCGGCACCAAAGCCCTAGGTCAGCCAGCCATGAAGCCCAGTGTACCACTGGCAGAGCGGTGTACCACCGGCTCTCAGCAACAAAGCCGACCTCGGTCGGCACCAAAGCCCTGGGCCAGCCAGGCATGAAGCCCAGTGTACCACTGGCAGAGCGGTGTACCACCGGCTCTCAGCAACAAAAGCCCGACCCCGGTCGGCACCAAAGCCCTGGGCCAGCCAGGCATGAAGCCAGTGTATCACTGGCAGAGCGGTGTACCACCGGCTCTCAGCAACAAAAGCCCGACCCCGGTCGGCACCAAAGCCCTGGGCCAGCCAGGCATGAAGCCCAGTGTACCACTGGCATAGCGGTGTACCATCGGCTCTCAGCAACAAAAGCTCGACCTCGGTCGGCACCAAAGCCCTGGGCCAGCCAGGCATGAAGCCCAGTGTACCACTGGCAGAGTGGTGTACCACCGACTCTCAGCAACAAAAGCCCGACCCGGTCGGCACCAAAGCCCTGGGCCAACCAGGCATGAAGCCCAGTGTACCACTAGCAGCGGTGTACCACCAGCTCTCAACAACAAAAGCCCGACCTCGGTCGGCACCAAAGCCCTGGGCCAGCCAGGCATTGAACCCAGTGTACCACTGGCAGAGCGGTGTACCACCGGCTCTCAGCAACAAAAGCCCAACCCCGGTCGGCACCAAAGCCCTGGGCCAGCCAGGCATGAAGTCCAGTGTACCACTGTAGAGCGATGTACCACCGGCTTCTCAGCAACAAAAGCCCGACCCCGGTCGGCACCAAAGCCCTGGGCCAGCCAGGCATGAAGCCCAGTGTACCATTGGCAGAGCGATGTACCACCGGCTCAGCAACAAAAGCCCGACCCGGTCGGCACCAAAGCCCTGGGCCAGCCAGGCATGAAGCCCAGTGTACCACTGGCAGAGCGGTGTACCACCGGCTCTCAGCAACAAAAGCCCGACCCCGGTCGGCACCAAGCCCTGGGCCAACCAGGCATGAAGCTTAGTGTACCACTGGCAGAGCGTTGTACCACCGGCTCTCAGCAACAAAGCCTGACCCCGGTCGGCACCAAAGCCTGCACCAGACAGGCATGAAGCCCGACACCCGTCGGCACATGAAGCCCTGCACCAGCCAGGCATTAAGCACGACACCCATCGGCACATGAAGCCCTGCACCAGCCAGGCATTAAGCCCGACCCCTGTCGGCACCTAAAAGCCCTGCACCAGCCAGGCATGAAGCCCGACCCCCGACATCACCTAAGAGCCCTGCACGAGCCAGGCATGAGCCCGAACCCGTCAATACCTAAAGCCCTGCACCAGCCAGCATGAAGCCCTGCACCAGCCAGGCATTAAGCCCAACACCCGTCGGCACATGAAGCCCTGCACCAGCCAGGCATTAAGCCCGACCCCCGTCGGCACCTAAAAGCCCTGCACCAGCCAGGCATGAAGCCCGACACCCATCGACACCTAAGCCCTGCACCAGCCAGGCATGAAGCCCTGCACCAGCCAGGCATTAAGCCCGATACCCGTCGGCACATGAAGCCCTGCACCAGCCAGGCATTAAGCCCGACCCCCTCGGCACCTAAAAGCCCTGCACCAGCCAGGCATTAAGCCCGACACCCGTCGGCACATGAAGCCCTGCACCAGCTAGGCATTAAGCCCGACCCCCGTTGGCACCTAAAAGCCCTGCACCAGCCAGGCATGAAGCCCGACACCCGTCGACACCTAAAGCCCTGCACCAGCCAGGCATGAAGCCCGACACCTATCGGCGGATAAAGCCCTGCACCAGCCAGGCATGAAGCCCTGCATCAGGCGAGGATCAGCCACTGGGAGGTAACACCCCTTTCGCCTTGCTGGGGGGACCCGCTTCATCTCAGGGGTGAGGGGGCATCTGATGTGGCTGATCCAACACCGTTAGAGAACCATGAAGGAAATCGACAGAGCCCCTTTTGGCCTCCTAAGGGCCCTTCGGCCACGGTAGCGTTTAGCCTCAAAAGTCATGCACACCCAAGGCCGACAGCTCCAAGGCCGACAGCTCCGACCCCGAGACCCCCTCCGGTCTCGGGGTGCACCAGCATCGTCCCACCCCCGGGACCCCTTTCGGTCTAGGGGTGGGATCGTCTCTCTTGACCCCGAGACCCCCTCCGGTCTCGGGTGCACCAGCATCGTCCCACCCCCGGGACCCCTTTCGGTCTCGGGGTGGGATCGTCATCTCTCGACCCCGAGACCCCCGTCGGTCTCGGGGTACATCAACAACATCCTACCCCGAGACCCCCGTCGGTCTCGGGGTCCATCCATAACATCCTACCCCGAGACCCCCCGTCGGTCTCGGGGTGCATCAACACCCTACCCCGAGACCCCCCGTCGGTCTCGGGGTGCATCAGTACCATCCTACCCCGAGACCCCCCGTCGGTCTCGGGGTCCATCCACAACATCCTACCCCGAGACCCCCGTCGTCTCGGGGTCAACCATCTACCCGAGACCCCCCGTACATCAACAACATCCTACCCCGAGACCCCCCGTCGGTCTCGGGGTCCATCCATAGCATCTCAACCCCCGAGACCCCCGTCGGTCTCGGGGTACACTCACAACATCCTACCCCGAGACCCCCGTCGGTCTCGGGGTGCATCAACAACATCCTACCCGAGACCCCCGTCGGTCTCGGGGTGCATCAACAACATCTCAACGGGGTGCATTCACAACATCCTACCCGAGACCCCCGTCGGTCTCGGGTACGCTCACAGCATCCTACCCCGAGACCCCCCGTCGGTCTCGGGGTGCATTCACAACATCCAACCACCGAGACCCGAGACCCTCTCGGGCTTGGACATTGAACAGTGCCGGTGAATAGTACCATGCAAGTATTCACCCACAGCCTTCTCTGAAGCTCATCCAAGGGCATGAACAGTACCATGCGAGCACTCTATGATCAAATGCTCTACGAGAATAGACGTACGTAGGGGACACGTCTGGCAAGCGCCGTAATGATCGGCCATGCCCTGCAGCCACCAACTCTGACAGGACACGGCCTGCAGCGCGACACGGCATATGGAGGTAAGCTCCACCGTACTGCCATCAATTAATGCTCTGACAAGAGATCACGCCCCAAGCCCACGGATTCCAGGCATCAATAAATTGGGTAAGAGTTACCTCGACCAGGTAACACGCTCATGACACCCCTAAACGCTCAGAATGAGAGATCTCTCTCGGGAGTCATCTCTCTTCTTCTCTTTCGAGCTTCCTCAAGCTCACGGCTGATGCCCAGACCACTAACTTAAGCGTCGGAGGGTCCCCGCTGAATCTTCGGCCTCCGAGACTTGTTTGCAGGCGCGAGGAGCTCGCTGAAGGAGGCGACCGCATGCTCGAGGCCGATGATTTGGCGTCATCACTTTGAATTCTTAAGTATGCTCCTAAAATTTGCACATTTCCTTTTCCCGTTCCTAATATAGTATCGGGTTTATGGTAAAATTTAAGAGTACCATTTAGCTGAAAAAAATCTTCATCTGCAATTAAAAAATCTTCAATTACAAAGATTGTGAAAATTTAAGAGGACTTTATAATATCATCCACTCATGCATGCATCTAATTATCCACCTTATCAACCAATGACAAATCGTAATCTCGCCGGCCAATCAATTAACAATACCCTTTCTAGATTCCCTTACGTCTAAGCTTTGAAAAGGAGCTCCATGAAGTAGTGCCTTTGATCTTTCTTTGTCGGTCACGATATTATCGTGGTTGGGTAAGGGAGGAGGTCTGAATGTTTCAACCAATATTTTAAAAATAGGATCAAAGAAATGAGCTAGCTTGACATTTGGGTTATAGGTTAATTAGTTCGATCGGATAAATCGATTTGATCGAACCGAATGATATCATAATTAATTTTTAATTTAATAATATAAAAATAATAAAATATGAATACTAATTCAAATGAAAAATTAAAAATTTTAAAAAATTATTTTAATTTTATTTATCAAAACTAAAGTTTAAAAATTAGGATTAAACCGAATGTTTGAAATTTAACATATTCAATAATTTTTTTTATTTTTATTAAATTATATAAAAATTAATTTTAATAATAAAATTGGATCGAAGTGAGACCGATTTTTAGGTTGGAACGGATAGTCTGATCTAATTTTCAAAACTATGGTCCCAAGAATTCGAGTCTCGTGAAGAAGCATCACCTCTCAAAGCCAAGGACAAACAAGCCCCCCCTTCGAGCGCCAGTCATGCCTGCAACTGCGCCCACCCAAATGCATACAGCTACAGAATTTGTTGTGCTTTGATTCAGCAGTCCAGCTTTCCGACTGGATTCCCCTTTTTTTTTTTTTATGGTGTATATTTTTATTGGTCACTTTAGGAGGTCTTTGGGGTTAGATAATTAATTTTTGGGATTGATTCCAATTTGGCTGTGTTTGATGAGATTCCAACCATTTCGGATGAAGAAGTCGATGATCGGCTGGCAGCATGAATGGAATGCGAATAGCTTGGTGCATGATGATGCCCTGGACCACCACCACATGCTACGATGGAGAACATTTAACTGTGCACTGTGACACCGGTGGTCCAAGTCGCTTTAACATTTGGCTGGCTAGAAGTACCGATGATGGTGATAAACCAATCATGCTAGCTAACTGTGTTGGTCGATCGAGTAAGCCATGCTAGGAGTTTGGGTGAAAAGTTGACAGATTGACCGATTGATTATTTATACGACCATCGAACGAGCTAGATTTTTATTTAAAAAAAAAAACAGTGGTACGTAATTCTAAGATCTATTCCTTGGAGGAAATAAGAGAATTTGGATGTGTGCGTGTTGTCTCTCATGTTGAAGCCTTGCTTATTAATTCAAAAATATATTTCCTATAGGCAGAAGAATTGGAGAGGATTCTTGTCACTTGGATTTTTCAATACGTAAGAAATTAAGCTCTGTACAATTATACTGAAATAATTTTGTTTTTATTTTTACACCAATCATGTGTCTCATATCGATCGCAAGGGAACCAGCCCTTCATCATCATCAATGTTATTATGCGTGTTATGACCATAAATTATGTGTTTTTCTCTATGTCTGCCGACATAAATAGGCATAGAAATATGCTTTTTTGGTCTACTACTTATTCTTTCTCATCCTGGGAATTGTTGCCATACTAAAGTTGCATAAACCTTCCCCCATATCTCTTGAAAACTCTCCACGCTCTACTAAGGCAATTTAAAGTTTGAACCATTGGAAGGCTTTACTAGCTAGTCTATTTTGAGCTGTTCCATCCAAAATATTACCATCCCAGCAATTATACTGGAAATCAAGTACATTGGAGAGTTTTGAACTTTTATGTAGGCTTAATTCATCTTCAGCTCTTCAATGGACTGACTTTAATATTTAATCTTATGATTGCCACTTAACATCCAATGCACAATTTCCTGGGCAGCAGTAATTATGTTCATAAATAGGGATGGTAATTTTCTCCATTCTTTCTGATCTCCATGAAGACTTGTCTTGGTTGGGGTTAAATGAAAGAAGTTTTCTTTCCTTAAGGATAAGAATAAAAAAAAATTATATCTTCATAAATACAGATGAAGGAGAGACAAAAAGGATGCTCCCCACTCCACAAAATCCCGATCCTACCCTATAGGATTTTTATATATTTTATAATACTTTAACATTATTATATTATTTTAACATCCTAAATATAATTTCATATATAATTTTAAAATACTTTAGGACCACATATACTTATTTTTATATTTATTAAAACTTATAATAATATATTTATTTCTTATAAATAGCTCATGATCGTAAACTCATGTTATTCTACTCTTTGAAATTATGATTTAATATTTTTTTTACCAATTAGCCATAAAGTTTATAATTATGATAAATTTATTAAAATCTATTTTATTCATTATATGAAAGCCAATACTTTATTTTTTTATTGTTAAAAATAGTAAGATTAAAATTAAAAAAATAAATATTTTAATTAGAAAAAAGAGATAGATGCTGATTGGGATCTTTCGGGGTGGGGGGTGGGAACTTTATATGGATGGGGTTAAGAAAAGTTTTTATTTTCATTAGTAAGAATGGAGATAAAGTTAAAAGGCTAAAATAGTATTGAAATGGAGATGCAAAGTGTCTCGACTCTTTGCCCTCACCTTGCTCAGTTGCCACTTTTATACATAAAAAGGGTAGCTTTGCTCTGAAGGAAGGAAACTCTTTTTAGAAGAATTTAAACATTACTGATCTTTATCAACTTACCGTTCTATATATCATCAAACCCTTTTGATTGCTATATTGAGCGAAGGTGGATGGCCTTACTCTCTAGCAATCCGATCACCTATCCCTTGATAAGGTAATATAAATGTTTCATTGTCCGCCTCTCCACACGTGTCTTATATGGCTTCTGCACGTGTAAACTCGAAGAGTGGTGTTAATTCTCGAATAGAATTACCAAAAGGATACAAGCGGATAGATCGGACTTTTTATATCGGCATTTATAGCAAGATCACGACATTTTGATCAAATAGTCAAACTGTAATCCTCTCATCGATTGCTGCCACATAGCCCGAGTAGCCTTGGTCAACATTTGCTCGAATTAGGATTAACCTCATAGTTGCTATTTATGTAATCTCATCGAAATATCGTGGTACATCTCACGACGTCTCTCTTGTACTTGTTCTTTTGTAAAAAAATCTAAGTCCTTCCTTTTTTTTAGGTTTTAAAATATTAAAATATTAAAATATCCAATGCTAAAAAAAGGTAGGTTTCCATAGTATAATATAATAAACAAAATAATTAGAGTCAAAACTATACATTAAAAGTAAATTATTAAATATTAAAAGATTAACAAATAGAAAAATGTATTATTTTTGCCAATGAATAATTTATTACCTTCCAACTTAAAATCAAAATTATTGGCTTCATGGTGAAAAAGAGAGTGATGATCATCAAGGGCGGTCAAAACTAATTATTTTTTACTTTAATGCGTTCATGAATGACATTTCAATGCATATACGCGTTGCATATAATCATATGCATTCTAAATTTAAGTAACAAATTAACTTAGCGCGCTTCATTTTTTATATAAAGGGCATAAATATATCAAATTATTTTTGTTTTCCTTGCTGATTTCATACATGCAGGTGAGCCAGGGTTAAGAAAAGAATAAAACCCCTCATCTTCTCCTTTTCAGACCATGTAATAATAATATATAGAGATTCCCTCAACCTTGGCCCCTTCATCAAACAGTATATCTACCAAGTACCAACAACCCTTTTCCTTGGGCTCTCCTTGCCTTCTCCCTGCTCCTCATCCCTTTCTACCCTTCATGACCACAAGCTCAAACCCAGATGCCATGGAGACTGATGCCCCCACCCTCTCCATCACCGTGGAGAGGAACCCATCCGAGTCACGGTTGCTGGAGCTTGGTATTAAGTCATGGCCCAAGTAAGCTTCCTCCTCTTAAACTTCTCCCTTCTCTTGGTTCTCTCCGAGCAAAGGGAGCATCTAACTTCTACTAACTAGTTACATTAGAGAGTCATATAACCAACCAAATAATGTAAGCTGTCGATATCCTCTCTAGAATGATGGTTGCACCACAACTTTTATCTAATCTTCTTCTTCTTCTTCTTCTTTTTCCATTATTTTTGATCTTTAGGTGGGCCTGCCCTCGAGGGAAGTTTCCTCTTAAGTATGATGCAGAAGAGACGTGTTATTTCCTCAGAGGAAAAGTGAAGGCCTACATTAAAGGATCCTCCGAATGCGTGGAGTTTGGAGCAGGAGATCTCGTGGTCTTCCCCAAGGGACTCAGCTGCACTTGGGATGTCTCGGTAGCCGTCGATAAGCACTACAAATTTGATTCATCTTCTTAGCTATCTTCCACTCTTCTTCTTCTTCCTCTCCTCCTCCTCCTCCTTTCCCCCTTTGTTTTTTTGTTTTTTTTTGGTTATATCAAATGTGAGCCTTTTTTTTATTTTATGTATTTGTAGTTATAATTAACTCGGTCAAAAAACCCATCGGTCAATGCAGGCCCCAATCAAAGTAATCTTATTTATTCTTTTGAATGAGCTTTGAATGCTTCTTTGACCACCACCACCACCACCTTGTGGGTGAGGGAAGAAATTCTATCCACAACCCCTCAACTTTTGTAACTGCAAGCATTTAAACAAATGATGAGTGCTTCTCTTCTTGTGTTTGTTCTCTTCGGAGCTCATTTATTCTAGTGTCCGCATCTCTTCGATTTAGCTCATCAATGGCATTCAACGTACGTGGCCACCTCGAGGTGGCCATGGAGCAAGGTGGGAAATAAAGACGGGTGCAAGGAGAATGGGAATATACCAAGGTCTTAGGGTTTCTGGCTCCTCTGATAAGATGGAATATTGGATGGCACCTCTTGGCCTTGGTGTCTCAGGCTTGCCTTTTGGCATGGCATTTGGAGGCATGCATCATGCTTGACTCACTTGGGTGTTGCGTTTCTCTTGGTTGGAAGCTAGCTAGGGGTAGGTTGACAGCCTTCAGTGCCATGCTTTTGTTGTTGGATTTCATGGTTTTGGTTCTTGTTAATAAGTCAATCTCTTCATCAGCAACTGCCCGTTTGTTTGAACTTAAGGGATGAAAACATTTGTGGGATGGATTTCATGGATTTGCTGGTGTGTGCTAAATCCTAGAATTTGTCATGATTGGCAAAGAAGAATACTTTAATTTGTTAGCTTTGTTGCCACTCCTATAAAGAATCTCTCTTAATCCAGGAAAATAACATAGGACTGGGATGCTTTTATAAAATAGATTTCCTTTCTCTCCCTTTTTTTTTTTTGTAATGTAATGTAAAGCAGATTAAATAACAAATAAAAGAATACAAAATAAGCTTTTCATAACAAATATTTGGTTTTAGCATTTGCTACTTCAATACTTGTTTCTCTCTGCTACAACAAACACTATAGGCTTTTATCTGTAAAAAGATATAAATACTTGTTTCTCTCTGCTACAACAAACATTACTTGTTTCTCTCTCTCTCTCTCTCTCTCTCGATTCTATGAGCAAAATATCACCTCACTTTTTTCTTTTTGGCCCCCTTTTCACTGATTATTTCAATGCAAGCAGGTTGCAGGCAAAGGCTGTAGACCAACCCGTTATTTGAAATCATTCCCATAACGTGCACCGATGATAGCACCCAACATTAGTGATCATGTTTGTCAGCTTTCATGGAAGCTAGAGGCGTAATTATTCAAATAAGGCAAACATTAGTGCTGCCTAGTCAACTATTAGTATAGATTTTTGCAAGATTTCAAGTATTTTTCCAGCTTTATTTTGTACAAACTTTGATTTGTGCAACTCTTTGCAAAGCCTATTTGATAAAAAAATTTAGTGCCATCAGCCATCTCATTATTTTGAAATTCAATAAGCCATGACACGCTTGGTCTTTCTTATGAGGTATATGATCCTGTGCATGCCTCCAAATTTCTCATATCCGTTGTCTACAACCTAAGTCCTCTTCTTCTTCTTCTCCTCCTATTTTAGATCCAAAATATTCTTCCATTGATAATGAACATATAAATAAACCAATTTTTTATTGAAAATCTTGAATTCAAATTCTTCTTCTTCCTCTTCTTCTCCTTCTTCTTCATTGTTTGATGCATGAAATGAAATTAAGATAGTCCTATTGTCGTAAAAAATTATCTTGTAATCCCATTAGTAACATATTTGTTCTCTTTAAATATACACTTAAGCAGAAGGCCTAAAGGCCTAAAGTATTTTCTAGAGGTAATAAAAAAATTGAGCTGCATTTGATGATGTGAGAACTATGAGTACGTAATAAACTATGATTGCATTACAGGAAAAGGTTTTCTCTACTCCCCTTTTATCGCATGAATGTTAGTCTTCCAGTGCAAGCCTCAAGTGTTTGCACCAAAACTGCAATAAGAATCCAATCTTAACCTCCTCTGTCTTTACAAGACATGCTATTTTCTAAAATGGCATTGACCATTGATTGTTTGACCTTAATTGCAAAATTTGCGATGGAAATTGACATAATTTAATAACGAGATAATCAAATGATGGTCTTTCTTATGTTTTTGACTTCCATAGATTGCAACTGTCGGCAGTTGACATATAAGAACAGGAAAGAGCCAGCTCTGTTAAAGTTGAATCCAAATGGAATATTATTAATAAGCCCAAAAAGTCCAACCAACCTCGATATTCAAGAGGCATCTTGGATTTGCAATATCCTTTGACTGTATCCACCTACTAACAAACAGATTGAGTGTGATTTTAGTTATCAAGTTTGGAGAGCGTCGTGGCTGGAGTGTTTCCCTGTTTTCTCACCCAGGGAGCCAAAATTTCTTACGGAGAGTAGAGTTTGAGTGATTTCAGGCAAAGAATACGAGATATTTCAGCTTTAATTGATCATGGGCATGTAGACTTTGAATGAGAAGGCAACAAAATTCTTTTGAAAATTGGAACCATGAATGTCATTCTTTTGAAACCATGAATGTGAACTCTTGAATGCATGAGAAGTTGGTCTGTCAAGCTCTTTCATCCAGAATTTGGCCTGTAATCTTGAAGACCCAGGAGGCCCAGGCAATGTCTAGAAAGTAAACTGGGTCAATTTAGATCACGTAGCCATAAATCTTATGGTTTATTCTTCTTCTTCTTCTTCTTCTTCTTTTAATAAAATAAAATGTAATTAGCTTCATGATCTCAAATTCAAGTCTTAGGATGTGATCATTCCAGCATCCCAATTGATATCTTTTAAGATGCCTCTCCTTTCAAACATCGAAACAAATCGGGCCAGCAGTGCATTCTGTTCTATGAAAGAACTCGACGATCCCACTCAATGGGATTTAAAACTTTATGTAGTTCTGAATTTAGCTCATCTCGCATAATGTATCCTAGTGCCAAGATCACTCCAAGGCTTTTATTGTTGAGATCCGGTCCAAACATTTTCGACCCATGATGTGCCTAAGTTTATACCTTTGTCATTTGAAAAAATCTTTGTATACCGCTCTGGTGTAGGATGGTCTGTATCGGATGCGATGATTCATTCATGCATAGGCCCGTGTGCGAACAAATTACTGCACTCAGTGCAAGCCATCCTATATCGAAGGCGGTGTACAAAAACTTTTCCTTATCTTTTACTATGGTAGCCCAAACTACTTTACAATATGTTCCGGCTCCAATATAAAGGGTTTACCATAATGTTGCCGTATAAGAGCTAATGCCCCTGGATCTCGCTAGTTCCATTAATTACACAGACTTGAGCCAATTGAGTGCTCCTCTGTGGTCCTCAATTTCCATTAATGATATATAAAGGAGACATGTTTACTATTATAATGCAGCTCTTTAATCTATCGTAATACTGCTACTTATATTTGCTTAAGTTGCATAGTTTAATTCCTTCTACTCTTCTTCCAGTGGGAGAAGCCAGATTTTTAGTAGATATGCTGGCTAATTCTTTTTAATATGATCCTAGCATATGAAACATCTTCATTGTTAGGCTTTGAAGATGCCGTGATCATAGCTTATGAGTGCACCGGCAAGTCATACGATTATTCATCGATGAAGCTTATGATGGCGAAAGAGCATGAGAAAGAATGCCAAAGATTTTTTGATGAGGGCGTTTCGATGCTTAAATCAGTCAAGAGAGATGATGGGAGTGACTAAGGATAAACTTTGTAAGCTTTATATTAGTGAATGAAAAATAATGAAACAGAGGAAGCTAAGATGGAGCAAAGTGTGGCCTTATTGGAGGTTAATTATGGAGATGAGTTGCATTGTAGTGGTTGTAGATTGGTTCCTTGATGAGTTGCATTGTAGTGGTTGCAACATCCTAGCATAGGCCCTTTATCTGATGATCTGATGATAGGATCATAGGGATCATATAAATAATGATTTGTGTGTCTTGCCATGATATGTTACTCTCTGGGACTGCATAGTCTGTGGTTGAGCATTTGTTCCTATCAATCTATCTATAGATGTGCATGTACCAACTTATCAGGTGTACACCACTCACTTACGTGCATGTTGATGCGGACCAGCTTGCCATGTGTGATCTTATCATCAAAGGTCAAAGAATTCTACATCATCTTCGCTGAATTCATTTAAAATAAAAAAATATGTCCCACTTAATTCATTTTTTTTTTTTAATTCAAGGAGAAGAAATCAATAGTAGAATTATATTTATCAAATCGCATAAATAAATAAATAAATAATAAAAAGTTTAGAGACTCCCATCTCGTTCCTTATCCGAAGTGCCCATCCCAAACGAGTGACAGCTTCGTTCAACTTTCCTCTGGAAAACATCCGCTTAATTATCCAGTTCAGTGGATTGGTATTGCCTGCATCGATCTTTAGAGAACTCGTTGTTCGAGGGGACGGTGAAGAATACCGAGAATATTGTTTCACGCTCTTTGAGAAGAGAATTGGAGTTCCAAAATCACGCTGGATATGGTCTAAATTTGTTGCCTTTTGATCTCTTGTTGCTTGCTCGATCTATTCTTGTTTATTCTATTTTGCAACCCTTCTTAGGTTTTTACTTTGCCGAAATTTCATTTGTTCTTTGGTTATTTTTTTTTTCAAAAGCTCATATCATATTTATTTTATTTGCAAGTGCTACTTTTTCGCATCTAACTATGTTAATAAGATTTTGGGATCTTAATAAATCGAGCTCATGGAGGTAAGGGTGCTAACGGGTCTGGTTGAGTCTGGCTTCCTCCCAATCCAGACAAGGGCCTGTTGGACTTGGGGGGTTTTCTAGTTTAAACATTTATGCAAACATTGGGGGGTATTTCTACCATAACATTTAATTTATGCTTCGGCACATGGGCCTAGGCTTGCAACCCCAGTCAGCCAGCAGGACCGTAGCCCGTAGGGTGGGTCCAGATACCTTAAAATCCTTACCCTACTTGATGCTTATGGGTTTGGATCGGGTAGAATGGATCTAGGTCTGGGTCTTAAGGGGGGTCTTGTTGACAAGCTAAATTTTATAAAAAAATATTTTTCATATCATAAAATGATCTACCAATTCAAATCATATAACAGGTTGGGTCCAACTTGGTCATGCTTTTGCTAGGCCTGGGCCCAGAGCTGACAAGCTTTATGGATCTAAATTTTGGTCCATATCTGCTTAATAGGTCGTTTGGTCCTGGTTGGGATCGAGCTAGCTATAGGTAGGGTTTAAGACAACAAGTCTTAGGGGTTAGGCATACATGCACATCTAGAGATGGGCAATGAGCATGTTACCCATAAGTCGCTATGACCGGCACAAATAGGTATACCTGGCACGGCTCGGTATAGTACCAGGCCATGCCGGGCTTGAAAAAATTTTCTCCCGACCCGGCCCATGATGGGCCGATGCAGGCCTATTGTGCCGGCATAGCACGGCCCAGGCCCACATGGGCCTGGCCGTGCTGGCCCAGGTGGGCCTGTGTCGTGCCGTGCCAGGCAACATGGGCCTAATGCCAACCCAGGTGGGCAGCACGGCCTATAAGGGCTTGATAAAAATTTTTATAAAAAAATATTTTTTAATAAATTAAAAAATTATTGGGAATAAATAAATTTATTAATATGAAGCCACCTTAATGGTGAAGGGTTTGGCATAGACCCCTACCAGTTTATTAATTTAAAATCAAAATGGTACATGAAGGGAGGGAGGCTAGGCCTAACCTCTGGAATACAATAAAAAAGGAGAAAAAAATAGAGATGACTCACTTTAATAATTAAAAAAAATACATTATTAGAAGTGAAACATATATTATTAGAAGTGAAAACAATTCAAGCCTCAGAAAGACATAAGGCACATTCAAAAGGCCTTGTTAAAGCACACTCTATGCTCCAAGAGCATCAATCTCAGCTTCTCTCATATTAAAAAAGAGACTTCATGCATCGATCTTCAGTGCACAAAGCGTGCACCGGATGCACGGTGTTTGCAAGTCTGGTCCTCAGGCTAGTCCATAAGGTGATTCTTGGGCCTATTGTGCTCTCTGGCTGGTTTCGCTAAACAAGAGCACGGTTAACGTCAAGAGACCATACTTTCTTGCCTGACTCGTTCATGATGCCTACAGTGCACCAAACGACCTAGTCTTTCTTATAAATTTGAGTCTTCATGAGAATATCTAAACTTATATGTCTTGTTCCTTTTTGTTATTTTTTTTTCCTTATGATGTTGTTAAATTATGAATAAATGGACAAAAGTTAAAGAGGGTGCCATTCAAACGTGCAGCACGCCTTAAATATAATAATGCAAATGTAACCAAAAAGATATATACTAGTGATGTATTACTACAAATGTAACTCACAAGTTATAGTTAATTACATACAATAGTTAGAACTAGACTTGCAGACTTTAACACAATTAGAAGATTGGATTAGTAGCTCAATAATCCAATAGATGGATCAATGGTTGAATAGTATAAATAATCAAAAAAAATAGAACTAAAAAATGATTCGTAAGGATAAATAGAGATAATTTTTAATAAAATTTAATTAATATGATAGCTAAAAAATTTAAATTCTTAAAAATAAACTATTTAAACTCTAAATATCACCTGGTGGGCCATGCCAGGCACGACCCATCATGGGTCATGCCGGTCTGAATTTTTTTTTACCGTGCCGTGCCTAGCACGGTCCGTTTGTTATTGGGCCATGCCAGACATGGCACGGTAATTGAAGCGGTACGGTGGGCCTGATACGGTACGGTCCAGTGCCCACCTCTATGCACATTGGGGTTTCATGAATGGACAAAACTTAGGAGTATTTTATTAGTTGTTTGCTGTATGGTTCCTCACTTGATGACCATGTATATACAATCATCCCATTTAAAGAGGCATGTGATCGCTAGATATTTTTCGCTTAATGACGGTAAATGTTTAAGTGTATCAAAGTGTGTAACCAAATGGTAAGCACAATACGAATTGCATCTAAGTTTTATTATTGTTGAGTTTGCCTATTTTTTAAAACTACGTTATGTGCCCTATTGTTCATTAGATTTAAAAGATTCATATCAGCTGGAGAGAAAAATCATTGGTCCAGATAATAGCTTGCATATTAGATGCCACCAATTCGATAGAAAATCTACTATCTGATAGGCTTGACAATAAATACGAATGCATTTGATCCTCATGAAAGTAGAAGTAAGGCATACTTCTACACTGAATTCTTAGAAAATGACTCACTAATGAACTTATCATTGCAAATGTTTGATGTCTTTCTGTTCTTTTTATATATTTTTTAAAGCAATCGTATCACACTCGAGCACCTATGATGTCAAGATGGTGCTCTCCCAACCTTAAAACTATATATATATATATATACACTCAACTCAATTCATCTAAATCTTTTCCAACTACATGGGGATGGCTATATGAATATGCTTCCTTCACTCTATTCTATTTAGAACCAAGTCGATATTCAAATTATAAATAGTTATATTTTTTAATTATTTCTATCCATATTAATTTAGGTCCACCTTTACCTTTATTCTTACCATGAATTATTAAAAGATCAGTATTTCTAATTGAAGCTTCTAAAGGTCTACGTTGTATATGTCCAAACTACCGCAATTAATTTTCTATCATTTTATCTTCAATTGGACTATTCTATCATTTCTCTATATATTTATTTTTAATTTTATCTTTTAAAATTTACTACATATCCATCGTAACATATCCATTTCTATTATAATTAATTTATTCACATATTGTTTATATATATATATATATATATATATATATATATATATATATAGGAATAGTGTATTTTAGTTCTTTGAACTTTAATTAAAATTTCTCTTGAAATTATGGGTTTAATATGAAAGAACTTGGTCATTTTATCTTAATTGACAACATTGTGGCATCCCAGGTGAATGAACTTGCCATAAGGACCAAGTGAGACAAGAAATTAGATGAGTACTGCAGAAAGAGTGTGTGTATGGAGCTGCCTCTGCAGGCACTGAAGGGTGTGGGACTACTAAGCTAATTTTGTAGAAGAATGAAGATGATAAAAAGTTAGAACCGTAATTGAAACTCCTTGCTTATTTAGTCTGTAATTTTGCATTAAAAAAGCATAATTGTGTAAAAGTTGATCGATATAGTGTGAAACCATTGTAGTTTAGAGTTCGCTGATTCTATTTCGATAAGGACAAGCTGGCTTAAGTTGGTAAAACTGAGTGGAGCGTGGGCTAATTAAGCTTGAGATTTAAGCTCAAATAACTTTAGACTAAGATCCAAGATTGCTTAGTTTTCTATCTTGATTGGCTATGCTTTTACTGCAATAGAGTAATGTGATTAAATTGTATTTGTCTTGGTTTCTTCTTGCCAATGATAATATTGTCAAGTTTTCGTCGAGTTCACTTCGTTTATAACAGCATAGTTATTTTCTTTTTTTTAAAAAAAAAAAACTTTGAGTAGATATATATAAGACTATATATCTCAACTTAACTCAACTCATCTAAGCCTTTTCCTAACTACATGGGATCGGCTACATGAATCTGTTTCCTCCACTCTCCTCTATCAGGACCAAGCCAATATTTAAATTACAAATAGTTATATCTTTTTTAATTATTTATGCTCATGTTAGTTTAGGTCTACCTCTATCTCTATCCTTACCATGAATTGTTACAATATCACTCTTTCTAACTAAAGCATTTAAAGGTCTACATTGTATATGTCCAAACCACTGTAATCAATTTTCTCTTATTTTATCTTCAATTGGGGATACTCCTATCATTTCTCTTATATGTTTATTTCTAATTCTATCTTTTAAAGTTTTACCACATATCCATCTTAACATAGGCATTTCTGTTACACTTAATTTATTCATATGTTGTTTCAATATTGCCCAATACTATGTTCCATATAGCATAGATAGCCTAATAGCAGTTTTATAGAATTTTTTTTAATTTTAATGGGATGCGCCGATCATACAATACTCTCAAAGCACTTCTCCACTTAATCCATCCTGCTTTAACTCTATTATTCATTATTCACCTATTTCACATTCTTGCTGGATAATTGATCCCAAATACCTAAATTTTTCACTCCTTGATATCTCTTGGCTTGCAATCTTCACCATTTTTTTATTTGTATTTCTACTCCCACTAAAATTACATTTTATGTATTCAATTTTACTTATGCTAATCTTAAAACCTTTAAATTCTAAAGCCTCTTTCCAAATCTCTAGCTTAGCATTTACTCCAGATTTAGTTTCATCAATCAACACTATATCATCTGCAAATAACATACACCATGTGATATCATTTTGAATATATTTGGTTAATTCATCCATAAGTAATACAAAAAGATACGGACTTAAGGCAGATCCTTGATGTAAACCTACAGTAATTGGAAACTCACTAGTTTCTCTTATTATTGTTTTAACAATAGTTATTGTTCTATTATACATATATTTTATCAATTCTATGTACCTTTTAATAACTCTTTTTTATCTAAAACCTACCATATTATTTCTTTAGGAACTCTATTATATGCTTTCTCTAAATCAATAAAGACCATATTATAAGGTCTTTTTTTTTCTCTATATCTCTCCATCAATCTTCTTAATAAATAAATAGCTTACATAGCCGATCTTCCAGGCATAAATCTAAATTAATTATTTGATACCAAAGTTTCAGCTCTTAATCGATTTTCTATTACTCTCTCCTATAGTTTAATTGTATGACTCATTAGCTTAATCCCTCTATAATTTGCACAG
Source organism: Calamus simplicifolius (assembly GCA_900491605.1). NCBI lineage: Eukaryota > Viridiplantae > Streptophyta > Magnoliopsida > Arecales > Arecaceae > Calamus > Calamus simplicifolius. Next base: position 1,754,269 of record UESW01003894.1, read on the forward strand.
TTTTGAATATCTCTTTTATTTTTGTATACGAGTATTAATATATTTTTCCTCCAATCATTCGGCATTCTTTTAGTTGCTATAATCCTGTTAAATAAATTAGTTAACCACATAACTCCAATTTCTCTTAAGCCTTTTCAAACCTCAATAGGGATCGCATCTGGTCCTAATGCCTTTGCATTTTTCATTTTACTCAAAGCCTTCTTAACTTCAAGCATGCTAAATCTACGAAAAAATTTATGCTCATTTGTTACTCCTAGGTTATCACATCCTTCTACTCTTAAATTTATCAAACTATTTTTATTTAATAATTTTTTAACATAATTTTTTCATCGTTCTTTTATTACTTTTTTATTAAGACTCTTTCATCTTCATCCTTAATACATTAAGATAGTCAAGATCTTTTGTTTTCTTTTCTTTTAGTTTTGCTAATTTATATATTATCTTTTCATATTCTTTCATATCTACTCTATTATATAAATCATCATAGACTTTAAGTTTGGCATTACTTACCGCTTTTTTAGCTTCTTTCTTTGCATCTCTATACTTTTTAAGACTTTTTTCATCCCTAGCCTCTTGCCAAATTTTATAATTTATTCTTTTAAGCTTGATGAAAGCTTGAACTTTCTCATTCCATCACCAAGTTTTCTTTCCTACTAGTTCTATTCCTTTTTGATTTTAAACTATTAAATTAAGAAAAGCTCAAAGCATATATAAAAACCCATCGCCTTTTTCTTCCCATCCAAAAAAAGAACCTCACACACCGTTCTGCCACCAATTTCTAGAGCAAGCCAGACCTAAATTCAGCTTGATATTAATCAGGCCAGGCTTGAGGTTGGAATTGCTCTTAGTTCAACTCAATTAGATTCCTAGAAGTACCTCTTCACTTTGCTATATTATTGCAAAACCAATCAACTAATTAATCAAAGCCTGTTTCATGAAGGCTTGGGCATGATACGTTGAACACAAACTATAATGCCTGGCACCACCCCTGAACACTTACCTGGCAGGTTTGTGTAGCATAGGCGGTGATTGGCGCATGGCATGTATGCGTGCACATGCCAAAAATAAAAAAGATATTTCTACCTTCGGTACACTTGCTCTTGCACCGTACGCCAATCACCAGGCAACCTGCACCATACTTGATGCATGCAACCTGCATCGTACTTGATGCACAAAGACTTTTCCTTGTAGCATAATTAACGGAAAAGACTTTATGCACCGGCCTTCGGTGCATAAAGTGTGCATCGGGCGCATGGATTGACCATGCGCCCATGCCACCGTGCGTGCCATACGTATGCACCATACACCGTGGCATGCACCGCATATATGGTGGCATAAGTGCGCAGCCAATTCATACGTCCGGTGCACGCTTTGTTCATCGGAGGCCGGCGCACAAAGATATTTCCATAATTGACAGCCCAGTCCGGAGACCAATTAGCCATCTAAATGAATGGGTTGTGTATCTCTGCAGTCCTGGACCAGAGCCCATATAGCCAGAAAACATGGTATCAGGTTTGGCCAACCTAGGCTGCAGCCAAAATAGGAGGGAGGGCAGGGCTTGAACACAGCACACTGTTTCGACGACAACGTTGTTGTTTGTTTTAAATGCATCTAGGTAATTATAGGTGCAAGATCTTGGCAATATGTGCAATACATGCAAGTCACAAGAACAATAGATTAATGTAATGCCACAATCTAGTTAAAGTTTTTTTTCTTTTGTTATTATTGTAACCAGAAAAAGAACCATTGCTTTTGATTAATACCTATATATGTTTCTTCTTCAAGAGTGCAATGTCATGATATAATTGAACTTATCTATAAAAGCCTAAGTTTTTTTTTTTTTTTTTGGATCTACAGTTTAGATAACGTGGCGCCGAGTTAATGGGCATGAGTTCTAATATTCTTTAGACCAATTTGTCTTTAATTCATCTGTTTGTTATTTGAGTCTTTCAATGGCCATTGCTTCTAATTAGTTAAATCTTCTGGGGTCTGGTAATTGTTTAATAGAAGGAGAGAAGCGAATTTACCATGATTGGCATTTAGCAAAACATAAAAATACATTTATAAAGACTTGTACAGTGGTATGATTCATGCAAAACCAGCATCCATTCAATATTGAAAAATGCTTTGGAGACGAAGAAGCCAAGAAGGTATTGAAGACATTCAAATTATGAATTTAAATTTGAATTTAAAATTATGAATTATGTTTTATTTGGAAACTAGTGGCACTTCATATGTTTTTTTTTTTTTTTGATACAAGCGGATGATTACACTAGTCTAGTGCGGTTAACCCAGATAGATCAGAATACACAGTATTTGTTTAAAAACAAAGGGATAGGGGTCACCCAAATTCCAGGTCCACAAGCCAGAATGATGAGCCATTGAAGCCGCTACCCAATCCGACAAATCTGGACTCTATAGACATCCCGAAGGATAGTTCAGATGTCATGGAGCAGTGGGTTGGTAGGGACTTGATTGCAGCACTCCTTTTGAAACCATCGGATGACAGTAAGTGAGTCCCCTTCAATGAGGAGACTGTGAGCATGAAGTATTCGAGTAGCGTAGGAAATGCCAGCCCAAGCTGTATAAAGCTCAGCCAAAGGGACAAAGGAGTCTAGGAGACTAAGCCCTCTCGCCGCCAACAGAGCTCCATCAGTTCCTCATATAACAAAAGCAGGACCAACAAGTTTTCTCCGAACACTTCCATCGAAATTCATTTTGACAAATCCTGAGGGAGCTTTCAAGAAATGAAAACGGTATACCAGTTCACTGCAGAAGCAACAGAGAGCCCTACTGACCAGAGCTGTCAGGATCAGAAGCATAGCGAAGGAGTACAAATTCAGACGATGACGATATGACATTCCGCACTCTATGGAGAGAGTACTATCAGTAAAAAATGAGCCGATTTCGTGATAACCAAATCTGATTGGATGTAGCAATCCACAAGGCGACCTTCTGCTTATTATCCCTTCGGAGATCGCTCAGAAAAAGGGATCACCAACGACCCATATCATCCTCTCTAAAGAAGTAACCAATCATCTGTCAGATCCATCTCGCTCTAGGACAGATGAAAATGGCATGATCTATAGTTTCTGCCTCCTGTCCACACAATGGATAAGTAGCCGGAATGGACATGCCTCTCCTAGAGAGTAAAGAATAGATGGACAAATAATCACACGCAAGCTTCCATATAAAATGCTGTACCCTGTGAATGATTCTGTCATCCATGGCAATATATACACGCAACATTCTTGTCGATGCATCTTTGATGATATAAATAGAGACATGGAGAAAACATTTTTACTATTATATTTTATTATTATTGTTAATATTAATCAGGTCAAATTCAATTGGTCTCTATTTAAGCAACATATGGCAATTTATCCCTGGTTTGGCGTCATTCACGGCAGGCTTAGTAGGATAACGCTACAAAAATTTCCTATGGAGGGTATTGCTCATGACTGGTTATGCCATCTTATCTAGAGATTGGGCTTATCATGGCAAAGCACACCGCTATAATATAGATGATCCGTGCAATTTTATTACTAAATCAAAAAATTATTTATAAAAGAAAGGTCGATCGTAAGATCTAAAAAAAAAAAAAGGTCCATTCGGATACAAGTAAGACCTCAACAATACTACAACCCTCTTTTGCCCTAAAAGTCAAGCAAGCCAAAAAAAAACTTCTTTTATCATTTTTCACCATCATACATCCCCAAGGCTACAAAGTTTGCCCTTGCTTGCAACCTTTGCGGTAGGGCCAGGGGCCCCTCCTATCCACAAGCCCTGCATGCAGTTCTATGGGCCACCGGCTCAACCACTTTCGCCCTTAGTAATGGAGGGTCTTCACTGGAAATACCTTATGCTCTTTTTCGTTTTTGTAGGTGTTCCATTTTAGTCACCTGAGCTTTTCTTTTTGGCCACACAATCTCTCTTGCTCCTAACTCACGTGAGATTCCATTATCGCACCCTCACACAATCATTACCATTATTATTGTTCTAGTTTATAGCAAGGATGAGGCTTAGACATCAAGGCAAGATGGGGTTTGATCATATTAAGCAAGAAAAACAATATTAATAGTAACAACAATACACTAAGTATAGCAAGCCACATTCTGGCCAAGGTGAGGAGAAAGAATAATGAGTCAAGTGTAACAACATTGAATGGAACACTGCTACCTAAACTACACTACAAGAAAATTACTTTTCTGTGACAATCATAGTTGTCTCGAATGATAAAAATCTTATCACAAAAGCTTTATTGTGAGGTCCTAACATATACATCTTTCACTGAAAGCCTTTTCCTTACGTGACAACATTCGTTGTTATATTTAGTTAATTTTCTATGGCAACAATTACTATCATAAATAAGTAATATTCCTACCTAGTTTGCTTTAGCTTCCCGGCAGCATTTTTTTTTTTAATAAATCAAAATGATTGCTATGAATTGCATAGAATTGAGTAGCATGTAAAGAGTCTTTCAAATATAGGAATAACATTTAACAGACAAATGAAAAATTTCTCATTTATTAAATGATCATCTGAATGATTCAGCAATCAATGTATTGAAAAAGAATCATTCAACTATTAAAAAAAATCTTGTAATTTATTCATAACCATTATTCAAACCTTATTGCCTAAATTGTTGGGGATTGCAAGTTTATAGTGTAATCTATTTTTATTGGTGGTAGTGATTGTAATTGTATGCTTTATCGTTGCAACCTCTCTCATGCTTACTTTTACACGAATTCATATATATATATATAAATTATATTTATCAAGAATTTTCTCTAAATTTCTTTTAAATTTTAAAATTTTTGCTAGAAGTTGAATTGCTCGAACGTAGGACTTTTGAGTTGAGACCAAGTTCTCACCCATTAAATCTAATTTTTTTAATAATATTATTTAATTTTAAATACATCATCTATCTAAGGATTATGTTGCAAATTTTTAATAAGAACAAGCTCTATGCTAAGATGCAAAAGTAAGTTTTAAAGGGATAATATCATTTTTCTTAGGTGCGTGGTCTTCAAACATGGCATCTCAATGGATCCAAAAAAGATAGAAGTTATTATAGAATAAAGCCAACCTACAAATATGTTTGAAGTCTTTAATTTCTTAGGATTGTCTGGATACTATCAAAGGCTTCTTGAAAGCTTCTCCTATATTACTATGCCCTTAACTTATCTGACTCAAAAATAGGTTAAGTTTGAGTGGACCAAAGAATGTGAGCAAAGCTTTTAAGAGTTGAAAAGTGATTAAAAACACCTTCAATTCTTATTATATCATCAAGAATAGAAGGGTTCATCTTATATTAGTGATTCCTCTCAAAAAAGCTTGAGATGTGTTTTGATACAAAATGGAAGAGTGATGGCTTATGCCTCTAGATAGCTGAAGCCATATAGGTAGAATTATCCTGCACTTATGACTTGGAGCTAACAAATGAAGTTTTTGCTTTGAAGATTTGGAGGCACTATCTTTATGGGGTACCACGTAAGTTATATTGATCATAAAAATTTAAAATATATTTTCACTCAAAAGGAGCTGAACTTGAGGTAAAGAAGGTGATTAAAGTGGTTAACGGATTATGATTTAACCATCTATTATCATATAGGAAAGGCAAATGTGGTGGCTAATATTTTGAAAAGAAGGCCCTTCGAGATATGAAAAAGCTAAAAATTATTATATTAGTACTTTAATTTAATGCCCAGGTTGCAACTTTATGCAACCTACCTTAATTAAAATGATTAAAGCATCTCAAGAAAATGATTTAAAATTACAAAGATCAGAGTGGTAGTAGAATTTGGTTTTGAAATACAAATCAGAATTCATAAAGATGAAACTCTCGAAGTTGATTATATATTGTGTCTCTAATATCTCAAAATTAAAGAAAAAGATCTTCGAAGATGCCTGCAGCTTTTCTTATACTATACATTCTAAGAGCACTAACATATAAAGGGACTTGGGAGAAAACTTATGGTGAAAGAGTATGAAGAGAAAAATAGTTTAACATGTTTCATATATTAGCATGTAAGAATTGAACATTAAAGACTTACAGGGCCATTATAATCTCTTCTTATTCCTCAGTGTAAGTAGGAGCACATCACTATAGACTTCATAATCGGGTTGCCTAAAACTTCTAAAGACAATGATGCAATATGAGTAGCTATAGATCAATTGACTAAGTCAGCTCACTTCTTGCCCTTAAGGGTCGGTATTATTATTATTATGGAAAGAATGACAAACCTATATATTGAATAGATTGTGAAGTTTCATGGATCTTTAGTTCGTATTGTTTCAGATAAAGATATAATGTTTGTGTTTCAGTTTAGAAGAATCTACATAAAGTCAGGGAACCAAATTAAAATTTAGGATTGTTTGTCATCCTCAAACTGATGGATAATCTAAGAAAACTATCCAAATTTCAAAGGATATATTGAGATCTTGTATTCTTGATTTAGGAGGAGGATGGGATGGTCATTTATCCTTGATAGAGTTTGTGTATAATAATAGCTATTAAGTAAGCATTTAGATAGCTTCTTTTGAGGCATTATATGATTGGAAGTGCAGATCCTTGATATGCTGAGATGATGTGCAAGAATGGAAATTAATGGACTTTGAGATTATGCAACAAACAATGAAGAAGGTATACTTGATTAAAGAACGGCTTTGTACAACTCAAAGCTGATAGAAGAGTTACGTAAATAACAGAAAAAGATATTAGAGTTTTAAATAGGAGGTCATGTCTTCTTGAGAGTGTCTCCAATAAAGGTTGTGATAAAGTTTCGGATATAGGAAGCTAAATCTACAATATATTGTTTATTTTCGATTATAGATAGAGTAAGAGAAGTCGCTTATCAATAGCCTTGCCTCTTGCCCCTAGTAATATTCATTGATGTGTTCTATAAATCTATAATAAGAAGGTACATGTTAGACTATAAGCATGCATTAAACTATAAGCTTTTACAACTTCAAGAGATCTAACATGTGAATAGTTTTGATCCTATATGTTACAACTTCAAGAGATCTTATATGTTAAGTACAATAGAATGATGATTTAGAAAGAAAAGCTACTTGAGAGCTAGATGAGGACATGAGAATGAAATACCCTTTATTTTTTTAAGACTAAGACATAACCTTTTTTTTAAATGAATGGTTGCCTCATGCAACTTATATAATGTAATAATAATAGTAAACTTTTTAGGAAATTTTGAATTATGATCAGAGTTGTTTATGTGTATGACTTTGTTTTTCTAATATTTTTTGTTTATATGATTAAATATGGAGTGCTTTAGGTTTAATTATAAATTTGAGGATGATTTTTTTAAGAAAGAAGAATGTTATGACTTGTCAATTCATAGAAGATTATGTCATTTGACAGACTGCCTAAATGAATACACCCTTATTTTTCTTTTCCCTTTGCTTTCCACAATAGCTCCTTTGCTTCTACGATCAATTGAAACGATTGACCTGGCTGCTCCATTAATAGCTAGCTAGAGCCTCATGAAGAGTCAGGATTCCTAAGAGAAGGCCAAGCAAGATGAGTGGTTTACTAGTAAATCTTCTCATGGTCCATTAAAATCTCCTAATTTAAGATTGTTGATTATAGCTATCTTCCTCATCTTCCTCTATTTTTCGGTCAAATCCATCGACCATTGATTATCCAACCCTCATTTAAGGATTTCCAATTGCTAATGCTCTTCAATGATGACTCATTTGTGTCAAAGAAGAAAATAAACATCAAACCAAGTACCACCTCTCCCTCTTTTATTTCCTTTATCACTAACTGCTATTAATCGAGATTTAAGGTCACCGACTAGCAATATCGATATGTCGAAGGCCTTCAATCCCCCTCATTTTTCACATCATCTTTCCCTATTTGGACTAATGGTGGTAGAGCCTCACCAAGATCAACTATTGAGGATGAGGATTTTTTCTTTTCGTAAGCTCTCTCTGTATCTATCCTCTATTAGCATTTTGGGTCAAGCATTGCCAGTTATGGTGAATCATATGGTATGATAAAATAATATTGAAATTCATATCTATTACTTATGGATTGCATTCAATTAATAAATTAAGAATTGATAATGGTATGAATGATGATAATGTTAAAAAGGTATTGGATAAATTATGTGCATTTGTTATCACTACATACTGTAGCATAATTAGACATGCCAGCCACTGTAGGCTAAAGCACGACTTATTGATTATTGTCACCATGAATTGTGGCACGATTGGACTTGATTGTCATCGTAAATTTGAGTGTGGTTAGATATCTATTGTCACTATATACTGTAGTGCAATTAGACGTGACCACCACTACAGATTGAAGCGTGGTTAGCTGAGATTAATTAGATTGCTACAACGGGTTGCGGCATGATAAGATTTGGTTACCCGCAATAAGCTAATCTATGGCTTGACTAGTTTATTTCCAAGCTAACAAGATTGATTTTGCACATAAATAATTTAATTAAAAATTATATCAATTGATTTCTCATAAAAGGATTTTGATATTTTGGCATTGTTAGTCATGTCATGTTTAATTTATGTCTTGGTAAGATGTTTGTTTTGTTTTTTTTTTTTTTTGGGTACAAACGGGTGATCACATTAATCACACTAGTCTAGTATGAGTCAGCCCAGATAAGTCAGAATATAAGATCTGTTTAAGTACAAAAGGGCAGGGGTCACCCTGCTTCCATATCCTAATCCCAGAATGATAAGCCATCGAGCCTGCTATCCAGTCAGCCGCCGCATTGGCTTCCCTATAGACATGATCAATGTGGACTCTATGAGCTTCCTGAAGGGTGATCCGGATATCATGTAGCAGAGGGTTAGATGCAGTCCGATCACCGTTATTCTGGCGGAGCCATTTGATAACAGTGAGAGAGTCTCCCTCGATGAGAAGACTATGAGCACGGAGGATCCGAGTGGCATAGGAGATACCCGCCCAGGCTGCGTAAAGCTCCGCTAGCGGGACCGAACAATCCAGAAGACCAATGCCCCCAGCCGCCAGCATAGCACCATCAAAACCACATATTATAAAAGCTGAACTAGCAAGTCTACCCCGGACACTGCCATCAAAATTGATTTTAACAAACCCTGGGGGCGCTCCCAAGCAATGAAAACCGTATTTCGGTTCGCTGCCAAAGTAGCAGAGGGACCCCAGTGGCCAGGACTGTTAAAATCTGATGCAGAGCAGTGGTGAGTGTATTCCGTAGATAAGGAGATCGCTTTTCTGGCTGTCATATGTGGAGATGCACGATCATCAGTAAAAACAAGATGATTCCATGATATCCAGATCTGGTAAGCTGTGTAAGTCTAGGTGGCAGCTTGCTGCTGAGTGCCTCTCCGAATATCATAGAAAAGAGTCGCACAGTGAGAAGTAGTGCTATCCTGCCCAAACTGATAGCCAATAATTTGCCAAATCTGTCTAGCTCTGGGGCAAGAAAAGATAGCATGATCGTAGTCTCCTCCTCCTGACAGCACACAGGACACCTCGGTTGGATAGATAGCCCCCTTCTAGAGAGTAAAGAGTAGGTTGGGAGGCAGTCCCAAGCAAGCTTCCACATGAATAACTGAATCCTAAGATGATAGGAAGCCACCAAATCCACGCCACATCCATCCTACGCTAAGCCTGTGGCCTGTAAATTTTCAGAAGATCCCTCATAGGAGCACTAGGGAGACAGAATCTTTTCCAGAGTCTAGCATCAGTAGTGGGTCTCGGAGTGAGAGGGACAGAGAGAATCCTATGAGCAAGCTCAATACCGAAGAATCGGGTCACCGTGGGCAGGTGCCAAGAGGAGCAGTCATGAGAGATCAAATCACTGATTCTCAAACTGCAGGGGACATCAGCACTGATAAAGGTAGGCCAACGAGAAAGAGGGATATCAGCAATCCACGTATCTTGGACAACATCTACCGACGAGCCATCACCAACCAACCAGGAGATGTTTTCCAAAATAGTTGGAGCATGACGGCAAACCTCCTTCCAAAAGAAAGAATGTCCCCGAACATACTGAAAATCCATAGTGGAGACCAGTCTCCATATCTGGCTCGCATAAAAGAGCTCCATAATGAGTGCGGATCGAGAAGGAACCGCGTAGCGTGCCTAGCAATCAGAGACTCCCTCCTCACAATCAGCGACTGAATGCCAAGGCCACCCTCAGAAATCGGCAAACAAATAGTGTCCCAATCAATCAAATGGATACCATGCCCCTCCTGTCTGGATGCCCAAAGGAAGTCCCTAAAGCTCCTCTCAATCCTCCTCAAACACGTCAGTGGAACAATGGAGTTAGACAGAAGGTAAAGAGGAAGAGAGGTGAGGACAGACCATAAGAGGGTAACCCTACCCATCATAGATAACCCAGTGACCTGCCATCCATCAAGACGATCACGGATCCGGCGCTCAATGTCAATGTAGTCACTACATCTGGGCCGTCTACCAGTTATAGGGATTCCCAGATAAAATAAGCGATCAGTCTATTTAGTAATGCCCAAGGTGCGGTTGATGGTTATTTTAGTAGTATCAGAGATCCGCGGGCTGAAGCAGATAAAGGATTTCTGAAAATTGATCTTCTGACCAGAGGCCTGATAGTAGCGCTGAATCACTGAAGCAAAGGAGGTTGCATTATGGACATTAGCTCTCCCAAGCAAAATGTAGTCATCAGCAAATAGGAGATGAGAGACTGTTGGCCCTTGGGGGCCCGCAGAGAATGGGTAATACATAAATCCAGCTGAGCCTAAGAGAGCGAGCGAGACATATCATCCGCAGCAAGGATAAACAGAAAAGGGGATAAAGGGCATCCCTGCCTCATACCCACTTTAGAGTGGAAAAAATATGTTTGACTTTCATTAATGAGAAGAGAGAATGACGGTCTGTGAATACAAGCCCTGATCCAATCAATAAAGAGAGTATCAAACCCAAATTCCTGAAGAGTTTGATACAGAAAATCCCAACTCAATCTATCATAAGCTCGCTCCATGTCCAGTTTGACAGCCATAAGGCCCTAACTGCAGGAAGATCTCTGAAGATCATGCATGAACTCCTGGGCAATAAGGATATTATCAGTAATACATCGCCCTCTAATGAATGCTCCCTGCTCAGGGGCGATGAAGCGAGGAATGATGATCTGCATACGAGAGATGAGGATCCGCGCACAGACCTTGTACAGAGTGGTGTAGAGACTAATAGGACGATAATGAAGCGGAGTGGAAGCATCCGATCGCTTCGGCACCAGAGTGATGAAAGTCCGATTCCAATCTGTTGGAATAGATTTGGACTGAAAAACAAGCTGGATAGCTTGCAGAACATCCTGTCCAACAATGTTCCAATAGTAGCGGAAGAAAAAATGCGAAAATCCATCAGGCCTAGGGGCTTTATCAGGCCCAAGATCCCATAAAGCCTTCTGAATCTCTTCCGCTGTGATAGCTCTAGTAAGAAGATCATTCTCATATGCAGTGAGTTTCTTGGAGCTCAGAACCGGGTGGACAGGGAATCCATCCCCATTATGCTCCGACCATCTAGACTGATAGAAATGTAGGAGCTGATCCTTGATAACCTGGATGTCCTCATGGTAGTTCCCTTCCTCATCAGCAAGGCACCGGATCCTATTCACTGCACGGCGTTTCAATGTAGCTTGATGAAAGAATCTGGTGTTACGGTCCCCCTCTCTAATCCACTGGACCCAAGACCTCTGTCTCCAGAAAATCTCCTGCTACAGAAGAAGAGAGTGGTGAAGGGCCAGCTTAGAACGGAGGGAAATAAGATCAGACTCAGAAAGACCGCTTTCCTGGTCTTCAATAGTCTAAAGGGTAACAATGTCAGCTTCCACTATCTCTATTTTTCTGGTAATGTCCCCAACCTTCATTCTGTTCCATCTGGAGAGTCTACGTCTTGCTAGCTGAAGACGTCTGGATAGCCTATAAGTGGCACTGCCTCTGACTGGTATCCGCCAAACTTGAGAGAGAATAGTCCTTGCTGATGGATAGGAGGTCCAGAACTGCTCAAAGCGGAATAGCTTCCGTTGTTGAGTCTCCGTCTCCGTAGAGAACATGATAGGGCAGTGATCTGAGGCAATCCTCAGAAGATGAGTAACGGTGGCAGTGGGATGATGCTGAAGCCACAGCCCTGAAGCCATGGCCCTGTCTAACCTCTCCCATATCCTAGCAGAGCCCCGGCGATTGTTACACCAAGTGAATTGAGGACCTGAGTACCCCAGATCCATCAAGCCTGCGTCAGCAATAAAGGTTCTAAACTCGGAGATGTCCGCCGACCCGGCTCGATACCTGCCCCCTCTCTTTTCATGGGCCTCAACTATACAGTTAAAATCTCCCGCAACAAGAGATGGGTAACCCTGATGAAGAAGGCCAAGAATCTCCGCCCAGAGCACACGTCTCTCACGGAAGTCCGTACTAGCATAAGTAGCTGAGAGAAGCTAGGGATCAGAAGATCCCTCACTGATAACAAGAGCAACCTGCTGGTTGCACTGGTAGAAAGCATCAATTCGAATCATAGAGTTGCGCCATAGGGCCAAAATACCTCCAGAATGCCCCACAGACTCCACAGCATAGGAGGACCAGGATCTGGAGACATATCTCCTAAACCGGGTTAAACTGTTACCTGACAATCGGGTCTCCAATAATACGCAGATATCAAAACTATGTTGTTGCATAAGTCTTCCAAAGGAGGAGCGAAACGAAGGTTTCTGAGCTCCTCGATCATTCTATATGAGAATCTTCATTTAGTGGTTGGGAGAGATTGGGACCCAACCTGGTCCTCTATCATATCATCATCAGAAGGTTTACCGTTAGCTGATTGTCCAGTGCAATCAAGGACCTGGATAGCCTCCATTGCTTCAATGGTGTCTATCTCCCGGGGGGGCAAGTCTGTGTCAGGGCAAACTTTACCCAGCTCTTGGATGGCTCCTTTGAGCCGAGAGAGAGCCAAGTCATGGCAATGCCCTGCAGGCAGAGTCAAGACAGAAGTCACTACCTTGTCCCGAGATAAGGTCTCCCCAAGGCAACCCTTAGATAAGATGGTCCTTCCTGTCACAGCAGCAGGTCCCTGGGGTGGGTCCGTAGATGCTGGAGGGGTGACAATGGCCTGAGTTGATTTAGAAGTCGTTGAATTAGCCTTAGCTTTCCCTTTTGCATTTTTTGATACAGTTCTATGAGTTGTACTTGCCTCGGGCCTAGCCCTCTTCGAAAGACCCGGATAAGCATCCAGAGTGACTTTGGAGCGCCCAGCCCACTTGGTTGAACCAAGAAGAGAGAAGGAATTTGTTAATTGCAGATTTGAGTTCAAACTAGACTGAGTCTGAGAGCTCTCGGGACAATTCCCTGTGAAACCGGCATGCTCCACTATTCCCGGCATGCTAGCATTACTAGGCAACGGCCCGATCACAGCATCAGAGGAGAATTCGAGCGAGCCAGACTTCAGCGATCGTCTTTGGGCGATCTTGGTCGGAGCTTGCCACCCGTCGACGAAGTCCGATCTGTCAGAAGAAGACGGCAGCTTCCCTGGCAGCGACTGAGAGCCAGCTCCAGCAGAGGGTCCCGACTGCATCGTCTTCCTCCTCAGCTTAGGGCCAGCAGCAAGGGGGGGTTTACGGTGCCCAACAGCGGCCATCCACGGCCCGAATTTGGAGCCAACGGAGGAGAAGCTGCAGCCGGCGCTGGCGAGCACGGACCGGAGAAGTGAAGCGATCCGCAATGAGCACATATGCCTTCCAAGTGCTCGTAGGAGAACAGTTGCCAAAATGGAGATTTTCTTCCTCTGAGATCAACACGAGCACAGACTCTGGCAAATCCACCCCGACTCTTCGCTGCAGTAGAGGAATCAGAGAAGAGTATTCTCCAGCCGGGAGGATGATGGATTGGAGGATGTCATCTGTCCAAAACTCCATTGGCAGTTGGGGCAAGCGGATCCAAAGCAGGGCGAAAGGAACAGAGTTCCCTGCTGGAATAAATTCCGAGCTCCAAACCTCTGTAGCTATGGGTTGCCCATTAGCAACCCACGGACGATCCAACACCATGGACTTTGCAGTGAGGTCTGAGAAACGAAATATGATGCATCTGTGAGCAAGAGACACCGCTTCAACCTCGTCGGAAACTCCACCGCGCCTGAACTCCCGAATGATCGCGTCTGGAGGCACCCAGCGGTTGATGCTCCTGGCGATAATTGAGTTCTTCTCCCATCTGATGGCTTCGTCTTCCAAGGCATCAGAGGAGACCTGGACTATATCAGGGAACCGGAGCTCAAGATTGGCCACCTCTGCCGGCGACGGGGAGGGGGCAGACCAAACATAGCGACTGTCAGGGGCTGTTCTCCTTGCCGCTCGATCACCTGATGCACCATCAGCAGCACTAGGGACGGGAGGAACAGCTTGAGCCATAATCCGGTGAAGAGCAACCGGAGAGATCAGCGGCGATCGCCGGAGATCAAGCAGGAAACAGTCGGAGCGTTAATCTTAAAGCACAGAAAAAGTTGCAGAAACACTGAAAGCAATTAGCTTGCAAAGTAGCCATCTCTATATCGGATTACTAGATGATATTAGAGTATAAGATGTTTGTTAACTCAACATGATGTGTACAGCTATATGCAAGGTGTTTAAGTTTATGGTTCCTCTATATATTTAATATGTGTTTATGATTTCATTGTCAAATATTATTTTTATTTATTATCTATGCATGTAACCGTTATTCTAATGATGTTTTATGTGGGAAAATATGTGCATATAAGTATATATAGGGTATTTTTGCTAAATGGTAGCTTATATTAGTTATTTGTGTATTTTCACATAGCCAAGAGATGCTTAGACGCCGTATTGGATTAGATTGAGTTAAAAATTTATAATCAAGAATTTTATGTTAGAATTCTGATTTCAGACTATTTTATTTTGTTGAATATTTATTGTTGATCTATTTGTATTGTGGCTTGAAGACCAGCTTAATCTTTAATCAAATTAATTTGTTGTTCTTGTTAAATTGAGAATTATATTTATGATTGGGATTGCATAACCCCTAGGGTTATATGAGTCATGTGACCCTATGATATACTCAATCCTAAGAGTTATATGGCCATGTCATATACTTAATCCATTTAAAGGATTGGGGACGTGTGACATCAAGTCTGCTGATCTATATAGAAAAATATGTGTTGATTGAACCATGGCGGAGAAGTAAAAATGTCACGCAGATCCAGCCCACTTTCTTGAGACTGGCTGACATTTATGGTTGGTAACATCTAGAGTAGAACCCGGTATAACTGGTTCGGGTCGATGTGAAGCTATTCTGACCATTAAAATGGCCTAGGTTTTGCATGCCAAATTAATGCATGCGTGGGAGCCTGCGCAATTGACTTGCATGAACTAGCTAGGCTGGCAAGTAAAATATATGAATACAGGCTTCAAAACAGAAATTTGAGCTGATTGCACTGCAACGTAACTTCAAAAGATAAATGCATCATGCTGGTCAAAATGGTGGATCACATGCATGATTCAAATTAGGACTGCTGATCCATTATAGATTACTCCTTGCATGGCATGACTTCAAAACAGTGAATTAAAATCATGAACAGCAGCAGCAATTGGCCACCTCTAGCAGCTTGCATGCGGCACATCCATCAACTCGATGGCACCACGAACTTTCTGATTGCACCAGGTATCTTAACTAGCTTTTAATTTCAGCTCTTTTTATTTTTATTTTTGGCTCTCTTTGTATCAGTTTTTGGAAGCATGTGCATGTGGTTGCGCATATATATGCATATATGTGTTCATGCATGAGTAGGCATGAGCATTTGCATGTGCACTTGTGAGAGAGAAGAAACATCATAACAGTTTAGAAGCAGCTAAACTGTGGAATATCCACAATATTTACTTGAAGGGCTACCCTCACTTGACAATTCAGAACTAATGTGTGGACGTAAATAACATCATTAAATTGACATCCATAGTATCGTGAACTCGCAAGTACTCTCAGGAGTCCAAATGCCAAATCGTCCATCATCACATGCATGCTTACATTTGGAGCAGTCTGTAAGTAATCGAGCATGTCCATGTACATCCCATCTTCCAACGTGCTATATATAGACTGGTCATGTTGACAGATCATCATTGAAAATAACATAGGTTCGATTCTGATCCCTCTGTAACATGAAAAGTTTGGAACCATGATGGAAGAGCTAGCAACGTAGGTGTTTCTTGCATGAGTAGCACAAGACGAAAGGAGTTTTCTATGCCTTGCAATGATTTATAGTGGCGAGCTGTGGAGGTGGGATGGCAGATTTTGATGCAATCCAGCAGCTTCAATAGTCTCAGAGCATCTCGCCTCTTTCTTCCTTTTCTTTTCCATTGAAAGTCCACTGAGCAAATGAGGTTCCTATAGCATAAAGCGGAAGGACGTACTGAACTCCCTTTTATATTCTCCTTTTTCTTCTCTCTTTTTATGATTTGAATCAAGCTTTCGAGGATCAGTTCCTGGGAGAAAGATCTAGCGCTTGTTTTTCTTTTTACTCTCCCTTCATTTTTTTTCTAATTGCCCAAAAACTACTTGACGAATGGAAAAGCATGAAAAATTTAGTTGAACCATATATATATCATCCTTTCCATCAGGTTAATATGGATGATAATTTTGATGATGATTTCACAAAGTACTACTCAGAGTAGCTCAAACTCTTCACGCGTAGATCGAAAATTAGCTCAACATAGCTTAGGTAGGGTCAAATCCAACACAACTAAGAGTTAAATGAGCAAAGCTAAAATTTGACAGTATATATATTATATACCTACGAGATTGCACCCTTCAAGCATCTCCAAACTAGAGCTTTCCATAAGAGCATGATCTTGGGAACTGATGTTAAGGTGGACGCCACCTACCAGAGTCTCCCATGATGTTGTTTACGGTAGTTATCATCCACAAATCGCAATTCGACTTTCTTGAAAAAAATAACATATTCTACCACCAGAAGATTTGTTATATTTTTTATTGGTTCTGGAACCAGTGATGCCTTAGATGGAAACCTCCTACTCGGGAATCTATATATCTTAAATCCGAGAAAAGTATGGTCAATTGTGTATCAGCGATTACTTTATGGATTTAGTGTCCTTCGAATTTCATATACGATCTCGTGGTTCCTTTTTAAAACTCAAATGCTGATCACATCATACATTTTTAAGGATGTAGGTAGCTCAAGTTTCACAGTATTAATTACTATACTGGAAAAACGTATTGTAAAACAGCTACAAGCCATTGTTTGGCATATCTCTCTCTCTCTCTCTCTCTCTCTCTCTCTCTCTCTCTCTCTTCTTCATCAATATCCAATACGAGGACGTATACTTTATGCTATACATCTGTGTGCATCTGTGAGCACGCCCCTCAGAACCGTCTTTAGGCTTATGATTAGCATTAATAGTTTCACTTCGTGCAAAAATAGTTGAGTATACTGCAATATTTGGCTCCCTGCGTGTTAGTTCTATTTCTATAGCTGAGAATAACATATACAGTAGCTCGAAAGGACTATTATCTTTGTGGTGTCGTACACATAATAACTACTAAGGTTAGTTTATTTGATAAAGCAATTATATTCAGAGGTAAATAATTATAAAGGTAATTTCTGTGTTCATGATTTGATGAAAAATGCGTAACTCGATATTTCTACATTAACTATGCATGATTTTTCATTTTCCTTTCAAAGTTTATTATTGGCTTCGCCAAGCTATACTTTTGAGAAATCCACAAAATTTATTGAGTTATACAAATTGCACTATTTTAACTAAATATCAGACCATTGAATCATTGCTAATCAATATAAAAGAAACAATTTGAGAACTCTGCTGTAGAGAAATAAGAAAGATAATATTAGTTATGCTTCTAACATATTTCAACAAGACTTGAAAAATATTCGCTGTAAATTTAACAAATATTCACACTCTATCTACCTTAAAATGCTTTTATATCTTCTTAAACGAATAAAATAGATAGATGGACATTTCTAATGCAGCATACAACCTACTTGGTGCTCCGAAAAGCTTTCTAATACCTGTTCCATATTTAAATAGAAGGCTTCTAAAACAAATGAAATGAATTCATTAGATATAAGTATAATTTTAAAAAATGGAGTATGAGAGAATATTAAAGCATATCAAATGAAAACATGAATGCGTCCTTGAATGTCAGAGTTTATAGCGCTATCAAAAAAAAAAAAAAAAAAGACAGCATCCCTTGATGAGAAATTAGGATAACACATGATTATATAAATAACTTAGTTATACCATGTATCTATTGGTAACAATCTATGTTTGACTGTCTATCACATGTATGCTTTCCTAAAATTCCCGTTCCCAAATTTTCAATGCTCTTCTAGTTTTCTTTCAATACCCTTGAGCACAAACTTCATCTTCTCAACTTCTAAGATCCCCTAAATTTATTGCTTTTCTTTCTTCATCTATCTTCCCTATTACTCACTTTTTTGGTGTAGTAACAAAAGCCCTTGTATATCTATAACTTGATCTGTCCCAGGTTTCAACAAAATAGTTCAACCCTAGAAGCTCATTTAAACATTAGCTCTTTCTCCAGCCCTTTCTCATCCATCTTCACTTTTAGAAAACCCTTGACTTGCTTGTCTTTTTTCTTATGTCTCAGTCATATATATGGCCATAAAATTATCCCAGAGGGATTTCTCCACTTTGTTTATCCATGATAAATCAGCTACATTTTTGCCTACACCTATCACACCTTGCTGTCATATCTAATAAATTTAAGATAACAAAGATCGTGATGTCATTTTTCTTTCCACATGAATTGTATATATAATGCAA
Source organism: Calamus simplicifolius (assembly GCA_900491605.1). Lineage (NCBI taxonomy): Eukaryota > Viridiplantae > Streptophyta > Magnoliopsida > Arecales > Arecaceae > Calamus > Calamus simplicifolius. Next base: position 1,773,084 of record UESW01003894.1, read on the forward strand.
GGTACAAAGTTTTGGCTAATTAGCAAGGTAAAGTAATGACAGAATCAATCAACATATCAAACTACAACATACATATCTTAACTACCAAGTAAGCAATCAGAGATAAAGTAATTTAATATTCCTATTTGTAATTAACAAATTTTATTAATATATTCACGTGTCCCAGCATTGGATGAATGAATCCTGAATGCCTACTTCTTCCACCTGCTTACCTTTCTTGCTTCACTTGTAAGCACTCTAACAATGCCATTTTCCATAATAATAGATTTTTTTTTTTTTTAAGTATGAGAACGTAGAGACAATCTTAAGGTCAATTATTACACCAGAATATGGGGTGCCGTAAACTCGTAGTATACCCTTTCCGACAACCTGCAGCTTGTCCTCGCGTAGTCTTCTGGCCGGCCTTTGTCCAACAATATCAGCAAGTTTGTTTCCAACATTAATCGAGAAATATGAATGCAAGCCACAAAGGTGAAATGATGTTTGCATTAGAAAAGAATATAATTGATGATAATGCCATAAGAGTGAGAGACTAAAATCAGTTCTCTCATGACGAGAGGTTGCGATGCATGGGAGACTAATGACAGCCAGCTTGCAGCAGCAGTTTCATCCTCTTATCATTATCTTTCATTACATTCTTCCTTATATTGAGGTTCAAGGGACAGAGATGACGAGGGTCACATCCATCCATCAATCCCCAGTAAAGAAGGAACGGAGCCCGTATAAAATACTTTATGCACCCGAGATGAAAAGGGATGAAGAGAAACAATTAATGGAGGGCGAAGAAGAACGAGAAAAAGAAGGTCTCCAGCATTTCTTTCTTGGGTTTCGTGCTCAGAATGCCATGCATGGGCAAAAGGCCAGCAGTGCTGGGGTTGGAAGACATGACCCTCGAATAAAAATACTAAATGGTGCCAACAACGGTTAATCCTCGTTCCCTCCTCATGGAATTAAAATATAAACTATAGAGCAAAGCAAACCAAACAAATTAAATAAACCCACCGCAATTGCTTGCTGCGGGATCTTCGCGCTGCCTAACTACTTACCAAACCAACTCAGCCGCGCTCGGCTCGGGGTCGCCCGTTTCAGACTTCTTCTTCAAGCCCGCCGACAATCCCAATAAGTCCAAGGCATGGAAAGAAGGAAAAAGGAGCAAAAGAAAGCTAGCTAGCTAGCTCGAAACATTTGTTAGATTCAATCGATCGATATTGGTGGAATGGAAATTAAGAAATTGAGATTTGATTCCAACGCTACATTCACTGAAACTAAGATAAAGATAAAGATAGTAGCTTGGAAAATTGGTGAAAGACAGGGCCTGCTGAAATGTTTAAGCTACGGCCAGTTGCTTAATAATTAGTTCTAGCTAGGTTCTGGGGTGGTGGGGAAAGAACTGGGTACCGGCCATGAAAGCACTCAGTGGAGTCGGGTATAGCGACGAAGGATCCAATAATCCGGTCGAAGCTGCTGCACTACTGGCACCGGCACTGGTGTTCGCGGTGAGACCGGTAGCAATGGCGGCCGCAGTGGTGATGGCGGCAGAGGAAGAGGAGGCGGATTCGCCGTGGTGGCGGGGAGTGGTGGTCGGGAACGGCGCGTCGGGTCCCTGGTCGTAGAGGATTCCTTTGAACACGTGCCCGCCAATGCTGACCGCCGTTTGGTACGCGAACGCGTCCTCCGCCTCGTCCACCGGGCTAACCCGCACGCAGCGGAACACCGCCGCCGAGCTCACCTCCGCCGGTAAAGTCGCTGCGTCCATCCCCCCTCCTCCTGTCGAAAACCAATTGCTTGTATAGGTGGTTGTTTGACACACATATATACATTTATATTTAAACTCTTTGTTTGCACTAATTAACGAGAGGATAGCAGGGATATGTGGAAGGAATCACGCAAAGGATTCGGGGAACAGTGGAGATGGGGTAAGGAGGAATAGTGGCATGATTTGTACTGATACCTGACGAGGTGTCTGCAGCGGCGATGGCGGTGGGGAGGCGGGGGCCGATGTCTCTGTGCCTCTTGGAAGGCTCTCCGCTGACACCGCCAGCGGCGATCCGGAGGGACTGGGATTGCTGCTGCTGCTGGAGGGAGGTGAGCTGTTGCTGGCGCTCGCGGCGCTTGCCGGCAGGGACCCAGGTGCTCTTGACGTGGGTGGGGCACTGGAATCCGCGGCTCTTGCAGCAGGTTCGGCACCGGAGATGGACGCAGTCTTTCTTGGCCTGGTTGCCGCAGTCCTGGCAGCTCTTGCCACCACCACCGCCGGCGCTCATCCGTCCGCCGCCGACGCCTAATTGGGCCGGCTGCGGAAGGGGCTCATCGGAAAAAGAAAGAAGTGCAGATGAGGGGTACAGGTGGTGCTGGTGATGCCGCTGGATCGGCTGCTGCTGATGCTGCTGCCATAGCTCGAAGCCGCGGGTACTGTAGGCGATTTCTTCGCTCCTGCCGCCGCTGCCGCTGTAGAGGAAGAGGTTCTCTGGAGGGATCCCTCCTTCTTCTTCGCCTCCTTGCCGGTGGCTCCCGCCTAGAGAGAACCCTGCCATGCTCCTCCCCTCGATTGCTGCTTATAATCCATAGAGGACTAGAGCGAACCAGTCCCCTACTTCTCCCTCTCTCTAGATCTGGTTATTTTCAAGAAGAGCGGACAAAGAAAAGCGTGGTATAGAGAGAGTTATAAGATAAATATGCGTGTGTGTGTGTGTATATATATATATATGTGTGTGGGATATGATATGTGGAAGGAATCAAATTAAATTGAGGAGGAGGAGGAAGAGGAGGAATAGAAGGGGGACGGAGGTAGGTGATTGTACCTTGTCGCTATCGTTTTGGTTTTTTTTTTTTTTTAATTTTTATGGTCTTGCTTGCTTTTCTTCTAGTTCGGGCTCTTCCTTCCCTTCTCTCTCTCTGCTGCTCCGCTGCTAATTCTGTCCTCCGCACACACGTCGAGTGCTGGGATCTGGTTTGCTTTTCCCTCTCTTTCCTTCCCTTTTTTTCTCTTTTAATTGCTGCTACTACTGAGAGGAGGCGGCGGCAGCAGCAGCAGAAGCAGCAGCGTTTGCTGCTGTCTCGCTCCCCCCTCGCTCTCTCTCTCTCTCTCCCACCCCCTCTTCCTTATTTCCTCTCCTACCTATCTCTCTCTCTCTCTCTCTCGGCTTTGGCTTGGCTCTTTCTCTATCTCACTTCTTTGAAGAGTATATTTAAGACACTGAATTGGAGCCACTGCAACGCCGCCCTCCCTGCCATCTTCTCAATTCCATTTATGACGCCCCCCAAACTCCTCTCTCTCTCTCTCTCTCTCCCCCCTCCTCCCACTGCGATCCCAAAACCCCCTCCTCTCTCTCTCTCTCTCTCTCTCTCTAAACAAACAGCGTTAATGTAGGTTTTTTAACTTAAAAAAAAAAAAAAGGAGAATAACGAACAGTCACACGCAATATTTAGATTAAGACAAAAGGGAGAGAGAAGAAGGAAAAAGAGAGATGCACGCTGGAAGGAACAGTGATGATGCGAGTGGCCAACGATTGGCTGAGCGTGGAATAGAGAGAACGGAAAGAAATCTATCTAATCTTGCCTCCTGTGCTGCCAGTTGGTTATGGTGTCATAAGGGCCGTTGTTTGGTCATCGGAGGGTGGCGAGGTGTTCTACGTAGAACATCAGCTTCCTTCGCTTGTCCTGTCCTTTGTGCCTGCAAAAACCCCGTACTTTTCTGTGACAGGCCTTGCTTTAATGCCACTGACCCCTGTTCAAAAGTTGAGGCCAAACAAACAACAAGACAACTCCTTCATTAACCCCCCCCCCCCCCCCCCCCCCCCCTTCTGAAATAGTTCTACCACTGTCTTTTACGATAATTCTAGTCCTAGATTCTCATGTTATCATCTAGATTTTCTCATCTTAATTTTTGCAACAAATGAAAAATCTAAATGAACAAAATGTTTTAAACAAATAATTATTTACGTACGCCATATTCTCAAAGAAAAATATGGAATCAAAAAGTCGATCTCTGGTGATATAATTTTTGATGAGCCGGATCCTGGTGCTGTGTGGTGGTAGCATGTTAATTACCACCACCACCACCTTATCTCGACTCCTCGTCGTATTATTCCCTTCACAGCCATTGCTTTCTTTTTTCCAATTGATCATGTTGCCGTTTTGTTTGGTTATAATATAAAAAGATCGCTCCCGCTTTTCTACGCGTCGTACTATGAATGATTTTTCTATTGTGATGCATTCATTGCAGCGCCGGTCCGAAATATATCCCGCCGAATATGGCTACACTCAGAGGGCTAGGAAAGCGTGCCCCTCCCATTGTCCCACAGATCCGCACCACTCGTTGGGTCATTGTTATTAGTTCCCAATTAATAAAACAAATAAATATGTGCACTTCTTCTCTATTTTGGCCGGTTTAATTTCCTGTTCTCTTCCTTTTAAGATTGATTAAAAGGCTCTATAACTATTAGTTATAACACCACAATGTTGGATAGTAGTACTGTGATCTGTGCTCTATTGACATCATAATGTGTTGAATTTGGGTTAAGGATTTTAGTAATCTTGTTGTTGCATTATTTGTCTATAGTTAATTCCACTCAAAGGAGCTAGAGAGGAGATTTGGAAAATATTTGTTATAAAAAACTAATAATGCAATAATAGATCGTTTAAATTAACAATATGTACCACTAATTAAGATTTGCAGCTGTTGTTAACAAAGAAAGCAAGAAAGCATCAATTAGTTTACAAGAAAGCATTAGTTTACAAACATTCAAATCTTTGAATGTAGATAAACAAAGTTTTGTCAAGCTATATTATAATCAATGGTGCAAATTTTAAACCTATACGCTTTATTACACACAACAGAGAGAGAGAGAGAGAGAGAGATTAGTGCACTGGCACTATTAAAACTCTCATTTTGTGGCTAATTTTTATATATATTTATAGAAAATGTTTAAAATATATGATTTTTACATTTTAGTTTGGACAAAAATAGTCCCCAATTCTCCTAATATATTGAATTAAAAATATTGACCCCAATGGTGCAAATAAGAGCCCTCTCAAATCTAGTAATTTTTTTGTTTCTCCACCATAATGGGTAACCTTGTCAATGGCTTGCTTCACCTCCTTACGAAGATGTTGCATAATAATGTATAAAAAACTTGACAGCAATAATTCCATAGGTAGTAACAAAACCTATCACGTAATTGCCAGTTTTTATGCACAGACTATTAGGCAAATAAGGTTGTTATGTACAAAGGTCACAACTAATGACCTTATTTGTAAGTTATTTTAAATTTTAATAATGCCAAAATATTCTTTTTATTATATAAATAATTATTTCAAAATATAATGCCCATGATTTCATTTCCCTAATGCGCGCCAACACTCAGTACTTTAGAGTATCTTATTTTGAAATTATTTTCTAATACTTTCATAGGTCTCAAAAACTGTGTATTACATTAAACTACTTTCAATGGTTCCACAATTCGAATTATTTGAATACAATATAGATCTAAGTAGGATTCAAAATCACAAGCCCTTGTAAATGATACAGTGTAGCCTCAATTGTTGCATCCTCATTAACACTATAGTTTAAAAGGAAATAACCATTGTAAGGTTTTAGGTGATGAAATATTTTATTTTATATAACAAACAATTTAAAACCATTATCCGGTTTAATTAGATTTTTTCCCCTTCATTCCTTTTTGGGCAAAATAATGAGAAAGTTAATCAGCTTCATTTCATAGATAGCAGGAGGCTTGGAATAGATTGTTTAACTAATAATAATATTATTGCAATTATTTTATACAAGAACCATCATATGTACGTATATACAAGTAACATACAATAAATGATGATTATTCTAGCCGTTACAATGATTTTTTTTTTCTTTATTTGCATATAAGAGCTAGCAGGGGTCCTATATACCAATCATTTCATTAAATGTTGAGTAGTAACTTCCCCATTCAAACTCTTGGAGAATATTTCTTGGTGCATGAACAGTAAACCTCCCTAAGTGGAGGACAGAAATAAGGATGCTCCTACTGTACTAAATTCTAATGATTATATATTAAACTATTATTTATGATAGATGCCATTCAAAATCATAATCATCTATTTAACTTTAGAATGCCATGAAGCCAGTAATTAATGTACAAAGACCTTCCTGCCAAGCCCTTTCTTGAACCCGTATCCAAACTAAATATAATCAATCATAGCTTACAATATGTGCCTGCAGGCGCACACTTATATTTCAAAATATAATTTATCTTTCGTTTAAGAAGAGATTAAAATTAATTACGCTTGATCTTCACGCTTTCACTTAAAATTTATTTCCATCCTCAGACATTCAATTTTTACAATTTAGTTTTTCATATTTCAAAAAAAATTATATTAAAAAAAACAACTATATATCATACCATCTTGATTGTTTTAACTAAACTTATGCAACTACTGGATGGTAAAGACATAATATTTTTAAAATAAAATAGATCAAACTATACTTGAAACTTTGGGAATCAAAAGAGATATATATATATATATATATATATATCACCTTATACTCTTCTCCAATGGTGTTATTATTTAAGAAGCCAGTAACGAGAACGAACAAACATACAGAGTAAAAGAATGCAGTAGAAATCTTTTGAGAGGAATACTGATTTAATTAATACGTATGGCCACATATGGATTAAAAAAAAGCATGGAAAAGACATTCAAGAGCCGATTTGCTGTGGATGAATGATGTGGGGGGCTCCCAATAAACGTGTCCCTGTCTCTCGTTCTCGAGCCCTGTGCGGCCCCCGGGAGTTGACTCTTCGACTCGCCTTTAGTCCTCGCCCTCTCTTTCTCCCTCCCCCCCCCCCCTCCTTTCTATCATCTCAGCTGGCAGTGTCCAACCCAAGTCCAGCATGGCTTAGAGAATAGAATAGAATAGAATAGGATGGAGTAATAGTAGTAGTAGTACTACACGGAGAACGAGAGATTAGAGGGGCAAGGGGATTAGGGCGCCACGGGGGGCACGGATGCCGGAGCTAACAAACTCGTCGTCCACAGGGAAAGCATGTGCCGAGAATTTATTTCATAGAGAGCCGAGTGTTTAAGGTTAACAGTGGCGTCCGGCGTCGCTTTCCCGGCCACTATTAATTAGCTGATCATGTGATGATGTTAACCCATGCACATGTGAAGCGAAGACAGCCAACCTCGAAAGCACACGTACGAGAGAGAGAGAGAGAGAGGGATTCCAGCCTCCTCCTGGCTGAAATTAACTTGGGAAGCGGCGTGATTAATTAATATTCTATTTGTTCTTCGATCGTTTAATATATTGTTTTTTAAATGAGGCGTGGAAAGCAACGCAATTAAGATATCAGCATGAAGCTTCCTTCCTTCCTTCCTTCCTTCCAACCCTCTTGGTACATTGAAATTGAGATTAATTAGCATTATGGAATGCCTTAAATATTTAGCGTTGAAATTAATTATCTCAAATTTGGTGCATTGCATTTACTCAAGAATCGATGATTCTGGCACATGAGTAATCTTTGAATGGATGGAAGATCGATCTTTTGATCCCATGCATCCTCTATACAGTTGCAACTCTCTCTCTCTCTCACAGGTGTTAATCAAGCTACATACAGATTTTCTAGCGAATTATAAGGTATCCATCTAATTAGCAAGTAGTTATATATCTGGACTTGCTTGGTATGAATTCTAGATGCTGATGTTCTCTCCTTTATTGTTACCAAATAAAAACTTTATATATCTTCATTGTGTAGGAAACAGTACTCAGTGAACATGTATCGATTTTTGAGAGAAATGGTTAAATACACATTCTATTGAGATTATTTAGTTGCTAAGATATGTCCTTTTTTTTCTTGCAATATATTAACAATGTTTAGCTAATGAACATAACGATCTAAATATCATAGTTATAATAAACAACATTAATATATTTATTTTGTGTGTTTTAAAGCATAATTTTGCAGCTAGAGACGAGTGAAATGGAACTATGGTCCATAAAAGTAAAAAACTATTTGCAATTTATAAGTTTCTTTGATGAGAGGGAGAGGCCACGCGGAGTCTCCATGCTGGTCCCTCTCACTAAAAGCGTACATGCAAACGTACGCTTCTGCACGCTGAGGGCATGTATTATGGCAGACTTCCTCCAGTGCCTCGCATTTTGATTTGTCTCCATCTCTCCAGCTGCAGTTTGGAGAACAATTAATAATTTCTCCTCCCCGGCAAAATGGTCCGAAACGTAACAAAAGTTGGTGACTGACTCACGGACGCTGCCACTTCCATCCATCAAAATCGTGGACGTGAACCATGGATATGCACTACAATAAACCTTTACCAAAGAGAAGGCCACTATAGTATATAGAAGGTAGGATGGATGGGTAGTCCTCTCTCTCTCTCTCTCTCTCTCTCTCTCTCTCTCTAGAGGCCAGGGTAGGATGGATGAGTAGTCCTCTCTCTCTCTCTCTCTCTCTCTCTCAAACACACACACACACAGACACGCACGCACACGCACACACATACACACGAGCTGGGCCACCACCATATCACATCACATGGTGCTCCCCAACGATTCCCTCGGCCTCCCCTTTACCTCTTTTGTCTCTCTTTTATAAGAAGAAAGCTTAAAATATTCATCAACCACTGTTCCTTATCAGGGCTCTCATTATTTCTTTGCTACATACCTCTCTTGGGCTTTTGATGGTAGCTGAAAGCGTTGGACTTCTCTAGACTGTCTCTCTGGCTTCTTGTGGCTGCCACCCTACACTAACATTTCCCCCTACTCTCTCTCTCTCTCTGTGTGTGTGTTCTCTACTATTTATCTCTACTAGTTATCAACCCATTCTTCCAAGTATATATATATATATATATATATACGTGCCTATGAATTCTGACTTTGATGTTCCTTGAAACACTACACAAACTGCAGGTACCATGTTATCAAGCTAGAGACTTCCCCTCCTTTGATGAGGATATATTGGGATGCATAAGAGTTACATACATGATGGTGCCTTTCCAAAGGCTCTTGAAAAAGGTTGGGAGCATGTGACTGCTTCCATAGACCCTGTCTATTTGTTGGAATGATTTGGGACCAACAGCATGACCTCCACTCCCAAACCCTAAGGATTCCCTAGGTAAACCTAGTCCATCACCCTATGAACCCTCCCCACCAACTCATTTTTAATTCAACCTAATCTAATCTAACAAGGAAAGACAAACAACAGCAGTACTAGGGTCTTAGCTGCTTGCCTAACACATCAGCATGCATGGAGTTGAAAACTATAGCATCGATCATCAACCCCTCACAAATGGCCACGCTTGTCATCTTCTCCTTTAAATCTCTATTTATTGCTCCCGTGGGAACACCTCTTGTTTTAGTTGTTGAAAGTTCCAGCGTTTCCAAGACCCTGAATTGGTCCACAAAATCTAAGGATCCACTTTGAGTTGGTTGGTTCGTCCTTCCCTTAAGACGGTGATCTCGTCAGCAGCAGCAGCAGCAGCAGCAGCAAAGAATTAAATACGTAAATTGATATTAGTACCAATTAAGCAAGGCTAACCGTGACATGGACATATAGATTTAGATTAATATATATATATTAGAGTGCAAGTGATCACAGTTAATTTACTAATTATGGTTAATTAAAGTCTGATGAGCGAATTACTCTAAATTAGCGACAGATAGGCTCCAATTAATTCAACTAAGAAGCTAGCTAGCTTGGTGGAAAACAACAAATCTTGTAAAGGTCCATCTCTAATATATGTTTCTTCTAGCTAGACTGGCATACTTAGTGATTCCAGGCTGATATGTATCTCTTCTTGCCATGAATATATCGACCCCATTAATTCCATATTCCCTTCAACAAAGTCAACTGGGAATCATGCACTACAGATCGAATAGCAGGAATATGAACTTGTTAGCATTAAAAGAAAAGAAAAGAAAAGAAATTAACCATAATGATTGATTGAGGTATAATTAACGACTTGATAGTTGATACCGAGCACCCAGGAACAAGATGGAAATTATTAGAAAAGATGCAGCACCTACTATACAAGGAATTAAATTGTTTGAACAAGGAAAAGAGATCGAGTGCTAGCTATATATATATATATATATATGTTCGTTGTGTCGAACACTGAAGGTACGTAGCTCTACTGAACTTGCCCACAGAAAAAAGTACTCTCATAAAAATCCCATTTTCTGATACCTGTTGCACCACCTGCTCTTGAATTATTTGCACGGGAGAGCAGGTCTGATGCCAGATGAGTCGTGTGCTCGCACGTGTACTGACTCTATTCTGCCAAGCGTCATGGGGCCGGCATACACTTCGTCTAGAGATAGAATTGAAGATTTCAGTAGAGGACAAGAGAACCAGAAGAAGATTCCAGCTCTTCTTTAGAAATATATAGTTTCCTTGAACCATTTTATATGTTATAGAACGTGATCATGACATTTTATCCTGGTGCAGAACTTTCCAGGGGCTTAAATAATGCACGCATGATCTGGTCCAAGAGACACGATAGACGAGACGCGATGATAGACGTGACCATACCTAGAAATTAACTCTAGTAACAATATATATTGTTCGATCAATGTTTCTGTGGCAGGCCATGCTTATAAGTATTTTAGTGATGTAATAAAAGGATCCTGAATACAACAATGGGATCGATAAGTTTAAAAAATAATATTTTTTATTTTATTTTTTTGGAAGATTAATCTAAATGGTGACAAATAACATTAGAGTGACCTAATTTATGGTTTATATGTACTAAAAGATAATGTATATATATATATATATATATATAGGCTGTATGTGTTGTTTATGATTGAATTTAATTAAATCTGAATATAAATTTAACTATAAATCTTTAAACTGGCGGATCAGGGATAAATAAGAAGGGGAGAGCAATGATTTAAATTTTAATAGGTCTAAACTTTTTATTTTAGAAAGATTTTGATATCGATCTTGTCTGTTCCATCCTATTTCGTATCAATCATAATATATTATAATATTAATTTTAAATCGATCTAATTTATTATAAAAATAAAATTTTTAAAATTTAAATATATTAGAAAATTAAATATAATACTGAAGTTTCATAAATAATTTTTGTATGTTTGCCTAGATTGTGATCGGGATAGGGCGAAACATGGCACGTCTTATTTTGTTGAAAAATCGAGACATCATTATCTCAAGAAATTTAAAATTTAATATATATATATATATATATATATATATGTGTATGTTGGGGAGGGGGAGCTCATATTAATGGGTGCTTAATTAGTCCTGCACCATGCCTTGCGTGAACTTTATTTCTTTAAATAATAGTATGGAATAATAGAACTTTGGGTCATGTATGTCACATCCCAAATAATCCACATTAGCAAAAAGCATTAATCTTAACACACTTCTTTTAACGTGCCTATAACCACGAACTACCCAGGTGGAATAGGTTTAACGTTTATGTCATTGATTGCAACAACTGTACGTCACCCATTTAAGCTTGTTATGAAGCCACGCTTCTTTTACGTAATGCCATAAGGTGCTTGCGAGGCACGCAAAAATTTCAACATGCCAGTGGCGATGTCTATGAGAAATGGTGCCGTACGTGGTGACGGTTGATCACAGAAGCACCAAGTGGGAACCACTTCAGGAAGAGGAACTTTTTGAGTGGTACTTAACCCCCCCATAGCATTTTTTCAATTACTTCTCCTAGTTACAATCTGAAAACTTACTGCTTAAAAGTTTATAACAGTTGAAGGCAACAAGATCCAAGCTTTGGATAAGGTAATCCTAAAATATAGTAGTAAAATTCATGTATATATGCGTTTAATTTGTTATATATATATATAAACGAACAAGAAGGCATTCGTGACATTCAAAGGCGTTCGTTCATATGCATTTTGGGTTTTCCAGGGGGCTAAAAATTTGTAATTCATGCATAATGCTTCATAGAAAATCTATATGGAGCCAAACATGAAGCCACCTTAATGGCAAATCAAGGGAGATTTCTCAGAAATTCAAAGAGGAAAAATATAAAGATGTCTCTTTTTTCATCCATTAGAGGTTGGATGTTATTTCTTTGACCAAAAATAAAGAAAAAGAGCATGACTACCTCTACATATGAATGGGAGGTTCTTAAAAGGTAGATTTTTGCTTCAAAATTATTGATCATGAATCAAATAAGAAGCATACATGAAAGTGCAGAATATCATGATGGGCAAAAACCGCACGATTACTTCATCCAGTGTTTAATTGCATTGCTGTAACTACGAAAAAAAAAATCAGAAGATTTCGATTATACGACCACTTATCAATTCGATCACCCACAGACAGAGACTCACGGAGAAGAAATAAGAATTAATAAAGCAAGTTCTGCAAAATAAAAAGGCTCATATTCTGCAAAGACATAAAAGATAAGGCTCAAGGGAGAGCAGGGGGAAAAAAAATGATGGATCAGTCCAAAATTGTGTTCAAGAGGAGAAAGGAGAAAAACCTTTTAGTATTCAAGAAAGAATTCAACTCAAACCTGCAAAATATATTGAAGAAGTCCTGGTAAATGACTAAAAGCGGCAAAGTCTAAATTTTATTTTTTTAAATGCAAGGCTATTGTCCTGCTTCTAATGTTGGAACTGTGCTTTAACTTCTTTTAATAAAAAAAATCAGAGAAGTCAGGAATTTCGCAAATCAATTTATTAATATTGATATAATATATAAATATATATAAGAGAAAGTAAATATAGATGAATTGGGAAGAGATTCGTGAGGGGACAAAACGAGAGAGGGTGGATATAAAAGAAGTCATGGTTGCAGTCTAGATGACTTTCCAAGGATCGGTGTTACAAGCTGCAACAATAGAAGTTGGCTCTAAAAGTAGAGATCAAAATTGGAAGACATATAGAGCCTCATGAAGAACTGAGCAGCTAGAGGAAGCCTTCTTAAGAAAGATTTTTTTTGTTTAAATGTTACTTTATCATCCAAAGAAAAGCACATATAATATGAAAAAAAGAACAATGAAGTTAAAAAGAACTATATATAGATACACATACATGTAAAAAGAGAGAGAAAAGAAAGAAGAAAAATAAACTTGGCTATATTTGAATATAATCAAGTTTAGGATTCAATTATTTTTATTCTTGAATTAATATGGATTCATGAGCTGTGTGTAGATCAAACATTGAAGACCGAATATATAAATGTAGCCAAATCTTCCTCAAATATATATATAACAAATTGAATCTCTATTTAAACTCTTAAATTTATGCTATCCATGATCTTGATTTGGCATTTGATATTTGGGCATCTGAACTTTAATATCCCCTCAAATTATTGTTCGATGTAATTCCAAGTTATTGACCACCCGAAATTGGCCAAGCAAATAAAGGGTGTTCAGTTGCAAAACATATATAATAGATGAATCTTAATTAGTCGTTGAAACTTATTGCTTATGCATGAGTGGTAAATTCAAGAAGGTAAATTTATCGAGAGAAAAGGAAAGTAATTTGACAATGAAAGCACCGGGTATGCCTTGCTTACAAGCGAATAAATTAATATATTCCCATAGAAATCAATACATTCTGTCGCCTCCTATGCCCCACTTTAGGACAGAGGCAGAAACGAATATTGTTTAAATTTGGTGGTGTCGTGTGCCTGTCTCCGTCTCCGTTGCCCGTGGTTCACCATTTAGCCTTTGTTTTGTGGATCCGGCAACAAGGGGGGTTTGCACTTTGCAGTGGTTTCGAACAGGAAAAGGTTTTAATACACAGGTATTTTGCAGTTGTGGGACCGTCCAGCTCTGATGACCTTGTGACACCTACAAGAAGTAACCGACCAGGTAAAGCGGATTAAGAACAGCTTGGGATTTTCTTCTTTTTTTTTTTTTTTATGCAACAACTTTAAGATAATCTAAGAAACCACCCAGAGTTGTATTCGCGGATAAGAATCCATGCAATACCATCATAACAGAATTATCTTCCTTCCCCCAACACAAGAAGAGGTCACAAGAAGACACCAGCTTGAGTTCGAGCAAATCCAGCATCGTATGTCCTCGATTAACCATTATCTTACGCCTACCGCCCAAGAGATGTTTATCATGACTACACTTATTTCTATGGCTTTGGTCTTCTATACAATTTGCCAGTAAATGACTAATAATAACATACGCCAAAAGGTCCTTTTCAAAAGGCCTTCCATTTCTAATTTAAGATTCACTGTTCAGCATGCAATGTTGACGGTCATTAACGACAAACTGAGATAACAGATAAGACTCCCGTAGCCCACCACTTTCTAACCAAAGAGTGCTAGAAATACCCCGGATGGCCCACACCCGATCTTTGCCGAATCTTCATTCACCACCAATTTGCAGTAGTGGTCTCCCACTAAATAAACAATCTAGTGGTTGTTGCTACTATTCTTTCTAGAAAGTTTAAAACATGCTGTTGGGAGAAAGTACATTGGCAACAACATTGATAACACATACAGGGCAAAGATCACCCAAATGCATGAGATCATGCTAACAAGCAGTCCCATGGTGACTATTTTGCAGCACAACGCAGAGGAATGAGGCAAAAATCGAGTTCTATTACACAAATAAACAGTTTCACTCATTTTCCCTGTAAGCGAATAATCTGACAAGGATTAAGTCTTAAGGTGATTGTTTGGTTCACTACATCGGACAGATATGTTTGGTTCACTACATCTGACAGATATGCGTCTTGTAGCTCCTGTTTGCCGTCTAACCTCTATAATTCTCCAAGCCAGGGGAATAGAGTAATTGAAGCCTTCACTGCGCGGAGACAATAGGCTTGTGATCGATCAATGGAAGCCTCTAGGTTTGCCCTTGTTAACGGAGTTCAGGTGCTGGGAAACAAATAGGACTCCCATGATAACTATCAGGCAACCAACCAGGGTGCTAAAAAACAGGGCTCCAGGCTGCCTAGACTGTACGTAACCATAAACCCCACTAGAAGTTACGACAATAGCATCAGTTAGACCATCACCAGAAAAGTCCTCTAGACCAGCGCATGAGTAGGAGGCCCAGGCAAATCAATTGAAGTCAATATACTGCCTCCTGGAGATATCACTACAGCCTCTTGATCACCAGCTGCAACTATGACCTCTTTAGTATCATGCACTCGCAGAGGGAAAACCTTCAGAGTGGGCACCACCATATTCTCCATCATTCCAGATGGCGATGGAAGATTGGACCAAGTTGCACCAGTTGAGAGTTGCCATCTCCATATGGCCTCATGACCATGCAAGCCTGGGGAGTATGAGGTAATCTGCAAATTACAGCCAAAAAAACAAAAGGTGAGCCACTATAGAGCAATTGTAGCTATTTCATATGAGCCAATGATCAGATAAGCAGCCACTACAGGAGTTTTTTCTTATGCGTAAATCAATAATGATGCCTGGTTATGTTTTAGCTCCAATCTAGAAAATGCAATGATGTAAATCTGACTAGATACAAACCTCTCCTCGGTTTGTCAAAAAGATAACATCACCATGGCTTCCTTTTCGATGCTTATGCCCATCATCTCTGCGTACCAGTATAGGGGTTGCCACCTCTAAACTGCCTACATCAGCAGTCCTACCAAAGCTTCTTGCAAAGTCTCCATGCTGGAATATACTGAAATGATGATGACAGATAGAAGCATTGAAGAGTTGCTCTCGTACTGGTACACCTGATGTAGCAACTGCCCAGCAAGGCCTCAGCACTTCCATAGAACCACTTACAACAGTCTGCTCAGCTCCATTTCCCCCAACAACCTATAATCAGGACACAATTACTAAGTACCATATTCCTGCAAAAACTGCTAAATAAATTAAATAGAAGTAGCAAGTTCCTGGCGTAGTTGACAAGGCTAAAAATCACACTTGCTTTCATAAGAGTAATAAATAACCATAATCATTAAGACTAGTCCTGACTATTAAGGATCCAATTTAGGAATCCTCATTTACTAAGCATTCCTGTGAATGAGTAAACAAGGAAAAGATTTCTAACACTTTATTGAAGAAAGTGGGAAAAAAGTCAGAAAAATTAAATAGCCACATAAGAGTTTCTAAAGAAGGTTGGGATTGCAACATAATGAGTCCTATTTGTTGTCTACGAATGCATTCTTATTACGTGAATTTGTACGTTGTATGTATAATATATGCACTGCAGCTCATCTAAGTATCATACACATATATTTGGCACCATAATATAAATAGATTAATGCACATCCACTCCCAACACCTGCTCCCCAGATACC
Organism: Calamus simplicifolius; assembly: GCA_900491605.1. Lineage (NCBI taxonomy): Eukaryota > Viridiplantae > Streptophyta > Magnoliopsida > Arecales > Arecaceae > Calamus > Calamus simplicifolius. The sequence continues at coordinate 1,789,324 of UESW01003894.1, forward strand.
AACATATCAAAGCCTAGAATCATGGTCCCAAGATCACTGCCGAAGCTTTAGAGACTGGCAATCCAGTGCAGCAGGATCCGTGCTGACTAACTCATACTAAGTTGGATTAGCTCAACGACTTCCAAGACAGTCCAACTTGATCCACCTTGGGCCCAGCCAACACTAGACTAATCCATGCTAGTCCACGTCAAGTTGACCTAGCCTGATTTACCTGGGGCTTTTATAGATACCAGGCCAGACTAATTAGACATTGTTCAATCATGCCCAGCCTAGTCTAACAAGGCCAACCTGAACTCAGTTTGAACAAGGACAATCCAACCTAATCACCTTAGGCCCCGCCAACACTAAAATAGTGGATTCACACAGAATATGAGGTTTTAGAAATATACAATATCTATCACTCTTAGAAAGTAATGCATAAAAAGACAATTCTCTCTGTGAATATTATTATTTTAGTGAATTATTTTCTCATAATTATTTTTATGATCTTGCATGCATAAGTACCAGAATAATTCTTTCAATAAATATCTAAATCTGTTTCAAAAGATTTTGATATCATATCTGCAACTTTTAGTTTATCAATGATATTCACAGCTAATGAGATAGAGATTATTAATATCTACAAATTTTAATTATAAAAAATTTAATCTATCATCTCGATCCCACATGCATCACATGTTGCTTAAGTTTTAGATTTCTGAGCACGTGCCCGCAGACTCACATGCATGATGGATATCTTTAAGGCACTCCAACCATTTGACATTGATAAAGGACAGCCCTTTGCACACCAGTCCGGTTGCTTTTGCTCCTATCTTATGCAAGGTTCTTCACAACTTTCTAAAAATAGAAACTATTTGTGATAATTCAATGGCATTTTTTCTCATTTCTCTAGAATCATTTACAAATATACTTATTTTTTTCTTATTTAGTAGCTTCATGTAGAACTGGGAAATGGTAATATATTTTGGTTGACCAAACTAAAGAGAATAAGCAAAATATTAAAAACATTCTTTTACATTAAGCATGGCATACTCTCAACTGTCTTCAACAATTCAACCAATTTAACTAAGAGCTATTGTTAATTATAGAGGCATCATTGCTTAGATGTGGAGTTTCACAATAATATTACCAGTCATGATACATAACTTTTTACACAATTATAAAGTCATAATAACTTGGGAAGATGGGAGAACCTGAACATGATCTAAAACACCATCTCCATTAATATCAGCATGAAGGCCGCCTTCTAGCAGATGAAGCTGACAATAGATACAGGAGATAAAATTCCCATCAGATCACAGTGATCTCATGATACATATTATAGAAAGTCTAGGACTAAGAGATCCAAAATAAAAGTATGCATTAGTTATTATTTTGATGATTTGTCTAAGTAAATAACTAAAAAAATATTTACATTATTTTAATCTAAGAACATGTTAATTTCAGTTACTTTTAGGTTAGCACAGAGGTAATGCCTTATAAGTTTACCTTTCTTGCAACACTTAACATATATAAGTAATAACCATATTTGCATGCAATTATGAACAATTACAAATAAAACCAAAAGAAACATGATAGTAGGTTAACAGCTCATGCTACCAACAGCCACATCACAGATGTAAGTGCCAGTTGGAACAGCACAACATGACAAAATATGTACTATTGCACTAGCGTGCTACTGGCTGTGTACCACTACAACTCAGAATGCTGCTGTGCCAGTGCATGGCAAGCACTAGCTCAGAACGGCAGGTAACATACCCATGTCAGCAGCAGGCTCCCATCCCACGAGCATGCAATAAAAGAAACAATCCTTAGGCCACATGAATAATGTTTATTCCAGGTGGGGTGAGTCTAGATGGGATGAACTCATGATTTGTGAGCTGTAAAGGAATATACATATCTACTTGAGGACACAGACATAATCTACATGCTCAAATTTATAAATGTAGAAGTCACATTGGGTTTAGGTTATATTCAAAGGTGGAACCAGAAATAATTTGTCTTTTTTTATGCAGGGAAGGGGAGGAGGGGAGGGGGAGGGGTTGGGGAAGGGGGAGGTTGGGGTTGCAAAGGGGGACTAGCGGTTGTGGTGGAGGGGAAGAATCAATTAGTGAAAAATGGCAAATTTAATGTGAATTAGGTCTGCCTTGTTTGTTTTTGGTTAGAAGGGTAGCATATCAATTTGAAGATTAGAATTTACAAACTGAATCAAAGATGCAAATCTTGTGCATATGATGTCTCTTTATATCCATAAATTACACTAACAAAAAATCCCTTCATTTTTCATATTTAAACTTACATGACTGAAGGAATTTTTCAGTCTTTTTGTGAGAGATATACGCTTGTTGGAATGAATACGCTCTTTTTGGTTGAAATGAGTAGTATTTTCAAAATGACATGCCCTAGAAGTTGGCATTCATGGTTGTATGATTGTCACATATTGGTGAGACAAAAGAATGCATGATAATATCAAACAATAATGCATGATTTGGTTAGAATATTGAGCAATAATGAAGAGACAAGTACAGAATATGAAAAATATTGAGCAATAATGAAGAGACAAGTACAGAATATGAAAGTTGGGGGGGGTGCATTGTACAACGTACATGTAGAAATCTTGAAGTTACATTACATGAAAGATTATATGAAGATGCACAAGAAAAGGCCTACTATGAAGACAGATGGTTTTGATATGAAAATCTAGAAATCAAGGGAAGAACTTAGCAACTATAGATGCTTAGTTATGATTATGGTTTTAGGTTTTAGCAAGATGTCTCATGTGACACTGGGATGGATTGCTATTTCAAGTGTCGAGACAATGACAGGACAGCGTCCCAATCAATGCATCTTATGATGCCCCCTAACCTAAGTATCAAGACAAGGCAGGATGGTAGGATAACCCCATCCCACGTGATTTAAACCCTGGTTATGATAGGTGATACATACTTGCTAGTAATAACAAGGATGTAGTCTTTGGCATGATTCAATGCAACAAAACAATCAGAGTAGTCCCCAAATGGATGGCGTCAAGGATGTTGGCTATGATCCCTTTTATGAAGGCAAAGGGATATTTGAAGAGTCCTTTGCTTGATGAGCTAGGGTTTATTGACCACGATAATAGACACTAATTTTCATTTCATGATATTTCAAATATATAAAATTGAACATTATAAAAATCACAATAACCAAGTCAATCTTTTATCATAAGCAATGCATTGGAACTGTGCACAAAAATGCTTTATCAGATATCGCAACTTTGGTGAAAACAAAGACCTAAAGATTTAGTAGTTTCAGGATAGTTTTAGATACAGAGTTTTAGTTGATATATGAATAATACAGGTCATATTTTTATACTAGAGCTTCAACATATCATGCACGCATGCTGTTCCAAGTAATATTTGTATAATAATTATACTATTCAAAAAGAATTTTAGTTATTATTCCCCTACGTGTAGCTTCTACGTTTTCTTCTAAATTATTTTGTTCTCGTCCATATTTAGGCTAAGGAGAGTAAACGAAATGTTGCTTCTTGTCCATAAGTTTACAGTCTCCTATTCCAAACTCCTATGACAAAAGGCATCAACCATGTACTTGATTTCCTAACATATTCAATACCAGAAATTTTCTAAATTCCCCCCTTCCTCTCCTTTTTTAATTCAGTTCTTCATTTTAAATATACATACAGTGTGTTTCTTGAAGATTATCTAGTATGAACTAACGGCTCATGCTCTTGTATGAGCAAAACTAGAAAAACCAAATAGGTGCACATCCTTCATTGGTTAAGCCATATTACACAATTATTATCCTCATTTTATCCATAAAGATCCTCATATAGCTTATCTATAAAAGAAAAAAATATACTTGTGTAGACAAAATATCATTGCCTAATATCTTAAAATAAGGATAGACCTCTATTCAGAACCTTGTTTTTCCAGTGCTATGTAACATCACTTTTACATCCCCTACCATCTTCTATTAATCATTAAAAACCTTTGATCCATCATCTCGCTCCATCATTTCTCCCAATTCTCCTTGTCAACTAGGAAAGGAGATGCAACACATCCCTATAACCAACTAATTTACTCTACAGCCAACAACTACTATGACAATCATGTAATGACTTAGGACCTCACCTAAAAAGGCTATTGGAAGGTATTATTTAGGACCCGTGGCCCTACTTTGTACCCAAGACCTTCCCAACGCACAACTAAATACACCCACATAGCTCCATAGACACTCCTCTCAGTTTAAGCCCCAGCATGCCTTCTTGGAGAAAGGTCCAATCTCAAACACCATAACTGGCTCATGGCCAGCCTCAAAAGGGTTCGTGTTGTAGTGTCCCCAGCTATACATGGGCTGAGGTTTGCGTTGGCTCTAAAACTATTTGTGACAATCTAAGACCTTTCTAAAGAGGCTAGCCAAAAAGGATGTCCTTGGCCCTACTTATACACCAAAGACCTCAATGTACAACTACATAGATCCTCACACATGTACTTTCACATCCCCAAATAGGCTTTGCTAAAAACCTAAATTATTTGTTTTTATTTGAGAAACTATATTGGTACTTAAACTACTTTTTCCATGTTTTCCTCATAAAGAATAGAACTGGGCTCATCCAGCAAAACTTGTTTTTTGGTTTAAACATTCAGCCACATAATTAAGTTAACCAAATGATTTTTCTCTAAGGAGAAGTGCAATATTATACCGTTTGTTAGCATCACAAGAATCAATCTGTAAGAAAAAAAAAGGAAACTTAAGATCAAACGCATGTTTCCATCAACAATCAACATTAATTCTATGTTACTGTTTATGGCAATATGAAAACAAAATCACACAGAAAGAAGTTGGCATACCTTGCAAATGGTTCGGCCGGTTGCCAGATGGATGGCCTCTATCCCTTCCTTCTGATGTGCAACAACTACATTTGGGACCCACCAAATTTGAGTATGATTTGTTATGGTAGGGATGTAAAGTGACCTCTGCATGCATAAACCAAGCAAGTTAGGACAATGATACTAGTCTAGCAATCAAATTTAACTAGTTGGAGAGGAGCACCAAAGAACGACCCATAGAGTAAAAGGATCGATCCATTTAGTTGCATATGCAATGTCTATCACAAGTTACATATCAATCAAAGAGTTTATAAGAAAGTACCCTTGACTAAGGACCACCAAAATGTGAAGCCATTAGACAGGATATGTATTTCAAAAAACTAATACTAGTTCAATCATAAAAAATAAAGCCCTACAAAACAATTCAACAACCTATTAACTCTCAAAAGGCAAAAAGTGGCGAACAATCTCATATTCTGAAAAGAGTAACCCAAAGTATCTACTTCTAAATTCCACACGGAAAAGAGTAGCCCAAAGTATCTACTTCTAAATCCCACGTGGCAGAAGAAAAAAAAAAATCAATTTCTGAGCCTTAAAGTGAATATTTTCAGAATAAGCATAAGCACATATGTTGCTCAAGAAGCACTTGAACAAAGAGCTAAACAACAGGAAACTACTGCAAGTATATTTCCTTAAGTTAATGCTTCAAATCCTCAAAGTAAATCTCAACTCAACTCAACTCATCTAAGCCTTTTCCCAACTACATGGGGTTGGCTACATGAAATCCTCAAAGTAAATCATTGCTGAATAATTTCAATCCATTAACAATGCACGGGACTAAAAACATAGTACAAGTGATCAAACTAATTTACCTAGCAGGAGCAATTTGTATGCTTGTGCCTGAGTCACCAAAAATATTTTCTACAAATTGCATATATTATGTCGTAAGAATCCAAGTCCAATAGTCCATGAATAAGAAAGACTTAAAAACGGAAATTTCTCACTTAGATGTGATCTAATTTATCCTATTCAAACACTGTTGACAAACTACAGTAGTACAGTGCCAAAGCACAAACACTAGTATTAAGAAGGATATGAGAGTGGATACTTTTGTCAATGTTTTAAAGAAACAACTGAAATATATGCTTATGGCCAAGGTGACAACCTGATGTGATGAGCCATACTCTTTTTATTCCTTCTGTTGTGAAGAATCTCCCTGTATTCTAGACGTTTATACCAGGTCAACTGGTAATAACTGCATATTGCAGCAATCTGTGTATAAACCTGAGACTCTTCTAGTGAACCCCACCTTGATATGCAACCAAGATGAACTTCAGTAAATCTTTCTGAACAATGAACTTAATTAAAAGTCAGGGAACATCATCCATCTCAATGTTCCATCAATTACCAGTTTGGCTCATTGAAGAACAGGGCAGGTCCGTGCAATGTCCCCATTAAACCAGCTAAAGTCCTGCCAAAAAGGGTGTGACCAGCCATTCATTGAGTGTCAAGATTTTCCTCTTCCAGATTTGAATAGATTGAGTCCAAGGTGTGGCCAATGCAGTTTTAGTTGATATATTTCCCATTTTGTAATATAGAACTTCTAGGAATCCTACTAATTAATACTGGCTTAGCTAGCGAGCAAATCATGTTCCCATAAGGACTCTATTTTCAGCGAGATAGGGTGGAAAAATATATAGTAATAAAGTTAATGTAATTTTGAATCATAGAAATGGTATATGTCAAGGAGGAGTGGATAGGCATTCTCCCCATCCTTCATTCAATCTTTCTCCAACATGTCAGCCTCTCACGCATCAGTTCTTACTCGTACTAACTATTTTCCCTCTTTCCTTTCTTCTCAAATCTGTCACTGACTTTTGTTTTTATTTGCTACTGGCTTACAGCAGAATGGCCACTAGATCTCAGATCTGAACCAAATTTAAGATATTTCATCACAATCTTTCTTTGACAGCCCATTTCTTTTCTTGGGTTGCATCGACTGAAGCATCTACCATTACTATCAGCAAAATTTCATGATTTGACGTCTAATCAGATCAGACAGCAGAGCCGATTTGTTAGTACTCCCATCCATCATTAGTTCTACGCCCCGTGGATATAAATCTAGCCTACTTGTAATCCACATTTACTGCATCTCTAACTCCCATAAGCCCAAGAGCTTGTCCTCCTCTATGATAACTTTCACAAAACCTCCATTAATTTAAAGATAGCTCTGCGTGCATACATTACTCCTAGTACCCATGGGCATAATTTAGCCAAGCTTGATCAAGCTTGGGTTTGGTCAAGCTTGGCTTAAAATTAATCTCAATCTTGAAAATAGAGATCAGACTTCAACTGTTTGTTATTTGATCAATCCTAATTTGAGCCTAATATCAAGCTGAGCCAAATTCAAGCCTATTTTAAACAGCTTATTTATCGAGTTGAAATCAATTAAAGCATGTATCAAGCTTGAATTAGGTTTCCTATTGGTGATGTTTCCCCAATTGTTTGCCACCTATGACAAAAATTGATTTGCAACATTCATGTGCCAAACAATTGGGGAAACATCACCAATAGGATACCTCATCAAATGGATGAATATGACAGGTGCCACCGCTAAGATATGGCCTAGTTTGTCAACACCTTCTCAAGCCCTTTTTTTTCTAAGACAGAATTTTGAGAAGATGGTAGTTATTCACCACCACTCAAGTTCAAACTTGAGACCTCTCACTTGACAAACCAGGTTGCACCGTGTTAACGGCTTCAAAGTCAACATGCCACAATTACAGCATAAGCACCCAAAATACAAAGATTCAAGTCATATCATAACAAGAATTGCCACATCAGAAAACAAACAAATGGAACCTATTCTAAAAGGTCATTGCTAAAATACTTTCCATTGTTTTGTACAGGAAAGCTGTTTTCCATACCAAAAAATATAGTTGGCCCTAAGACTTACATAACAAATCTAGCCAGCCAACCCTAATCATTTTCATTTCACTTGTAACGTTCCTTGGATATGTTGCAAGAAGCTTAATAATGGTAGATTCATCCAAATGCAACCGAGGAATGAAGTTCAAAAGAATTATATATTCCATTTAACTCAACTCTGGCATAGGATATATTTAAAAAAGCAAAAACCCTTAATAAGGGTTCTGTCCTTTCTTTCCCTTTCAAAATGGGTTAACAAGAAATACTCTTTGGTTCTCTTGTTTTGCCACTAACCATTGGCCTGATGGTTGATGGCATCCATGGTCACACAATCTAATCCCAGTTGATACCAAGATGTACAAATTGAAATGTCATGATACCCTGACATCATATTGCTTAAAGAACGAAATAAAAATATCAATACCATCTCTCTTTTTTCCAGCGGTGTAACAGAAAATGTTACTAAGAAGAAAAGTAATGCTAGAGAGTATTTAAGAGAAACATCACCTCCCAGCTCAGATGTCTATCAATCTTCAACCAAGTCCTGATAATTCAGTTTTGGACAGGCTAATGAGGTTTAGTTCAGGTAGTTTCAGTGGATTCAGCATGTACACATGCAAATGTGTGTGCATGCACAAACATACATAGAGAGGTAGGCATGTCATGCATGCAAACAAAAATATGATGAACCACAACACCTAGACAGTTCTTGGGTGCAGTGCAGTATAGTCTTCTTATTTTTGATACAAAGAAGATAGGCTTATTGCTTTGCTTATTGTTATACAGAAATATCAAGAAAAATATAATTTGATACAGTATAGCATAAGCTGTACCTTCTTTGATTTTGCTGAGCCAGCATAATCTGCAGCTTTGCCAATCACACTTGCAATTTTATTAGATGAATCCTTCCCAGGTGGATTGTGTTCCACGGGTTTATCAAAAGGATTTCTAGCAACTTTCCCAGGTGTTTTCTTCAATGTCTTCCTTTTATGCCTTCGGAAGTGTGCCAGTTGTAAAGTAGTATCTTCCCGCCTATCCTGATAACAAGGTACTTGCACAATGAGCTGACGTCTTTCTTCCCTTAAGAAAAGTAGGAGGCATAAGGAATCTGTTATTACCCAACGATGTGGCATGACTCCAAGAATTGATTCTCTAAATTCTCTACATTCAACCTGCAAATCAGCATAAACACATTGAGCTTCTTTTGTAGAAATTTGAACCACTAGTAGTCAGGTGGGCAACCAAAATTCTTTTCTAACTACATTAACAATATACTAATTCACTAAAGATAGGATTAAATTCATAATCAAATGCACATGGGCACAAAATAACAAATATAAATTTCAGCCATGAAAGTGAAAAGTGAATTTGTAATCTGCTGCATATGGACTTGTTTTTTTTAAAAAAAAATGAATATCCAGCTGCAAAACCAAGGCTTGAAAGTTTTATAAAATAATTGCCACCTTTACATCTTGCTTTTTTGAGTTAAAAAAGTGATTTTGCAGAATCATAGGCTTCCATGGGGGCATCAATTGCGTACCTGTGTGCTCACAAGAACGTGCATGTTATTCAAGCACGGCACACACACCAACTCATACAAAGATACAGGCCAAAATAAATCTTGCTTTTCCAATTTATTACATAAATGGTACAGATGAATTTACTAGGTGTCTAAAACAAACCACTAATTGCTAGATGATCAACACACAAAATCATACCTCTCCAGGATGACGAACATTCATGGCCTGAACATCAAGCTTGTAATTATGTTGTGGAATCAACTGTGTTGCATCCAATGGTTCCACCTGGATATTCTACAATGACAAACAACGAAAATTAGTAGACCCAAACATAGTGAAATTTGTTTAAAAAAACATCATGTTGAATGTTGCAAATAAAGAACACTTTGCCGCTTTTAAGACATCAGTAATCAGCATAAAAGGAAACTAGGATACATGAAGAAGCAAGACATCAATACAAGGAATATTATCCTCAGCTAAGCACATCAATAATTTATTAAGTTAGGTAGATATGGATTGAATCATAATAACACACCAATTGTTATATGCTCTACGAAACCTACACAACACAACAACTAAAGAAAATGCATGGATGAATAAGACACACACATTTATTTGTTTCAGAAGTTAACATAATTAATAACTTTTGCAAATGATTAGTTCTACATTCTGGAAGTCCTGTAAAAAAAAAAAAAAACAAGCTTACTTCACTCTTTCTATGCCACCGTAGTGCACCAGTCCGTCCAGCAAAAGCATAAAATACAAAATGGCGTAGGTCTACAGTACCAGATCCAGGGGCCTGAATAAAAGGTAAAATGACATTAGTACAAAGGAAATTAAATCTGCATTATCATTATTTTTGTTTAGAAAATAATGCAGGAAAATCCCACAAATAACACTATTGATTTCAATAAGAAAGAAAATGTTTAAACAAGAAAGACATTATCATTCTCACTTGTCATCTCCAATATTGACACCAACATTCAAGGGAAAGTTAGCCATGCCTCATCTTTGTTAGAAGCAAGGTTTTAAATCTCATAGGACAAAGGTGTCTCAGTTTTCTACGGAACGAGACACCCCATGCTCCGTTATTTCTCAATCCCCGACCTGTTTAGGTGTTTCAATACTTGCTTATGATGCTTTTTTTCTTAAAAAATTATATTTATGAAGCTTTAGTGTCTTATTCAATTTTTAAATATATTTGAACTTCAAAAGCTAATCATTATGATAAATTGGATCTATTTAAAATTAATACTATAATACATTATAGTCGAGATAGGATAGGACAGCCAAGATCGGTCTCGAAATATTTCTGAGATGAGACATCTCAGTCGTCTCAGCCGCCGTCCCACTGAGACTTAAATCCTTGCTTAGAAGATTGATGTGAGCATAATATTAATTATATTGATAAACAAATCTGACAAAAGGTCATTAAAAATTGATGATTTGATAAACAAAGAGATGCGATTAAATAGACTCTCTAGACACGTAAATATTTATATTTCACATTCACTACCTATATTATCTCTCATCATGTTTGCCAAAACTTTTTCCAAGCCTACCTACATCAACATCCACAATTTTCCACATTGATTAAATTCCACACATGACAGTAAGTTCTGTTACACGAAAAAAAAAAAAAAAACATAATAATCTTTCAAATCTGCTTGCCAAAAAGAAATAGGATGCATACCTCTTTCTCATTAACACTTCTTTGATGCATCTCGCCATCTTTCTCCGACATCATAGTTTCCTCAAACAGATCGAAAATATTCTAAGAAATATGATAAGTTAAATAATCATCATTCAGAAATACAGTAATTGCAGAAGGTAAAAGCTAAAATAGGAAACAATAAAAGGAACACAAATACAAATTGTGAAATAAAGACAATTCTATGGATTACAAGAATGAAAACAAAAGCAGAATATCTCAAGCAAAATAAAAGTTCCACCAGCACTCTAGCATATATTATATTTAGTCCAGTAAATAGATCTGACAATGGATGTACAAACAGGTATTAAGAAAAGTAACTTTCTAGATTCATTAGTAGTAAAGAAAGATTAACGACACCTGAAAACAGAAAAAAAATATATTACTGAAACTGAGTATAAATAAATCTTATTGATCCAAACTAATGAGACATTGCTTTTTGTGTTTAAGCTACAAAGTAATTATGCAGACAAGTTTCTTTACGTACTTCAGCAACAGTGGAAGTTCCTATAGCATCATGAAATACAAATAATGTCTTGTGCCTTTGCTAGTAATATTAGGTATATGAAGCATTTCAAATTTTCACAGGCCCATAGGTTGAAATTGGACCAACAACTAAATGATAAAAATTTTCAAACAAATACCACCCAAGTGCCCACTTGCAGCAAATAAGAACATAAGTTTCATAGAAAGAAACTATTCGAGATTAGCTCCAAAATTCTCAGCAGCCATAGAAAACACTTTCAAGTTCACACAACAAATATTAAACCAACAGAACATAAAACCAAACAAATATTCACAATAAACTTCAAGCTTATGCAATCACAGAATACAAGGATTGCTGGGATAAGCTACTTGCGAATGGTTTCTTCCTTCTCCTGATTACATGAAGAGGAGAGGTAGAGAGAGCTTAGGAAGTTGATGGGATTGTTAAAAGCAGAGAGTGCTCCAAGCTTTCTCTGAGATATCATATTTCTCTACCCCTAATCCACTTCAGCCCTTTCAAGTCATTTATGTTCATTTGCAAGTAAAGATTCATGAAATCATCAAACAAAGATAGCAAGGAGAAAGGAGAAGATTCACAAGATAGGAAACATAACCAAAACTTAGAAAATAAGATGAAAATCAGTGCCTAATCAGCTTTATTATGCTTGAGAATCTATATAGTGTCATAGTTACTCTTATACCCATATTTAATGTGTTAACCCATGAAAAACCTATGGCCAGTGAATGCTTCACAAAGAAAGGCTACAGTTGCAAGTCTACCTGCAAAGAACGAAGGGAAAAATGCAAACCTCTCAAGTTAAGCATGTTATCAATTATTAACCCAGTTAACATAGAGTACAACTAGATTACCCAAAAGGTTTGACCAAGATGTCAGCTAGCAAACCAGTTTCTCTTTGCATGACAAACATCATCAGATTTTCCACCTATTTGCTGAAACAACAATCTACATGTATGAGCCTTACCCATACATGAAACATGAAGTTTCTTACAAAATGAAAGGCAATTTGATTTCAACGTATATCTCCACTGGAGCATTAAAAATAAGACCTTCAATATACGTGTTCACATTCAGCAACATACAAGTGCCTTCAACTTTTACTGGTTTTCTTCACTAAACCTGCCAATAATGCCATGTGCCCATCACCAACTACATATTTGGACACTAAATGGGCATGAAGCAAACCTTTTCTTTTGAAAGTTCTAAAACTTTGGCATGAACCTAAGAAACCCTTGTCTGACCTGGCTAGGTCAATTTGAAAGAAATATAATTGTATGTTCTCTGATCATCAAGCAAATCTTGCTGATCCAGCAGCAGCTAGATATTTGGACCCATATGTGTTTACACTAAATAAGCATCAAGCAAACAAATTCATTAGAAAATTCTAACACTTGATCATTGGCTTTAAAAAAAAAAACTTCTTTAACTTGGACAGCTTCTTTAACTTGGAAAGCTCAATTTGAAAAAAAAAAAAAAACAAAACAAAAAAATAGTTGTATGGTAATAACACCATGCCAATGATCCTACTGTTGGAATGAAAAAATTGAAGGTACCTCTCCAAACTCTCAAAGTTGTTCCTACTGCTAAGGATCAGTTATTCAAATCTTGGCTGGACAAGGGCCATCTCATCCGTCTCCTCCTATCCCATCCCACAAAAATTCCATGACCAATGCAGCCCTTCCATCTCGTCTTATTCTAACCATAATATATTATAGTTTCAATTTTAAATAGATCTAATTTAGCATAAAAATATAACTTTTTGAAGTGCAAATATATTTAAAAATCAAATAAAATACTAAAGCTTCATAAATATTTTTTTTTAAAAAAAAAGTATCCCAAGCAAATACCGAACGCTTGACTGGGTCGAGGATTGAGATGGGATGGGACAGGACGTGGAGCATCTCATTCCGTGGAAAAACCAAAATGCCTCTATTCCATGGTATTTAAAGTTATAACAGTGGAAATCACACTATATGTGTTTTATCTAATTTCTATATAATACCAAATGGTCATGACTTCCCATAAGAGCATAAATTGCATAGTGCTTACATTTCAGCCAAAATTAGGGTACAGCCTAAAGCATAAAGTTTTCATGGGATTTGTGAAGTTATTTAATTTGCATGAAAGAGTTACTTAGCATGTGTTGAAAGCTTAGCTGCTAGAATCAAGAGCAGGTATAGTTAGGTATTTCAGAAATACTTTTTAAGGCCTGCTTGGGACATAGTTGTTGGACAACAACTAACTCACATGGCTGGTTCGCATAGCTGCTGGGAAACAGCCACTTAAAAGGCATCCAGCAGTCAATCCGAACAAGCCTTTAGTATGGAAGCGCTCATAAAGTAGGTGCACGTTCAAATTCCTGAGAAGATTTCAAAGCAAGTGTGTCACAATATGTAGAACATTACAGCAAAAAAGGTAGATAGTAGTGTGATAAAATAATTAAAGGCAACCCTTTTAACCACTAGAGTTGATCATGGTCCCAATGGCCCACCTAGCTCACTTAGCCCAACCCAAAATTTTGAAAGTTTGGGCACCAAAAATAAGCTCAACGATAGACTTGGGCAAAAAATAAACCCAATCTAAAAATCAGACTAGGCCTAGGAGAATTTTTTAAAAAAAACCCAATTAGATCCAAAATAAGGGGGAAAAAGAGAGTCTGGGCCTAGTGGGCAGGCTTTATATTGGCTCTTCGAGATTACGCCATGCTTAGTCAAAAATATAGGCACAATGGTCAGGCCAAGTCGACAATGGGCATGAGCAATTGGGCCTAGCTACAAATGTGTAGTCCGACCCAAGCCCAGCCTAGCCCATCGCAGTGTTTGATCAGCTCTAGTAACCACCAAAAAAGGGTAGAGCATCAAAGTACCAAGGTAACCCAACAATCATCACATGATTTATCTATTTCCAAAAATAACAAAATTACCAAAGATTCTCTAAGAGAGTGGAGGCCTTACGGGATGATGATATGAGGGCTAAAAATAATATTCTTAGTTCGATAAGCATGAACCTTATTGCTAAATTTCAGAGCTAGCATAGAAGCAGGTATGGACGAAGGGAAGCAAATAATTTAGAAATACTTTGGGAAGAATTTGTTATGGGGTGATCCACCAAAGATCACTAGTGATCCAAGTTAGGGTGATAAAATCATCGCATTTGGTTGTACTCTAGTGATCCTAAATCACCTCACATTTAGAATCAATACGCAACTTGATGTCATTTCCGTCCTTAAGGACGAGTATCCAAGATCACCCCAGCATAGCTATGTTGGACTATGATTTAGAAACCAAAAAAGACACCTAGTATGATATTCATATCAATATAGTGTACTTTAATATTATAAGATTCTATTATAATAATATTACATTATACTATTATAATATTAAAATTATAGTATTATAATAATTATAATATTTAACAACAAAAATATAATAATATAATCATATTATATTATGATAAAATATGATATAAATTAATCTAAACATAATCATAATAAATAATAAGAATAACCATAAAATATCATGGTAGTACCAAAATATATTAGAGATGAATATGGCATTACATGACTAGTTATCTTGGATTCTCATGGCATATCAAATAGGTTAATCATGGATATCTGAGGATGTTTAATCGCTGGGACATGGCATACCAAATGCAGTTATCTTGAATCACCAAAGGTTAGATCATTCAGGGTAAGGATCACCAATGATCTAAAATCGCTATATCAATATTTAAATAAAGAAGCACTTAATGGGTTCCAATTCAACTTCCTGGGCAGTTTCTAAAATGGGTATATCACATTAGAAGTTGCTCGCCACTAACAACATGAAAGCCAAGCATCAATCTCTAGTCATACACTTTGAACTCCAAGGAGGACTACGATCTGCATTATTGACATTGAGGTTCTTCAAGTTATCATTGCATGTTAAGGACGTAGTTGAGTTCCTTAACATGGAAGGTTGAAATGTTGAGACAAGTACTAGTGCTCATACACTAAGGACTTTAATTTAAGTGTCAATTTAATAACATGGATACTTCCTGAGAGCTTTCGCTAAAATTTAGGAAGCAATGGATTTTATATTCCTAAGTTCATTGGATAAATTGCATCATAAATATTGCAGCCAACATTCATCAAAGCGAGAACCTGCACCGTTTTGGTACCAAACTGGAATAGTTCGATATGGAGTACACCCAACCAAACTAGTGGCATACCGGTTAAGTGAACTAGAAGGCCCCAACCCATAAACCGCCCCATAACGTCCTGAACCACCCGATTTAGCTTAGTGCAGGTAGTTCATGAGTTAGGGCATACCATACCGAACAAGCAAAATGCCAAATGAACTAGGAGGCCCTAACCCATGAACCACCGCAAACCAAGACAAACCAAACGTTTCGACATGATATGGGGGGTTTAGTGTGGTACGAGATTAGTACAGAGTGGTTCGAGGTGGTACAGGCCTCATACCTTTTCAAAACAATGAACCATATTGGTTCCACACCAATACAGTTCAGCACACCCCATACTAGATAGTTCGGTACAGTTCAGCGATTGCAACAAGCAATTGCTTGAAGTTATGTTGCTAACATGCAACGATACAACATACAAGTTCACAATTTCCTCAAGCAATTATAACATTAAAAACATTCAAATTTTTTTCTCATCTAATAGCCTAAAATGTCTTAAATTAGAAGACGAATTTGGGTTTTCTAATTAAAATTCTGGAGAAGCTCATGCAACTTATACCTATTCATGTTATTAAATGCAAGCAGTCAGTACAGCACAGTACCACAGTCTCAATAATAGCTTGAGACATAATTAGTAGATAATATAAAGTACAAATTTGGTTAGTGTCCAGCCAACTGCAACCTACAAACTTTGGCTAAAACTAGCCAAAACTCATCGTAACTTTTAAAACTAAGATAATTTAAAAAAAATTTACAAAATTACTACAAGCACATCTAATAACAATCATACAAATAAAGGCATGAATATATTTTACTGTTATTTTATCACAACAAAAATATCTCCAATCATATTGTGATCTTACATATAGACATTAACAATGCCTTGTAAACATTGTAAACCACGTTAAGGGCTGCTATAAAGGTCAGCTCATTGGCTTAATATTCTACCAATTTGGGCCAGACCTCTTGGACATATGGACTTACTGAGCCTGGCCCCAGTCCATCAGCAGCCCTAACCACATCACCATATAAAATTGTGGCAGCATAAGTGCATTCCATTGTTCTCTAGGTCATCATCAATGTATCAACATCAATATAAATGGTAAGACAATGTTATGTCATTTGTCTAAAGCTGAAGATAAACAATAATGAATCTAAGACTAAATTGTCAACAGTTATTTAATTTGTGCTGAAGGTCGGGGCATCCATAACTATACATAATGTCCATAAAAGTAAATTGGTCCCTGACCATAACAAATCAGCTAATCTATAGTGTTCAGTGAACCAATATTGTGATTACAAACTCATACAGAAGGTCCGATAGAACAAAATGTATCACTGAAACATACCCAAAGATATTGGTAGGGGAGGGAGGGAGAGGGGAGGTGAGAACCTTTCTTAAGCCACAACCCTTACCGAATCTAAGTAAATATGGAAAATCTATGAAATGGAACCTTTGAAATTTTTGTGCAGTGCTTAAGATAACAAGAAAATGAATTCTGAACCCTTAATCAAATTTTTACCTACCTTGACAAAAGTAGCATAGATAATCCTTAACCAATAATTGAACTCATTTTCAACTCCTATGAGGGTTTCAGATGTGTCTGTTCCAAATAAACACCTCGACTTAATTTTGCTAGTTGAATACTGGAATTTGCCCATGCATCTCGAAAACATTTTTTAAGCACAGTTTCCGTTTCCATGATCTGCTCACATATCTCATGTTCCAACTCCAAAATGTTTCTTACCATCTTGGATGATAGCTGAGAGAGTTATCCGAAAATTCTACGTCTTTACTTCAAAATAATTGTGACTTTTTTGGGGGTGACTCATTATATCAACCACTTTCAGCAAAGGATAGGTTGCAATATTTTCCGTTAAATGACATTAGGTCATGATCGCTGTTCCTGAACCAACGCTGCTGGAACTACCACCATAGCTATCTCCAGCAACATCATTTATATCACATTAAAGAACTGCCACCACCACAAACCTAATATCATCTAAGCAAGAGAAATAAACATATACGTATGAAACATTAGATTTATGAGGTGAGAATTATGTAGACATGTGATATGCAATCACCATAAGAAAGAATGCACTAATTGTTCGCCATAATTAGCAAGCAGCAGCAATTCAAATATTGAAAATCAACCAAAATTCATCAGGGCAAAAGAAAGAACAATACTGGTGTTCTAATCAATTTGTGATCATGTATGAAGTCTTTATCTACCAAGACAATGGCCTAAACATAATGCAATGCTGATGTTCATCATATCACGTTTTAAAGATGATGAAGATGGGTAAGCAACATACGGGGTGTTGCATTTCCATTCTCCCTCCTACAATAATTAATCCAGCATCCCCATGTTTCAGTGTATAATTGCTTATCGAAATCGCTATCTCCCTGTGGTGAGCACCGTGAGGAAAATCATTCTGCCAAAAACTAAAAAGACTAAGTGCATAATTGACAGAAAGGAAAATCAGTAATCACAACTAGAATATTTTGAATGCTATCAGAAAAGAAACGAACATTTATTGTACCTGTAAATTATTTTCCCATATCTTTTTGAGGTTGTGATCGAAGCACATAACTGACCAACCTGACGTGACAACAACTAAAACCTGCTTCTTTATGTCCCATTCTTCAATGAGCGATCAACAACACCTGCAGCCATTGCAACAGGATGTCTCCCAGATGATATGCGGGTCTTGTCTGGCAGCAAGGACACCTCAGCTAGCACCCGTGCTTCTGTAAATGCTTCATCCACACGTCCACCGTGGGGCCCCAAAACCTGCAGAAAACAAGGAAATTGTGTTCTATATAGAAAGGCATGTGCAAAGGTCAAGGAACAAATGTGACAGGTTGACGAACAGAAAGAAAGAAAGAATTTTTTTATTAATTTAAAGACATCAGGACATGACACAAGACAATATATAAAACACTTACAAAACAAATGACAATCATACAATCCCAGTGCAATGTCATAAGCACAGTAAAACTGTAGACAAATCTAAACAGAGTGATTGTGATTCTATAGAACACAGTCAAAGAAACAAATTGAACAAACAGGTTTTCAAAAGGTGGCATGTAAGAACACAATCATGTTGGTTATTCCTTTACCAAGTTACAAGTCATGTTGGTTATGCTAGCATTCATAATCATTTATGTTAATGATAAAAATTTAATACGTTATCTAATCAGTGGTACTTCTCCTAAGGGTACTCAACTTGATGCTACACTACAACACCGGCAAAAGAACACAGACATAAAATTGCTTGTGCCTAGATGTGCAATAAGTTTCAGATTTGAAGGTAAATATGGTTACCTACCCCACCCCACATTTAAGCTCAAATGATGCAAAAAATAAAGTTGGCATATGCATATTTTTATTTTGCATGTACACTTGCTTTGAAACTAACTATGAGTCTGGAACTCTTGGTTCAAAGTTTTGGCTAGCACATGATTCGGATGAGAAGTAGACCAAATAAAGTCTTAGAGGACAGAGATCTCAGATTGAAAGAATCTATCTGGCCAGTTATTTCTTATATAAAAGGCCATGAATGGTTGTAATCTACCAATAGCATAAGCAATTGAACAGAATATGCAGATTTTCAAGTTCCCACATAACAGAATTCCACATTGAGTTTAATATAGTCAATCCTAGGCTTAACAATTTGAGCCACATAACAGCATTTCTTCATGTAACACATGCCTATCTCTCCCCTTCAGAATAGATCACCCTCAGTATTCTTCTAATATACCAGAGTACTTTTTGACCTCATTCCTCTTTGCTGTTTTCTCCAATTTGAGACGAGTTCAGAGGTTTCTCCCAAAACCAAACCATTTGGGGATTGGCTTTGGATAAAATCATGATTTCAAGTCCCAATAGGATATCCTGAGGGACGTCGGGATGGGCTGCCATCCAAAGTGTTGGGATGCAACCATCTCGCTTTCATCCCACTATACCAATCAATGTGTCTAGAGGCATCCCTTGTCTCACGTGCCAAAATGGGCTGAGACTCCAATGCGTTCTATTCCATGGAAAGACCAAAATAAAACTGACCCCCACTTTCAGGTTTTAGTCAGTTCGGTTGTATCCACCAATTTAAGATGAAACCAACCAGTTTCAAAACAATTTTGATGGTCTAAGTCAATTTTAGTTAAAACCAGTCAAAATTAGCTATAGATATTTTTTTCAAAAAATATTTTGGTGCTTGCTATCACATTGTGGGTTTTTTTAAAATTTATGTATACAGATTATATAGTATGAATTTGCAATAGTTTTTTTCTTTTTGCTCCCTTGAGGAAAAAGAAGGGATGGATAACAAACATGAGCCTCAAGGAAACAAGGCCTCCAAAATGCTTTTATTATCATAAACTACAAAAATTATAACAAACAACTAAATACAATACATTTCACAAGAATGACATTTTTACACAAAATAAATGTAACACTTCATAACTACATGCGGTTGATTAAGTAATGTCTTGAGCTCAAATGAGAAAGAAATACCTGCATTCAGCACATTTGTGTGTTCTACTAACAGATGAAGATAAAAGATTTGAATGTCCTAGGCAATCAAAGGCTTATTATTTCCACAATAAAAATAATTTTTTAACAACTAAAGTTCAAGAAATAAATATGTCATATAAATATATTTTTGTAGTTCAAAATGTCAGTATACTTGATGAATTTCACTCATACTTAGTACCAAATTAAGCCTGAAATTGTCCAAACTACTAAAAAAATCCTAAAATATTGCAAAATAACTTTTCTTTGCTTCTTTTTTCCTTTTTGTTTTTTGTTTCTGCTTTTTTATTTGCTGGAACTCTAAAACTTGGAGGCAAACTTTCAAAACCACCATTGTCAAAATCAAAACTCCCCAGACCCAGTTGACACCAAGTTTGCAAACACTGACTTGGACATTCATGATAGATTACAGATCAACTTCCATGTTCTATAGATTATGAACAATACATGTAGAGACATACCCAACCGACATATACCATGCATGGATAATGACCATATCTTTGCAGTATGGAAATAAAAAAGAATAAAGGTTCATGATGGGACAACTGAAAAAAGCAGCCCCTCTGTACACTTTTGCTGCACATGGGATTCGACGGCCATCAAACATCTTTTGCATCAAAAGCCCGAAGGCAAGGGCACATTCACTCTCCTCATCTCTAGCATGTAGTAATTGTTCACCTCTACTTATCATTCTTCTTTTCGTGTTTTCTTCTTTCTGTTTCTCCTCTTCCTCTTACTTCCAACTGTATCACAGCAAATCAAAGTCTCTAACATGTTGAATTTCCTTGATGGAAAAAAGGGGTTTTGAAGAGTCACATACAAAATTCTAATACCACATGTCAACTCAAAATTTTTATCAGGCTTCAATGTTTAGCCAAGACTAAGCCCATCTTAGGTCAACAAAAGTAAACCATGTCATCGGGAATCTTAAATACCAATAAAAGATGCACGAGCAAGAGCATCAACATCAGTACTTAGTTAACAATACTAATACAAATGTAAATAAAGAGTATTAATTTAAAAAATTCAATCACAAAAGCATCAACCTTTTTTTTCTTGAAAATCTCCAAGACAGACTAGTCATCAAAAGTAAAATGACAAGCTTGGAGGAATAGCAGATAAAAACCGAATTAAAGTTTGCTCGAAACCTAGGAATTACAGTTGAATATATAGTTCAATCTAAATGCTAAAAAAACCTATTGTGAAATGTTATACTGCGAATGTTCCTCTATAACCTAAAAAAAATTTTCTTCCCCCAATCTTTTATCCAACCACATATATACCATTGTCTGAGTTGACAGCTTGCCTCTATAGAAATTCCTTACAAACTTGTAGTACATGAAGGCATCAAAAATCCGCAATAAACTTAAAAAAAAAAAACCAAATACATGATATCATCAGAGCACATTATGAAGTAATTCTATATTTCCAGGGTGTCATAGTTAGCCCACCTGAATTTTCGCATCGTGCGTCGCTATGAGGACTTCTTTCTTTCCATCACCGTTCAGATCAGCCACGATCGGCGGCGGGAGACGCTCGGCTTCGTACTTGATCGGATATTCATCGGAGAGATGGTACCACGCCTCCTTGAAGTAAAAATCACCTTCATGCTGGAAAGACAAAAGATGGAGATGGGCATAGGGAGTTCAAGACTGATGAGAACATCAAAACAATTCGCAAAGCAAAAATAATAATTCTTCGGAACGGAGACCGAGAGGAGGAGCGGAGGAGACGGATAAGAAAAGAGGGAATGATCGGGGATGAGGGGGATTGAATACCTGGAGAGAGAAGAAGATGGCGAAGGCGGCGAGGAGGAGGATTCCGAGATCGCGCTTCCTCATCCGTCCTTCGGCGTTGAGTAGGAGACGACGGAGCTGAGGAGAAGGTAGGGTTTTTGATCACTGCCGCTTCTTCTTCTGCTATTTGGCCCCTAGAGAGAGAGAGAGAGAGAGAGAGAGAGAGAGAGAGCGGGCAAAGACTTAGATCGGGAGCTCGATCGACTTCGTGGAAGTAACGCAATTGGAATAAGCCGATGACGTCGAGGAAAATTTGTGGACTAATCTGTGAAAGAGGATAAAGATAGGGGGTTATATGTAGTTTCCGCATCCAACCCCTGGCGATGCTCTCATAGAATGATCGGAACCGCCAATATTTCAACTCGTTTAATCACAACCATCTACACTCCACTTCCGCTTCCGCAACATCGGTTCTATTATAAATCAACGATAGGTCCTTTTTATAAGTTAAAATATGGTTGGGTCCCTAAACTTTCAACCAAAGTTCATTTGTAACCTCACACTTTAAGTTATTATAATTGAGACATTATTTTTTCAAAGAATACTACTTCCTATGGGTAGGACTAGAGAACTAAAATAAAATTTAAGCAAGAGTTTGAGGGCTAAAATATGTCTTCACACTATTTTTAATATGAAATGATGGTTTATAACCAAAGAGGATAAACAGATTAGGTTTTATTTTAAATAGATTTAGATCGTAAAAAGGTTGATGCATCTTAACTCATACGTTGAGGGAGCCGCATTCGAATTTTATGTCTTTAACTTGTTCAATTCATTTAAATAACTAGTTGAATTGAGTATGTTTAGCTCAACCTGTTTGTTTAATTCATTTATATTATTGGTTAGCATGTTAAATATGTTGACATTTAACCTCTTTTATTATTAGTTAACAAGTTAATTGGGTTTAGCAAATCATGTTAAACATGTTGAGATTTAACCTTTTTCATTATTAGTTAATAGGTTAAGTGGGTTTAGCATTTTTTATTCATATTGATATATGACCATATGATGCTGTCATGATTTTAATTTTTTTTTTAAATAACATAAAATTTAAATTCTAGAAATATTATCAATAAATTAATTTTATTACTATTTGTTTATCAGTTTATCTTTGCTTCTCAATTATTTTAGATATGTACTAAAAATATAATGTTTTTATACGAATTTTAAGTGGATTGTCATGAACCATAAGTTGTATAAACCATTAAAAGTTGTATAAATCATTGGATTAAATTGGATGCATGGCAAAATAAAAAAAAGGTTTTGATCTACTTTTTAGATTGGTTCTTCTCTTTAATACACTTGGCCATATGGCACAAAAGAAGAGGATCACTTTGACTTATATGTACACACATGCGCATATGCGCGCGCGCGTGCACACACATATATATATATATTATTCTTACATATCACATAAGATATATATATCAACATAAAATCTATCATTTCTTCCGGGCTTTATCACATACAATTCTCCATTCCAAACTATAGACCTAACCATCTTCCCTTCAAATTTACCTCCACATTATCTTTATTTTGATTTCTCTTGTTGTAGTAAGAGAAATATGACAAGCGCAATAGGCAAAGGTGCATGCATGTAAACAAACATACATGCATGTATAAATAAAATAAAATAAAAATAAAAATACTCAAACCAAAAGTAAAATATATTTTTAAACTACGTAAATAATAAAGAAGTAAAATAGAAGTCACGACCATCGATCCATGCTATATCTATCACTTTGAGCTTATACTAATATTTTTTGCCAAAGTAGAATGCGCAAAAGAATGATCTTTGTTGATGCCCGATCACTTTGAGTCAGCGTCCTTGAGCGTCAGCCGTTCCTCCATAGAAATATCGAAGCCCTTCCTTATCTTCAAAGCCTGCAAGAAGCCCACGGCCGGGCATTCCGGCGGGGACCCTCCGACGCTCAAGTTAGTGCTCTGGGCAACAGCCGTGAGCTTGAGAAGCTCGAAAGAGAAAGAAAGATCCCCCAGAATGAGTGTGTTGAGTCCTTTTGAGTTACCTCTTCTTACCTAATTTATTTACCTTTGTACTCTGTGTAGCTTGCTTGAGAAGTTTGAATCTTTTTCGTCTAGTGAGAATGAGTCACGTGGAGCCTCATGATGGATTATGACTTTTGGGGCTTATCTGTTCCGAGTGGTTGGAGTGTCATGATGACTGATGACTTTTGGTAGATAAAATGTCAGGATTAATATCTGTGAGACCTGAGGTGCTGCCACCTGTCGAGGCTTTTATGAAGATGCTTCTTCTTAGTGGCATGTCAGAGCTGCAGGCGTTGTCTTTTAGTAATATGTCAAGACTAAAAGCATCTTCTTACTTCATGCAAGTCATGATTTCATCCGCAGATCAAGTGTGCACAGTTGGCCTTTTCTGGTGCATTGATCTTGAGTATTTATTTAGTGGCCAGAGTCCTTGTTTAGTCTCCATGAGTCCCTTCTTGAATTAAATAAAGGCTAATAGTACCCTCAGACCCATAGGCCACTCAACGATGCCTTTGGCTTATGCATATGCCACCTGACACGTGGAGAAGCTATATCTCCCCTTCATCCAATTCTATTGCCTAGACCTGGTCCTTGGTGAGCCATGGAGATCGTACCCTCTACCTGGCGTGTAGAGTCGGAAGGTCCGCGGAAGGTCGCGGCGAGGGGCCACCGTGGATGGCCGGCTGGGAGGAGCTTACTGGCCGGGAGAAGTAGGCTACCTAGGGATGCTGGTGGCCGCCTAGGGCCTCTGCTCCATGAGGCCATTGCTGGCTGAGGCCGAGAAGGCATCTGTGGGACCTGGGTTCGGTGAGGCCGCTTAGGATTGCTTGAGGCCGTCTATGATTGCTCGGGGCCGTCTAGGCTGGGAGAAGCTTTTGGGACCGCCTAAGATGAAGACGGGTCCCGAAGTTATTACCGAAGCACATTTACGTGCATGCATGGGGTCAAAAAGGCGTCAATCATAGCAACCATAAATGTGCGTGGCCTTTATAAGACCATAAAGCCCCGGCACATAAATGCGATAGAGAGTCATCATCATGGTGGCATTTGGAGTCTGAAACCAAAGCGCCTAGGATGACCGCCTAGAAAGGCCGCTTAGGATGGCCATTGAGGAAGGCCGCCTAGGACTGCCGCCTAGGATAGCCGTTGAGGAAGGCCGCGGAGGAAGAGGCCGCTTAGGACTTCCTCCACTGTCTCTTTCTCTTCGTGGTCCGTGACTTGACATTGAATGCTTTATTCTATTGAATGCCCTTCAATAAATGCCTTGGAGCGAGGGCCTTTATAAGACCTATAAATGCCTCGGCATATAAATGCCGTTGAGAAGGCCGTCGAGGAAGAGGCCGCTTAGAATTGTTGTGAAGAGGAGGCCGCTTAAGATGGAAGGCCGTCTAAGATTGTTAAGGAGGGGGTCGCTTAAAATGAAAGGCCGCCTAGAAATATTGTGAGGAGGGGGCCACTTAAGATGGAAGGCCGTCTAGAATTATTGTGAGGAGGGGGCCGCTTAAGATGAAAGGCCGTCTAGAATTATTGTGAGGAGGGGGCCGCTTAAGATGAAAGGCCGCCTAGGATGTTAAGGAGGGGGCCGCTTAGGACTTCCTCCATCTAAGATGAAAGGCCGCCTAGGATTGTTGTGAGGAGGGGGCCGCTTAGGACTTCCTCCGCCTAGGATGAAAGGCCGCCTACGATTGTTAAAGAGGGCCGTTGAGGAATAGGCTGCCCATTGATTTGCCTATGGGACATTAATGACAAAAAGGCGGTCCCATCACATAACTATTTTTCCCACTTATTCTCTCTCTTCATTATGACAGACGCTTATTTCAATAAAGAGCAAAGCTGTCAACGGAATTAAATGCCCGCTGCGCCCTTGAAGAAAAAACCCCAGTGAGGCCGCCTAGGAACTAAACCGCTTAGGAAGGCCGCCGTAGAAAAATTATTTGAAAATTTCTATTTTTATTACCCATGGGCTAACTGGTCCTATCAATCTTGATGTTTATATTATGACCTTATGAGCATTTAAAAAAAAAAAAATAGATGTATGATATGGATAGATACCACAGACCTCCGTGAGGCTGTCGACCAGTCGATTCACATGAAGATCAATTATCATTAGACCAATCTAAATCAGCATGAGATTTATCAAAGTTTAAGATTTACCAACCCTAACTATTTACCTATCTGGTTTATTAATTTTCCTAAAATCAACCGGTTATTCAGTTATGATTTATTATTATTATTTTCCCCCTTAAATCCACCACTTGTCTGGTTCTTATCGGATCAGAAAGAGGCTGCTTGGTGTTTTCCAGTCCAGCTTGTCGACCTAGCTTGGATGGGATTAGGGGACTACTGGTTGGCGGTTTCTTGGTCCAACTACGTTTTACAAAGATAAAAAATAAAAATAAAATTTATATTAAAAATAATAATAATGAAAAACGAAAAAATATATATATTTGGTAAACCAAAAGCAGTTAAAGTCTTTGTAATAATAAAATTTTCTAGTTGTTTTAAAATATTATAGAATTATGTTTTTCAAGTTTGATTAAATTTTTCATTTCATTGTTTTTTTTTCTTTTTTTTCCATAATTTTCCAAACAACGATACTCTAAGATCTAAAGATGCATTTAGATGGCTTCTGGAATACGCGTGGTTTAATCTGCAGGCACCAGCCGACTTTGAGACATAGAGAGATAAGTTTTCCACAAGATTCCAAGGTCCGAAAACCGCCTCCTTTTGGCGTCCTCACAAAAAGCATCCAGATCTGAGGTACATATCCTCCTAATAACTACCAATTCCAGATCTGATCGTTGGCACCCCCGCTTGGTACCATTTTCATTGGTGCATCCCAATTGACGATAGCTGGTGCCCAGCCCATTTAACTATTTGCATGGACAAAAGGAGCACAAACATATAACAGTGCTCCACGACTCCTAGTGGCATGGTTAGGTATAATTAGTTTGGTAAAGAAAAATTCTTTCTAGCCATTGCACCGTACGCGATGATGATGATTAACCGTGCATGTATGGCTGCATATACAAGCCATTTTTTAAACCGGTGCCTTTTGGCATCGATTTTAACGGGATGGGATGGGATCCAAACATATTACAGAAAAATGTTAAAGGAAAAAACGCCATTTGAAATAACATTTTTTTCTGCCACTTCATCAACCCACGCTCGGCCTCGTCAGCTGGGTTGCAGAGAAATCGTCACACCATGTGGCGATTTCAACTCAAGTTAAAATCGCCACATGGAGCGGCGATTTCAGGTAGAAATCGCCACTTCATGTGGCGATATCACTCAAACTGAAATTGCCACATGGTGTGGCGATTTCTACTCTGAAATCGCCACTTCATGTGGCGATTTCATCAGTCCCCTGGTCCGATCGAGAGCGATCGGGGGAGTTCTGTTTAAAGGCCCGTGCCCTACCCACCCGGCCTTCCTTCCGTTCGCCGACTGACTCAAGACATCGCCGACTCCTCTGATCGAGATCCCCGCAGCGGCCTTCTCCGGAGATCGCATCTAGAGCAGCCTCCTCCGCTCGCCGACCATCATCCCTTGTTAGTACATTTTGCTCTAGATGTTTGATAGGGGCTGCTTTATTTTTAAATTTTTTTTCGTAAACAATTTTGATTTATCTGATTGTTACTTGTTTGAGCGATGGTGCCGACTAATCGTGCCATCTGCCGACTGATATGTATTAAGATATGTTATTTTTGCTGTTTTTGATATGTGTTTTTTATATGTTGTTTTTGATATGCTGTTTGATATGCTGTTTTTGCTGTACTTGCCGGCTGATACAATGGATTTCCATAGACTGGTTCTATTGATTCTAACAAGAATTAAGTCTGGTTTTAATTGCTGTTGTTATTTAACACTTAATACTCGTAATGAAATATTTGTTATGCACAACAACAGTGTGCAATTTAATTGCATGTCTTTGCGGGGAAAGAACTGTTGGTAGTTATTATCTTTCTGATCGTTATCGGAAGGAAAAAAATAATGTGAACTATTGTCAGTTCAGATCTCTTACCGTTAATTCTTCGTTGTCTCAGTTATTCAGTTATAGCTCGAATTATATGTAGGATCTTGTTTGCACGCTTGTGCTGAACAGGCACCCAAAGTCTGTCTCACTCATCTTAGCAGTGCTTTTCTCATAATTTTTTTGAGAGAAAGGGAGGGAGACCACCCTAGTTTGTAGCTTTTTTTTTCATAATGGAGTTATATTTCAATGATGATTCTTTCTATTTTAAATTTCTGAAATTAATAGATGGGAAATGATTTTGTTTTAATCAGCTCCTACCTAGTCTTCAACTTATTTCACATTAGCTAATAATTCTTTTAACTTGTTTTATCAGATTATCAAGATATGGCTCATAATGTTTTAGATCCAGGACCTCGTGATCCTAGTGTTCTCACTTGCAACAGCTGCATAGATCGACCAATATATTTCAGGGCGAGGTGTGTTTTATTGATCGATGGTCCTTAATTAATTTACATTGTTTATGTTAATGCGGATGTATCATTGATTTTTTTTTTTAGGAGTTACCGGTTCTTAGATGCCGTCGGCATGATGCACATATATGGAAAGAGACACCGGGAATGTCACACCCACGGTACCTAGATCGTGTCGGAATGTTTGGCATATATCAGATTGGCCAGATTCGACTGGATGTTGGCCTTATTTCTTCACTGGTTGAGAGATGCGGCAAGAGACCCACACGTTTCATCTACCTTTTGGTGAGGCGACCGTTACACTACAGGATGTCAGTATTTTGAGTGGCCTCCGGATTGATGGTACTGCTGTTACTGGGTTAGATCCGCGCCATACCATTCCAGAGTGGCAGGCTATATTTGGGAGGTTATTTGGTGTTGAACCTCCTGTCGAAGCATTTCCGAAAGGTCGCTTTCGTTTAGCATTCTTCGATCAATTTTATAGCGACCTTAACTTGGACGAAGATGTGGATGATGAGGTTGTCCAGCAGTTCGTAAGGGGACAACTTCTTCGAATCATTGGTGGAGTGATTCTTCCGGATACCTCTAGTAATTTAGTGAAGTTGATGTACATACCACTTCTGGAAGACTTGGAGGCATTTGCCGCTCTTAGTTGGGGATCGGCTACACTGGCTGGTTTATACAGAGCACTATGTCGTGCAACGAGCCCTACCCAGTCGGACATCGGAGGATACCTCCCATTGCTACAGGTAAACACTTTTTTTTTAGGTCTAAGATCGAGGTAATTTATATTATTAATTAACATTTCGAATTATTCGAACATGTAGATTTGGGCATGGGAACGATTTCCTATTTTTCATCCCACGAGACTCGAGATTTTGGAGGCTAGACCTTCGGATGCCGATGATGATTGGCACTTAGGTGCACCGTGGGGGTATAGATGGCATGTAAGATATAACATGAAAAATATTCCAAACCATACACTCCGTGCCTATAGGGACCAGTTGGATGTGTTGGATGATAATGAACAACGGGTATGTCATGTTGTAATATGGAATTCAATTAGATCGATTCATTATGTTGATTATGGATTAATTAATTTTTTCTATGCAGTTCTTATGGTGTCCTTACTCGCTGGCAGTTATGTCTATTTTACCTCCAAGCTGCTTGGTAAGTTCGGATATTTGGATGGCACGAATCCCGCTGATATGTTTTGATGTAGTTGTGGCATTTGCCGGACCGGGTGCTTCATCAATTTGGATGTCGCAGTCCATTCCATGTCCTTGCGATACATCGCTACATCTTCATCAGGTTGATCGACGGGGGAGGTCAAATGTATGGGACGCCGTGCACGGGACTTATATTGCAACATGAATGCACGGCGTCAGCATCTGTTTATGGAGAGCCTATAGTAGCAGGATTCCCATGCACACCCGATTATATGGCCTGGTTTAGGAGCATCACTCGAATATGTGTAGGCCGTTCTGAGTATAGTACAAGGGGCTACGAAGGGGAAGGCACTTCATATGAGTTTCTGGTACTGTTTTTAAATTTTTTTTGGGGTATCTTTCCTTTCAACTTCATAAGCTTTCATATGAATTTTGTTGTCGTATTATATGCAGCATGAGAGGTTTCAACAGTTGACTGTTGAGGTCGGTCGGGCTTTAGCCGCCCCAGTGGATGATGAGCGGGTAAAGATTTTAAGTAGCACGATGGCGATGGCTCAGGGTACATTGTCTGTCATCGGCATCAGCACGTTCGGAGCACAGCTCCTTCAGCACTATACCCGGAGGTGCCAGAGTCCACACAAGCCGATGTTGATCCGATGATGAGACATTTCATTATACCCCATCGCCTTCTTGCATCCGGTCCCCATTAGCACACGAATATTCGCAGAGGAGGGATGTCGGGGAGGGTACATCTGCCTGTCGAGATCACACTGCATATCGCATTGATGACATTGCTGATGCGGACATCACCGAGATCTGTGAGGATGCTGCTATGCCTAATGTCCCCGGTCACATTTGGACGCTGCTATGCCGATGTTTTACATCTTACCTCGATCCCACGCAGGAGGGGGTATCTCAGATGATTGATGAGGATCCTACCGTTGGTGACCTATAGGCGACGGACTGGACGTATTCGATGACCTCCTCGACGAGATGTGGAACCTAGGTTTCCTAGATTATTGTACTCAAACCAATTGATGTAAAAATTATTTTTTTATGTATCAGAAAAATTTAATTTTTATGAGAATGTGTTCTTCTAATGCATTTACTTTTTGTCATTTAATTCGGTCGAGTTTTAATCAATCTTTGGTTCAATTTCAGTCGAGTGTTGGTCAAGTTTCGGTCGAGTTTCGGTCTTCGAGTTTGGTCTATTTTTGAGTTTCGATTTTGGTTCAGTTTCGATCGAGTTTCGATTCTGTTTCGGTCAAGTTTCGGTCTTCGAGTTTCGATCGATTTTTGAGTTTCGATTTTGGTTCAGTTTCGATCGAGTTTCGATTCAGTTTCGGTCAAGTTTTGGTCTTCGAGTTTCGGTCGATTTTTGAGTTTCGATTTTGACAGTTTCGGTCGAGTTTCGATTCAGTTTCGGTCGAGTTTCGGTCTTCGAGTTTCGATCATTTTTGAGTTTCGATTTTGGTTCAGTTTCGGTCGAGTTTCGATTCAGTTTCGGTCGAGTTTTCTTCGAGTTTTGATCGATTTTTGAGTTTCGATTTTGGTTCAGTTTCGATCGAGTTTCGATTCAGTTTCGGTCGAGTTTCTTCGAGTTTTGATCGATTTTTGAGTTTCGATTTTGGTTCAGTTTCGATCGAGTTTCGATTTAGTTTCGGTCGAGTTTCGGACTGGAACGAGTATATACAAGCTAAAATGACCTGACCTGAAAGTCCAGGGGGGGTTGGAAAACCTGATAAAATGCCACTTGAAGTGGCGATTTCAACCCTGAGATTGCTAATTCAAGTGGCGATTTCAGGTTAGGGAAATCGCCACTTGAAGTGGCAATTTCAGGACGGACATCTCCTAACCTGAAATCGCCAATTCAAGTGGCGATTTTCTCAGGCCTCCTGGCCGAGAGCTTGTATCTCAGGGACTTAAAAATCAGTCCAAAATAGCCCGAGTGCCAAAAATAAAATGCGAAACAGAAAGACATCAAATGCCGAAACTTGAACTTTCCTCTACCGAAACTCAATCAAAACTTTACTAAAGTCAATCGAAACTCACGTCATCAAAGGTTAATCATGACAAAAGTAAATGCATAGAACATCTGCATCATAGAACTTGTTCCTGAGACAAGTACATCATAGGCAAAAAAATGGTCATTTTAATTAAATAGTACATAAATTTACGATCCTAAGGTCCACCAGTTACATTAGGACAACGGCGTCTAGAATGACCCATTTGCCTGCAAATAGAACATCGACTTCTTCTTCTAGGTTGAACCTCATCCATCTTGTTATAGAACATCGTTGTGATCTCAAAAAATCCATGCTTCTTCAACTTGGTAGCACGCAACCTCCATGGACACCATTGGGCAGTACTTGAAGAGGCACATCTCACAGACCAGAATAGTTTTTCGACTCCACCACATGCTGCTTCTTCGATACATTCATGCTTTATTATTAAACAATAATCCTTTAGCAAACTCAGTCATTGATGGATCCCAAAATTGAGATTTGAAGGGTAACTCTCTCGGAGTACTGACACATCCACCATCATGCAAATTTAACTCATTATAAAATTCGGTACATGTTCATATGCAAAAGCTTGATGATCATGTACCTGAGTTGGAATAGGTTCTGGATGAGTGTATGCAGAATGGGACTAAAGCCAGTGTAGTTCTCCATATGACTCTTCATCTTCATTTGACTCTTCATCTGAATGTTCAGGCCAATAGTCATCTGCACTCTCGTCTGACTCCATTCCCCGACTATCAATATTACACTGATTGCTTACCACATCATCACTCTGCACTGCTGGCATCAATCCCTCAATCAATCATTGGGAAATCCACTGGAGTCCTAACATGTTCCTGCTGCTGGGCTATAGGAGAACTGTCATGAACATTCTCTATATGATATGGCTCTGGAACATCATCCTTTAAAACATAGAGTTCAATACACCGATATTCTGAAAACTTCGAGGGAAATGTCAACATGTGCTCCACATCGTCGTCGTCCTCAATTG
This sequence comes from Calamus simplicifolius, assembly GCA_900491605.1. Classification (NCBI taxonomy): domain Eukaryota; kingdom Viridiplantae; phylum Streptophyta; class Magnoliopsida; order Arecales; family Arecaceae; genus Calamus; species Calamus simplicifolius. The sequence goes on from UESW01003894.1 coordinate 1,821,970, forward strand.
GAAGAAGCACATATTTTTGATGCAATGTTGGAGATCTCCACATCAATCTGATGATATGCCTCTGTACTGGAATTGTTAGAACTGTATGTATCTGATCAACCAACTCAGCAAAGCGTGTTCCCGTGGTCAATTTCAAATATTTCTGGAGGTTGATTATAATGTATCCCTTCTTGGCCGCCATGTTCAATTGATCCCTCATAATATAGCAGAACACGTAAGGTTTCCATCTAAAAAAAGGTTATCAAAATTTATCTTCGATCAGCTAAAAAAAAACATATGCATATATTTTAGTAGCATTTAGCACTTATTTATGCTCCCTATTTTCATCCCTACACATAGAACAAAAAATACACATCTCATGCTTTCTCCTTTGTCAAACAAATCTATCAATATCAGTTATATAAGGGAATGTGAATATAAAAATCTATAAACACACATGTCATGCATATAAAAATCAATTTAAGAAGGGAATATGAATGCATATAAAAACACTTTAAGAAGGAAATGTGAATCTTTATCTTGATGAAAACTAAGTGCGGAGTAGATACGATCCAAGAGGTGGCAACTACCTGGGCGGAGCAAGGGCGATTTAGGGACCATCTACCCGTAGGGCACGCGCTATGCCTTTAAATAGGAAGTCCCCCCCCCCCCCCGATCCCGTGCTCTCTGTTGGGGGACTGATGAAATCGCCACATGAAGTGGCGATTTCTAGAAATCGCCACACCATGTGGCGATTTCATGTGGCGATTTCAGTTTCAGTTTGAGTGAAATCATCACATCATGTGACGATTTCAGGTAAAAATCGTCACTCCATGTAGATATTAACTTGAGTTGAAACCGCCACATGGTGTGACAATTTCTTCTGGCTCCCCGTCAGCAACCCAGCTGATGAGGCCGAGCGTGGGTTGATAAAGTGGCAAGGAAAAACGCCATTTCAAATGACGTTTTTTTTTTAACACCTTTTCTGTAATATGTTTGAATCTCATCCCATCCCGTTAAAACCGGTGCCAAAAGGCACCGGTTTAAAAAATAGCTCCTGCATGTGCAATACAGAAAGAACAAGAATCACATGCGTATAGTTAATCGTGCGATTCGCATGTCCTGCAACATGCGCCAAGACTCTTTTTCTTGCGGTGAAATCTGGAGTCATTAGCTGGAAGCCTGAGCCGGCCCAAAAGTTCGCAGGTTTGTTCCCATCCCATCCGAGAAAGAAAGAAAGAATAATGTGTAATGATGAAAACTTGTACTCCAGCAATACAACCTAATCAAATTCATATAACTGCGTACGTTAGTATGATTGGCTAAAGCTCGAACCTCAACCAGGTTTTGTCGGTAACGTAGCTACTAGCTATAAGCTGGCCGGTCCGTTTTATTCATGCTTGTTACATCCCAACTCAAACCATTTCACGAGACTGCTCATCATTCTCAGGCATGATAACATTTAGACTTATATCAGTTTACCTTCTTCACCATCACAAGGGATTATATCAAGGTATTTAAGACCAGCTCTAATGATAGCACAGAAATCTCGGTGGACACTTTGCTCCATTCACAAACGCTGTACAGTGCCAGGACGGTCAACAGATCAGGAGGTCACACATAGTTGTGTAACTTTTTTATGTGAGATTTATGTGCTTAGTATTTCTCAAGGTGTCAATAGTTTAGAAACTATGGAAGCTTCCAATTCAACAAAAAAAAAAAAAAAGAAAGAAAATCTCCTTCTACAATACTTTGACAATCAACTCAGCATCTGAAAATACCACTGGATTTCTTGTCAAGGCTTCGCTACTTGGTCACGTTTTGCATCCTTTGCAGTTCTATGCTGGCAAAAAGCTGAGAACATTTCCGTCTGGCTTCCTCCAACTCACGCTCCAGTTCCTGAATCTATACACACAAGCAACAAATTAGCAGGAAAAAAAAAAAGTTCAAAGCATATAGGTTTATTGCAAGTATTTAATAAAAAGAATCCCGAAGCCATATCCTTACTGTCTGCTTAAGTTGTGCCTCATTGCGTTGGAGCTCTTCACGCCTGTTCATAAAAACACATTACATTCAGCATCATAGAAACACCCATGCAGAAACAATCTGTATTTATTGCAGGGAGCAATTTCTTTTCAAGACAACATGCAAGTTCATAGCTCTTTGCTCATAAGAACTAGCAGATTGAGCTTTTTTTTTAATGAAAAAAAAACATGGTTATCATGATCTTAAACTTAGTGCGACTAACCGGTATTAAAAATAAATAAATACCGTAACCACAAGTGGTCCATCCAGGTTTGATGCTCAATATTTCAAACCAGGTTTGATACTCAATATTTCAAACCCTAAACCAAGTCAAGTCACTATATCCGAGATGTCTATAATCTTAACTATCACTTAAATCTTCTACTGATCAATGCTGTCACCTAAACATTCAAGCTTTGATGCAGTGTTAACAGGTCCCAAACTGCAACACAGACAACCATTAAAAACTCAAATAGTGGATGTACGAATATGAGGAAAAATAATATGCAGCATATCAAAATACGTTGATTATTGTCTTAAGTCAACTAGTAAATAACGCTTATATAAAAAAACTTTAATTTTATTGCATATTGCACTCATGTAAAAGGAGTAATAAAAAAAAAAAAGGTGAACGGTGGTTCATTAGAACTGTTCGAGGCTTTAAGCTTGAAATAGCTTTGATTTGAAGTGCCATAATCTGCACCCAAGTAATGGTTGATGATAATTTGCCAAAAAGGCAAAAACTATGACCCGTTCTAACACTTCTGCTGATTCAAGGAGTTCCACATGGCCAGGTCATGCCATATCAAGCATCCAGGAAGAAGGATAAAAAAACTAAGAATTGAACTGCTTGCAAAACAATTTTGTCATTGGCAATTGACATCACGGCTTTCAAGAGCCCATTATATGAACTTAAGGTCTCCACTTTACTTTAAATATATAAAAACATCAACAAAGACACCATCCCTTGAATTTGAATCCATATTGAGATAAATAGGCATATATGAACATCAACAATTATCATGATCATCAATGAAAAATTTTTACTTTTCTAGTTTATACATTAACAAATGAACCTCCATAAGCATGCTAGTATTTTAATGTTTCAACATATTATTTCTCGTAAATGTAGCACACAAAAGTATTGCTACCAATATAAATGATTCATCCCAGTTGTTAAAATGATTGAGAATCTGTCTACTTCAATTTGTTTATGTATTTGCATCTTAATCTTCCATCAACGCCTATAGATGCCGTCCCTGACTGTTAAAAGTTCATCACATGTGCCATTCAGCATCTCACACTCATATCTTGGATATTAATATTAAAAAGAAAGGTAATTATAATAACATAAGTATCTACCTCATGAACAACTGTATGTTCTCTTCACTCATCTTCTCAAATAATGTGGAATCCAGAATATCCATCGTCTCAATTCCTTCACAATCCTGAAAATCAATAGTACAAGTATGGAAGCAAGATGAATACACAATACATTCTCACCTTATCACAAGGGAGAAGTTTCACAGCACTTGCTATCAGATGGTCACATATGCCATCAAGCATACAACTCAAGCACAAAGTCCTCTACCAATAGCTTATGAAGTTGTCCAAAATTCACATATTTGATCCCAGTTTGTTGACAGAATGGTAGCTGATAAAAAAATGGATAAATAAAACAGATGATGTAAATAGGGTTTTTCCTATATAGAACACAAATTATATACTTTGGACAAATCTTAAGTAGATATTTGCATTTGTAAGCACAAGCAAATGGGAAATGATTCACTTTAGTGCTGTTTTAAACAAGTCATTTCACTGTTTTAAAACACACCCTTAGCATCTGTCTCAGTGCTCATCCTATGCAAGGCAGGTGCCTGGGATAAGGCAAACTAAAGGCCTGTTTTAAATATGGCCAGTTTAAATTAGGTTTGGTGGTTTAACAGTTTGCCAAATTCTGTGGCAGCAACAGGTGGAGATCTGCTTTTCTTCTCCTCTCCTTTACATACCCTTCAGCAGTAGATGTCATTGTTGCGACTACTATATCATTTCATTATTATAGGCTACCTTTACCTTAGGGTGCCCACCTATAGCTGAAAGCCACTAGGTAGGCACTCAGCCACCTAGGTATATGTAATTCCGCTACCATTGAATATTTATTACTGTTTTGATCATTTTTCACGGTTGAATCTCTATCTATTAGCCTAAAACTAATGCAGATGTATAAATATCGGACAATGAAGCTAAGAGAAAAGCACTCCACACCGTAGGTTGAGAATTAGCTAAGCTTCAATACCTGCCATTGTTTAACCTTGACAAACAAGGAGCAAAATATAATTCCTAAACCTGCTCAATAGTGCGCCCAAAGAAAGCATGGCTATAATTTAACAACCAACAAACAATAAAATCATGATATTTATTACACCATGCCAGACTGAAATCATATGATTTTAATGTTAGTGGCCAATCCGTAAGTCATAGTTGTATTAGAAGCTGAGGAAGAATCCAAATCCACTAGCCAAATAAGAAAATGAGCAATTTTACTACAAGAATCCTCCACAGGTTTACTGAATCCTAGTAATGCCATCTCATGGCACAAGAAACTATTGCTGCAGTGAATGCTTACCTACTATTACAAATAACATGCTTACCTACTATCACAAATAACCCACCATCCAAATAAGAACACATATACAAGGTATGTGCAGAACTCAATCTATTATCCAGATAAAAATTCAAGGAAATGCATACAGAATAAAGCCATGTTGACTTTATGGTTTGCACTGATTTCCAATATTAACACTTCTATTTTGTTACAACATTATGAGCACACATTCATATGCAACATAAAGTACCAAGAAAAGCAAAGAAAAACTCATTACACAAGACTGTTGAAAGCATTTATTCAATAAAGAATTTCATGAGAAAAGGTGGGATGTGGGTTTATCAGAGTAACATATCATGACAGTCATGTCCAAAAAATACAACATAAACAATAGTCAACATACCTAAAAAACAAATTAAACTATAAAAATAATAGTCATTACAGCAGCATCACTCATGCAAATTTCACCACCTGTTAAAATTGAAATATTTACAAGTCCAAGAAGACAAAAATAAAATAACCACAAACACTTATTAAAAAAAGCAGAAGTTAAGAAGCAAAAAAAAAAAAAAACTCAAATGCATATAAAAACATTCATTGCACAATAACTTCTTATGATGCAAAATCTATTTACCAAACATAAGGAAACTCAAAGAAGGTATTCACCTCAATCAAATCAGATGGCCCCACAATAGAATGCTGAGCATGAGCTTGAATAGAAGCAAGTGCAGAAGAACCTAAATATAAACAATTACAAGCAGAAAATTAGCAGCCCAAAACAAATATCGAGCCTGAAAATAAGGTTTTCAGTCATAAGCATCATAGCCAAAATCAGCTAGCAGTTTGGTGTTAATCCTTGCATTGGAAACTTTTAGAATGGCAGTCATTATGGACACAAGGATTCATGCAGCTGACACAGGGTATGCAAACCAGTAGCCGCAACACACTTGTGCTGTGCCAACACGTGTCATCCCATGCCAAAACTATTAAAAAATTAAAATTCACAAAAAACTATTAAAAATTTAAAAAGCATTTAAATGAGTACCAACTCAACCCAATATCAGTGCTGACCAGTACTGGTTCGACACAGACAAACACTTAAAAGAAAACCTTTTAGGAATTAATATTATGTGTAGCTAGAGTTGACGCATCTCGCATTGGAACTCAAAGAATTAATAGTATGGGTATTAGCAAGAAATGGATGTATTGCATGTTGAACCAACCACCACAAAAGCAACCTATGAGTTGCCACAAGAACCTAGATACTGTTCCATGAATCATCTAGTCGGTGAAGGCTTTTGCTTGACGTACCACTACCTTTAAAATAAAGTAGAAGGGAATTCATGCAAAGATTCATGAAATAATAGATAAAGTGCAAACACATAAGATAGCATTCCAGAGATGGAGGGTGAAGGGGAGATGAGTTCATGAGAAACAATGGATAGGTTCAAAATGCATATTTGAATCAAAAGCATACCTTTACATTTTATATTGTTTTTATACAAACAATTTAATGCTGCAAATGAAATGCCTTAAAATAGTGACTAGAATTGGATCAGTAAATATTATTTTCATTGCTAACACTTTCAATGTTTAGCTATGTGCACTGCTCCATAAAAAAACTATACATCATTCTCTCCCAAATTCTATCCAAATAACAACTTCTCTTTGCATTAAATAACCATCCCAGACATTTCCAAGCACTTTTATCTTTGTACAGAGTCTATTGGCTGTCCATACCCATTTCATCCAGTCCACCACAAATGGTCAGCCTCTGTTGATCAATCACCGAAGTTTTGTCTAAGATGCTCATTTCCAAAAAACCTTTATTTTTACCATATCCGCTCAGGCATGTTTTACCTATGTAAACTCACACATGTTACATGTAAATGACAATTGCTTTAATTTAAGCTGCACCTATTTCCATAATCTTATCATTAATTTATAAGTTTGAAAGATGTGAAGACTGACTCTATCTCTCATATGCAATTATGTAAGCATATCTATATTTCAATTGTTGGGTTCACAGTAGCAATGCTTTCAAGCAACACTGTAAAGATTGTATATAACCGAAAAAAGAGATGAGATGACATCATACCCTTGACAGCAGCTAGTCCAATTATCTCAGCTGGCTGGTCCTGAAAAGCTGGCAATCCACTAACAGGCTCTTCATCTTGCAACCCCTGCTGCACATTGGCTGGGAGTCCAATAACAGGCTCTTCGTCTTGCAACCCCTGCTGCACATTGGCTGAAACCCTGTTACATGTTCACCAGCAGGTGCTTTCTGCTTCACATTTTGTGCAATTCCTTGAGAATGTTTATCATATCCTTTCTGTCTAACACGTATGTCAGGACTTGGAGACTGATAACCAATCAGATGACAATTATGTTTCCTGCATAAACCAAGAACATCAAGCAATATGAAATCATAGATCAATAATATTGGATACATAATCAGAAGTTATAGAGCATAACCATTGCTAGCCAGAGTATTTTACAACTATAACAAATTACAAAAGATGGACATGTTTAACATGAGAACAGAGACGAGTCTAATACTTACATCTTCTATTATAAATTCACGCATATTGCAGAGGATTGTATTTAATAAAAGAAACATTAAGCATCCCTTTTCTAAAGTTACTATAACAGCGAGGAACACTACCTCAAAAAAAACCTATATGAATTGATGTGTAATGTTAATGGTCAGAAAAGAGGATATTTTACAAAAAATATTGAATGTTATTTTCTCCATATAACTGAACTTTGAGTGCAGATATTACTGCATCAATTTGTGTTTTCCATCTCAAAAAGAAAACCAAAGAAAAGTAACACAAGATTAGTAATACTCCTGCATAGTACAAGCATGTCAACCTGAACCAATCACTAATGCACCCTTTAATTCTTGTAGAACCAATGGATAAAATTGGGGGAGTAAAGAGAGTCGCATAATCAAACTCTACAACCAGGATCCAACTCCAACGAAGCGCAAGGTATTACACCCCATCAGGATTCAGATATAATTAAAGATAATAATTCAAAAGTTCAATTTTATTCGTGCACAAATACCCAGATTGTTATTATCTGGTTATGGATAATAGACAGTCCTTTTGTATGGTCAATTACTACATAATGCATACGTACTACAAACATATGTGGACATGCATGCAACCATGCAAGCTTTGTGCATACACGCATGCCATACATGTGTGTAAGCATGTGCATCTAACAGGCACACAAAGACAGCAATTCCATAAATCTCATTTCCGGAAACTCTAACTGCATTCACATGGAACAAAAACTTATAAACATTGGCATGGCTATGTAAATGTTGCAAGTCCATCGACCACATAAAACTGTTCAAACACCTAAGGATAAAAGACATTTATCAGCCACTTGATCATTTTGACTACCTTGCCTTGTTCTAACTCACTTCACATAGCATGTTGTTTTTGTTGCATCCAACACAGTCCTTTTTGTGTTTCAGATGCAAAATATAGAAATAAATGCTTGCCGCTGTCTTCCTTAAAGCATGATCATACGTTGGAAAATTGAGTATTTTACCGTTACCATCTTGCTCCATGTATATGATACGTTCGCTGCAGCAGGATGACCATTCTCAAGATCAGCACCATGCAGATAGTGTAAGATTTGTAGTTTACAATCAATTGTAGATAACCATCCATTAACACAACACCGGTAAACAGTAAATTTATTGATGTGAGAACTATTCCCTAACACCAGTAATAAAGCAGTTTTATGAGTTAATACCTTATAATATCACTAATATAGTATTAAACAAAACCTAGCAATTGAACTTAGGGCATAAAAAGAATGTCCCAAAAGCTCAGAATATGCACATAAAGGACATCAACAAGGTAAACGTACAGTGGATTAAAAGGCAAGAATCTAAACTCAACTCAACTCAACTCGTCTAAGCCTTTTCCCAACTACATGGGGTTGACTACATGAATCTACTTCCTCAACTCGCTCTATTTAGGACAATTCGACATTCAAATTACAAATAGTTATATCTTTTTTAATTATTTCTATTCATATTAGTTTAGGTCCACCTCTACTTCTATCCTTACCATGATTGTTAAAATATCACTCTTTCTAACTGCATCTAAAGGTCCACGTTTATATGTCCAAACTACCTAATCGATTCTCTCTCATTTTATCTTCAATTAAAGGTTACTCTTATCATTTCTCTTATATGTTTATTTCTAATTCTATCTTTTAAAGTTTTACCATATCCATCTTAACATACGCATTTCTGTTACACTTAACTTATTCACATTTTGTTTCAATATTGCCCAACACTCTGTTACATATAGCATAGCTGGCCTAATAGCAGTTTTATAGAATTTTTCTTTCAATTTTAATGGGATGCCGATCATACAATACTCCGAAGCACTCATCCACTTAATCCATCCTGCTTTAACTTTATGATTCACATCTTCACCTATTTCACCTTCTTGCTAGATAATTGATCTCAAATACCTAAATTTTTCACTCCTTGATATCTCTTGGCTTGTAATCTTCATTGTTTCTTCATTTGTATTTCTACTCCCACTAAAATTACATTTCATGTATTCAGTTTTAGTTCTACTAATCTTAAAACCTTTAGATTCTAAAGCCTCTCTCCAAATCTCTAGCTTAGCATTTACTCCAAATTTAGTCAAGAATCTAAACTACGGAACATAAAATTCCTTGTGTAGACATTGAGATGTAACGAAATGATTACTGAATATAAAAAACATGTACCCATATATTAACATATTTTGGAAAAGACTTACCAGTAATCAAGGACGATTTGCCTAAGCTTTGTTTCCAATCGAATAAATAAAGGGGTCCTTTCAAAGTCCTGTTTGTCATGAGCAGGCTCAATAAAATTTGCTTCAAGAACTCCTGTATGTTGATCAACATAAGATATATTTTAAATAGATTAAATGAAATCCTTGAAAAGAAATTACTTTCTTCAAATACATACCAACAACACATCTTCCTCGACTAGACCCTTCCTGAACCACCTTCCAGAATGGCTGAAGACATTATTTAAGAAAATTATTAAACTTGTTAGTCATTGCTAAAACTCTAGGTTTTCATTAGTTTGTTTTGAAACAGAGATCATGCATAAACAATCAGCAAAGAATTATAAGGAATGACTCTTTCACAATTTCCTATAATGTCCACCATTGAATAGAATCATGTGTCACAATTGGTACATGGATCTTGTTCTGGCCTAGTTAAAGCATCAAAGTTATATAAAAACCTGATGGGGACAAAAACACCACATTAATTTTGTATGCAGCCAAAAGAATTTTGTTCACAACCTCAGGAGCTTTGCATCGGCATTACTTGGTCCTATGACACAGTTGTTGAGTACTTGTGTCCTGAAGAATAAAAGACCAATAAATCTGATAGGGATGCGTCTGTATAGTAAAGATGTGTGTATGCATAGAGTTATTGTATGTAGTGAATAAACAATTGGTCCAGTTGCTTGTAAATCGTAAGTAATAGAAGTTTTTCTAACCATTATATTGTACAACTTCAAAAAAATCCCACTAATTGATTTCTTTAATGCTCTCTAGAATTTGAATGGATGACATATGGAGTTTAGCGTCCACCATGCCCTTGAACTACTCTATGATTTGGCCATCACAGCCAGCTATGGTTGGTTTTGACTTTTTGGTTCATCACATTGATAAATTTGTGATTGCTATTCTCAATTATCTCACATCACATGTCATGACTAGTGTTCGTCTCTTTTCCAATGGGCAACTATTTACTATAGCTTTACAACTCATATTTTTATCTTTCCATCATCTGTCAAGCTTCCAATTCAGTCTACACACAGAAGGGGTCTCTTTAAGTAGAAGCATGTACAAGAGATGAAGGTGCAGAATATCAGCTCTCTCATAAATGTATAGAATAGGGAGCAAATTTCCAATAGAAACTGGCACTCTTGATAGAATTTATTTGCTCACAAGGCATATGTTATATCAGCATTTTCCACTCAAAGGATCAGTTATTAGACTATTTATATGTTTCTTACTGAAGACTAATCTTTCATTGTAGAATGACTGGATTTTATTAAAGCCATTCATCTTTTACTCCCTTGTCAAGATAATCCTTCTTGATCAAAATAACATTCTATTTTCCAAGACTGCACCACGAATCTTCTACATATCCACACTAGATAAGATATCTTTGGCTAAACACACCTTGCATACTCACACATACTTTTCAGCTGCTGTAGTAGCACTATCATCCACTCAGCGTCCTTGAGAAATCCACTTGAAAATCAATCATCACCACTCCACATACACCAATTTCATTGCTCTATCCATCTGCTAAGTGCTAACACCTCTACTGAGATTTCTATGATGACTTTCAACTAGTCAAAAGACTATTGTCATCAAAGTCTGTTGTATCAACCGATATCATACCAGTAAAGTACTGGTGCATTAATGAATTTCAATTCGGTTGATCTAAATCAGTTTGAACCGAATGGAATCAACCCGCACAGCTCGGTACTAAGCGGTATTATAGTTAAGAGTGAGAAAGGAATGGGTACCCTGCCTTGGCAAAAGGTGCTTATCGTATTGTACCAACTCATATTGTACCGAACTAGAAATATACCGATATGGGCCTCGGTACTAGTTTTATGGACCTTGATTGTTATCCTAACTTCCCCATGGTCTATCTTGTTGATGGTTAAATTGCACTATCAGCTCATTTGGTAGCTCAAGGCATCCTTCAAAGACCAGATCATACCATGTTGAAAACCTTTGGAAAGTCATCACCATCAACACAAACAATTTCTAAGGTTTTTATTGTGTTCTATACAAATCCCTCACTTTTATTACAATTATAGGCACATCTTGTCATTAATGTTGCATATAATCAACTTTTATTCATCAGTTGAATAAATGCTACATGATGATATTGGCCTCTAGTGAAACCTATCATCACAAACACCTTTCAAAACATATCAATATGGTGCTGTTAACTTCTACCTTATAAGCCAATCAAGTATTATGTCATGGTTGTTCTACTATGGATTCCAAAACTGTCGGAATGGGATGGTACCATCAGTATTGTACCATTTCGATGCAAAGCCAATACATGTGCCAAGACACCAAAACCACCTGTATCAGCCATTCTAATCTGTACAGATGCATATTGACGGTACCATATTGATTGTACTTGATAAATGTTAATATATTTCATTCATTTTGATGTTTTCAGTTTTAGTACATACCTGTCAATACCAATATCATACAATCCCAATGGAAAATGCTAAAGGATTTTAATATTAGCATTTAAAACCTTGGTTTCATAATCCATATGGCATGCACTTCCAACACAACCCACCTTTGTTGCTTTTATTTCCTTTTGACAGTGTTTTCGGGCAGGGTGATGGGTGGAAGATGCAGGTGTCCATCCGGTTAGGTTAATTAGAAAACCAATACCAACCTGATCTCATACGATAGCGCAGGGTTGGTTTGGATTTGAATGTTAATGGGATCAATTCTACGTCTAGAATCATGGAACCAAAGTTGTCATACCAAAAATCAATATTGTTTTGGTATCGAAGCAGTACGGGGCGTAAAGTACCAAACCGACAACATACTAATAGGTGAACCAGCATATATGAGGAGGTTTAGTACGGTATAGGGCAGTTCTAAGATAACTTGGTACAATTCACTCTGAATAGTCTAATTCGATATGGTTCAGCCATCCTTGCCTAAAACCAATCCCCTCCAAATTGGTTCTTGATTCCAAGGGTCAGTTCCTTAATACTAACCTGAAAACCAAATATCCTCTCTTTTTTATATCTTTTTTTTAAGAAAAAAATTAACATGCTCCCAAGAATCAACCTTGAGACATCAAATAGACCTCATGTGTTGTCTACAATCTCTACTAAAAGACATTTAATGTTAGGTTAATCAACAAATACTATATACTTCCTTTTAAATACAACTAAGAGCAAAATTTTAGCTAATAGAAAATTGGATCTATCTTGAAATCGAATTGATCTAATCAGGTTGGTTGCCAAATGAGGTCAATTCGGTTATGAGTCTAAAATCTTGGAACAAATTTTGATTGGGTTGGTTCTAAGTTTTGGTCTAAAACCAATCCAATCTGACCCATGCTCCCCCTTAGTAGAAGAGCATCCTATAGATACTTCTGTGTTGACCACATGTATTTTCTTCCTTTTTGCATTATGTGGATATGTTTATAACCAATGTTATCCAAACCTAGTGTGAGGACTCGCATGGACATGCGTCCAGTTCAACATTGATCATGCATTAGATAAATCTTGGATACTTAAACAAAGCTAAGGATCCAACATAATGCCTTCTGATTAGTCTTTTGAGTAAGGTCCTAAGTTGTGACAAATGATATCAAAGCTGATCTGTCACAGCCCATGTGGACTAGGGGCGTCATAGTCTAGGCCTTCTTAAGGTTAACCATGAGCCAATCATGGCATCTATGATTGGACCCTTCTCCTGATGATGATGCTGGGGATTAAATGACGTCCAAGGAATCATGCAAGTGTTAGTTTAGTCCAAATCAATGGAAAGTTAGGGTGATATCAAATACTTAAATAGGGCTAAGAACCCAAATAACAATTTCGACTATCCCTTTGGATCATTACACATGAAAAAAATCTAAGTCCTCTTATATGCCCCCATAGGAAAACAACACAACACGGTTGATACAGCAAGATATGCCATGGACATGGTTGCATTAGGTGGTTCTCCCAAGAAATTAAAATGACATGACATGAACCTCAATCTGTTTCTAATAGTCCTCAAAAGAAAGAAAAATTAGTAAGTTAACTAATTAAGGCAAAAGAAAAAAGAAAGACATAAAAATCAAATAGGAAAATAAATCCTCACTCCTTAGAACTCCTGACGCAATCATGCTTCTAGCTACTCTTGAAAGAAAGAAAAGTTAAAAAGAAATTCCACTATTTTTCCCAAGCCAATCAAGGAAGGTCAAAGAAGGGAAAGGAAAAATAGAAAATGAACCCTTGCTCCGACATCTTGCCTTAGAGGGAGAATAAAAGGAAAAAATAGGCAAAAATAAAATTCTGCAACCTCATCTTTATGTCTTGTCCATCTCACTCTTCTTAATGACAAGGAAAAAATGTAAAAGAATTGAGGGAGAGAGAGAGAGAGAGAGAGAGAGAGAGAGACCCATATTCAGATTTTTTAAGATTGCCATACTAGATAATTTAGGACACTTGGACACCAGACACCCATGTTGCATGTCTAAGCAACATTATCTATAACTACATTTTAACCATACCTAGAGCCACCTAGCATTGTTCTGACTATTTTAGGTCAGCTTTGTGGCTTATTATCACCAAACATTTGCTACCTCTGATATCTATAAATGGATTTTCATCTAAAGCGTGTGGAAGGTATTTATGCATCTTAGAATCGTAAAATATTTGAAATATGGGAGTATTTATTTTATAATACATAATTGGCCTAAACCCTAGTAGATTTTTTTTTTTTTTTTTTCAACATGAATTAGCAAGTCACATCTACAAAATTCTAAAAGACTTTCAATACTAAAACCACACAAAAAATATATAATCAATAGCAAATGAAAAAAAAAAATAGAGGTAAAAGAGAAGCTAAATGATACATAAATGCCTGAGTACATGATATACAACCATACCATGATAAGACGGTTTTTATAATAGACATTTAAGCCAAAAATGCCCAAAATTGGTGCCTCCTTTGCAAAGCCAATGGTAGTCCGCACTACCACCTACATTGTCAATAGTATTAATGTGTCACCACCAAAAAATAATATTAAGATAAAATGCATATGTATCTATGTTAGTCTGTCAAACAAGAGCAGTTGGCAATGTAAAGATAGGAGACAAAGAGAGGGAGAGGTGGGAGAAGCTAGAAACTTTCATATGTAGAAACAAGCAAAAGAAAAAGCATGGCTTAAGATTAAACATAAATGACAATGCTTTCTAGCCAAGCTTTCTACCCAATTTCATGAATCTTTCGCCATATTAAAGGTTGCATCCATCATTGTTAGCAGCTCATCCAAATCATATCTGCAACTTGCATTAATGTTATTAATGCTACCAAAGACTCAACTCAACTCAACTCATCTATAAGCCTTTTCCCAACTACATGGGGTCGGCTACATGAATCTACTTCCTCCACTCTGCTTTATTCAGGACTAAGTCGACATTTAACAATGGAGACATCCTAGCCCTTCACATAGTTTGATTTAATATATTCATTTCTAAAGGATCTGACAGAGTTTTACGTTGGCTATCAGCTACCTAACGTAACCCTCCTCCTTTACCCAAGCTTGGAACCGGCCTTGGTGGAGTTATTAATGCTACCAAAGACCTTCCCATAAAAAAAAAAACCCTTTCTCCACAAAAGTTTCCTCATCTTCATTCTGCACACACTTCCAAATCACTATCATCCTTGATTGATGCAATTCCATTACTATCCTCTGCCATTTGCACAACCACACAATAGGTACACTCCAAACAAACCACAACATGCCCAAAAATGATATGCAATTTGTACTTTTTAAAAGTACTTTAGTATTAATTGGATATATTTCTAAATGTACCAAATAGCATTTTGACTCTTACAAGCAATTGTAATATTTTCAAAGAAGCTTAAAACAAATTTCTTGTCAATAAAAGAACTTAATCAATGCAATGCACTATTCACAATCTTTTAGATATAAACACCATCATCTAAAACATAACAACCCAAAACAATCATAACAAGCTTGGCATTAATTAAAAGATATGATACATTCCATGACTGCTATGTGATTTTAGATAAAGATTAGGAGAGGAAGTATGCATGGAAATACAATTAGCAAATACATGATTTCTAGATCAAGAGAAACACATGATGCACTCTATATCTCTATTCTATGCCAATATGTCAAATCCCAATAAGGGCATACACATCTGCATCTGGAACCAGCTCTTGCCAGAATTACAAGCTGGTGCAAAAGCAGATGCAAGCCTGTAACTGTAGTGAAGCTAATATTTTAGAATCACCTTAAGCATGGAAGTGTTTAGGTAGCGAGTGCAGGTTTAAGATTCTAGGAAGATCCGATACAGGTGCATGACCCTAGGTAGAAGAGTCCAGCTACTAAGGACTAGCTTGACATAATATCTTCAAGTATTTTCCCTCTTTATCATAGTCTTAAGAAATCATATGTCCATGTTATTTTGGCATGCATTTTGCCTATCTTGTACCAACATGGCGTATATTTTCATGCTGTATAAGCTAGTATTCTTTCTGCACAAAAACTTACTGTGCCAACCCCTAACTAAAAAGGCGCAGGACACAACAGTTTAGTCCTATGATGAAATAGAAAATCCCATGCTAGAACACCATATGAAAGCCTTATTTCCAATAGTAGTTCTACCTTTTGGTAAAGAAGAGTAGTACTACTTTAATCCAAATGTTGAAGCTACAAGAAAAATTTGGAAACGAAATACTTTAAGAGAATAAAAATAAAAATAAAATATATATGGCAGAAACAAGAAATAAATCAGGACTTGACTTCATATACTTACATCTGGTGAGTCCATCGCAACATGAGGTTTGTAACTCACTATTTTCTTAAATTTTAACTCATCTGCAACATTTAGTTGCTCCACTGGTTTTCCTCTCAATATAATCTTGAAGTTTGAGAATTTTCTGAGATAAAGAATGGACGCATATGCCTGCAAAAGTGAAATTAACATGAAGGATAACAAATACAGGTAAGACATGCCAGATAACAAGACAAAAGAAGTCAAACCCACCCGCAATGAATACCTAAAGGTATAAGAAATATGTGATTGCACTATTTCTTTATGAAGTTTTGAGAAGCCTCCACTGTTAGCTTGATCTCTCAGTAATATATCCTGCAATTTGATAATGGAGACACAGAAATGTTGGGCATTATATGCTATGCATGCTCCTCCAACATCAGTGCCAATATATACCTTCAATATACTGTAAGCATATAAATTATGCATAGATGCATAGCAGTTACTAGTCTTTTGAATTTTCTTTTGTAGTAGGTACAACTGGTATATATGAACATACACATAATGGACACAGTATGGCTCAGTTTGCACCCTTAACTGTAGAAACAGGATTTGATATCAAGGACATTTTTCTTATCTTCAACTAGCATAGCAAAAACATAAAGAAGGAATGGCAAATACTCCAGGAGAAGTCTGCTTAAGCTGTTTGTTTATATCTACCTATAATTTCTTCAATACAGAAAACAACAAAATACAATAATTATTCCTAGCTCAGTTCGGAGTTTTTTTTTCTCTCAAAAGTCCACAATCTTTTGTAAGATTTTTTTTTTCCTTTTGGAATTGTTAGTCCATTACAGTATAAATGTTATTGTATAAAGCAAATTCATGATTATTTGCAAGTTAGACTTCTTAAAATATGTAGTTTGCACATTTAGGTACTGATTATGAGCAATGATCACTCACCTTTGGTATGGTTAGAATGGCTGCTGATATAGATTAATCAAAAAACATATTAAATTGTTCAAACTTCAAAACATGTTCACTTCCATATACGAAGCAATTAAACATAGCCTAGGTGCAAGTAATTCAAGAATATATGAACATCCTAGCAAGCCATTAATGTATCCTCCAGCAATCTAATGTTTCTTGCCATTCCAGTCTTTGTCTACTACGATGTGTTAGCAAATCACAGTACACTACATTATTAGCATACCATGCTAGACCATGACTCACACAGGCATAATACATGACAGTTAAAACTAACAATCATCAAGCCACATGAATAGGACACCCTAATTCAGCATTTTAAAGTTGAATAAGCCAATCTGATCTGCATAATGCTTCAACTTTTAAGAATTTCAACCAAGGAAGTTATTTGAACTCCTAAAGAACTAAAAAAAAAGGATCAATATTCTTGGGCAACAGCCTAAGTAACAAGGCACAAGCAAGGGTTGTTGTGAAAGGGTACTATCCTAGCTAATTCAGTCAAGCAGGCAACATTTGTTTAAAGTCACAAGAAAAATAATTAATCATTGGTGCCACACCTAACCTGAACCCTTCACTCAACCTCGCCCTCTTTCCAAGCAAAAAAGATATACCTATTATTGTCAAACTCCATTTTGAATTAAATTTACATTAAAAAATTATGCCCTGCTCAAAACTAGATTTGTTAAATCTTCTTATTTACTAAAACAAAACTGACCTCCACTATAATCTATTAAATACAGTAGTTCTTTTCTTTTTTGAGTTCTTAGGCATCCTTAAATCCTTATTATATTCAGTGTTTTCAAAAGCACGCTTAAGGTACAAGCGCAAAGCACAAAGGGTTAGGCACTTCCTATATCCTAAGGTGCACTAAAGCACTCTTAAAGTGGGTTAGGTGCTTCCAGTGAGACGCTTTTACCTTAGCGCACTTAAGTTTAAAAAATGTACTCTTTTAATCTTATTTGAGATGCAAGAAAGGCGCATCTTTTTTTGTAAGCTATATTGTAATATTTTTAAAAAATTTATTATATTTATTAAACTATATTGACTTCATGATGCACCATCCTATACACAATTATTTTTCTTACCCTATAAAAAAGCTAAAAACTAGAAGACAAAGAGATGGAACATTAAAAATTATGCTATAATCTGAGAAAGATAAGGAAAAGCATTAAAGAACTACAAATTTCAGCTAAAAAAGAGGATACTTTCCATTGAGATAATAGACTAAATATATTATTATTATAATTTTTTTAGCTATTTTCTATTATATGTTATAAATATTGCTTATATAAATTATTTTGTTTATTTTAAAAATATGTCTCACTCTGCTCAGGCGTACACCTGTACTTTGCACTTAAGCTCCAAAAGCTATTTGCACTTAGGTGTGCCTACTGCTTTTAGCAACACTAATTATATTGAAAGACTCCCTTTTTATACCTGAATCTGCACTTTTTTTATCACTTTGCCCAACTGTAATTATAACGACCTAGGTTCTCACCTAGAAAAAGCTAACTAGAATTTATTTTTGGGATCCCGGCCCTGCTTAAGTACCCAACTTTCCAACACACAATTGAAGTGGAAACACACATAGGTCCTCATGCTCCTCGCATAAACCCCAAAATTTTTTGCAACGTAAAGGTCCAATTGAGAACAAATCATAAACAGTAACATCAACCCATAGTCAACCCTGAAATAGCCTATCCTGTAGTATCCCTTAATCCACATAAATCATGGGCTGAGTTGGATTCGATTGCATTTGTAACAACCCAAGACTGTATCAGAAAAAAAGCTAGTTAAAGTTATATTTTAGGGTCCCCAACTCTATTTAAGTATCCAAGATTTGCTCCATCCATAATGATATGCACTAAACACAAACATGGTCCTCACAAATTCAATAGTCCAACCTTAACTAGAAAAAACACACACACACACATGCACAACTATAGGCATGTGTGTGAGCATGCACGTGCACGTGTCTACATGTACATGCGCATGTGTGCATGCATGCATGTAACTCATGAAAATGGGTCAGTCTGTGATGTACTGTGTTGTCAAGCATCATTTTAGATGGCATGATTTGAAGACTGATTTATGAAACTTTTGTACACAAACTTTTGGGTTTTAGTAACATTTAGATTAAATATGATTTATGAAACCTTTAGACTGGAGAAATACTTCAACATTTGGAGTTAAAATTTAGACTCAGAGCCAAAAATCCAGGTTTTGAACTGAAGTTGGGAAATCAATTATCTATTCTTAAGGAATTGGAATTTAAAGTAGTTTTATTGAACTCAAATAGGTCGTACAGCCTTATTCACATGTGATGTCTTAAGTAATTTATTTAACGATGTTACATGAAAATAAGCCTCTCTTGTTTTTCTCTCTGTTCTGTCTTCCTGTCAGTTTGCTACTGAACTATGCACTTAATCCACCTCACCTGACAGCTCATCCTCCTAAGCAGCCTCCTAAACCATCATTACAAGCATATATACATAGAGGCCAATGGAACTCGTTAGGGAGGAGGAAAAAAGGGCGCATGGGACCCTTCAAGTGAGAAAAAAAAAAAGAGGAAGATGATGATGATGATGATGATCAAGGGAAGCTTGGATTGTTTGATTTTCTTCGTTAGATAAGTAGCATACTCCATGCCCTTAAGTTTTGATTTGATTATTGTTTTTGAATCTCATATCAGTTTTAGGGTCATGCATGGTTTTGAAATCTACAAACTGCATGATCTTTCCCAAAGTCTATGATCTTCCTAAGTAACTTTTCTTTGGAATTTAAGTTATCCCTATTTCTTTGAAACTTAGATCACCTGCCTAATGAGTTAATTTCAGACTTAATAACATTTTTAAATTATAAAACCCTAATCAATCATCAAAGCTTGGGGTTTATTATGTGTCTTCTAAATTTTGTATTGATTTGAAATTTGGATGCTGTTTTAAGGTTTTTATATCTCAATAGTAAGGGCTTTCTTTTAGCATTTTGGATTCTTTAATTGGCTTCACTTTAAAATTGCTTTCAAATTAGAAACCCACAAATTGTTGCAGTGATTTTGGTATTGCTCCTTTGGGGACTTGAAACAGTATCAATTTGAAACTATTTTTAGGTTTTAATATAGAAATTCTGAACCTATAAGGAGTTTTGAATTGATATTTTGGGAATATGCATACATGTGTTATGATGTGAAACTACTTTCTATTTTCCAACTCCTACATTTATTGCTTTCCCTAGAGCATATTATAAGTGCTTTGAATGGCATTTATGAGGTTTGCAAAGTGAAAATATAAATAAAAGGAAAGACTTGAGTGGACATTAGCCAAGTGCTATATAGGCCTCATTTAAAGCACTAACAAAGACATCTTCAAATCAGTGATTTCAGTGATTAGCAATATTTGTGGCTTCATTCAAATTATCAATGTATATTTATGCAGACCCTTAGCCAAGTGGTACACGTAGATCTCGAGAATTTGCATGGCCTCAACTGCATTAGCATGGAAGATTAATGTAGCCTCATTTGGCTTATTGGTTCACTAGTGAAAATTCACACAGCTTTATTTGTGGTGAAGATTTATGTACCATCAAGGTATAACTTATACTTTGTAGGAAAATGTGAAACTATGTTATTGAAATATAAATCATATTTTTTCCATTTGTTATTAAACAAATATTTAACTTGTGATTGGTGTAAATTATTTGACTCTTTTCAAAACGTGAATTTGAACTTTTTGTGGCAACTTATTTCTTATTGAAGATTTTGTTTTCAGAATTCATAACAAAATGATTCAGTGCATTCCACTGAAGATTTTCATTGACAATTTAATAATGTGCTTCATTTCAGTCATTTGTTTTCGCATGTATCCTTAAGTTCTTTGATCATGGTAAGAATTTATTGTCACTTCATTTATTTCATATTTTTCAAAGTGATTAATGAGAGTTCCAGTAAATTAATTTGAAGAAGCAGTTTCGATATTTTGGATGTTGAAATTGGAATCTTATGATTATTGAAGTGATGTCAGAGATGCCTAGATATGTACTTGAAGATATAATTTTATGTACAATAAGGTATTTTTAAGATTATAAACAGATTTTTAATACAGACATCACAGGGTTCAGTATGTTTTCAGTTATCCTTTTGACCATGAGGGCTTTATTAAGTATGTTAAATACTTAGGCATCTTGATCAATTTTTATTGACGATAATTAAGTCTGAATTTAGATCTATTTGATTTTGGTAGTCACACTTGAGGGTTCAAATAGTTGGGATCACAAGGTGTGAGTATTTTAAAGGACATGTAATAGATTTTCCACTTCATGATCTGCCACGAGAGAAATGGCTCACAGGTATCATGGAATATTCATAATAGAGTAATTATATAAGAATACTATTTTTCATTGATGTGCTTTCACATGGCAAAGTATAAGCAGCTGTCTTATAAGAACCAAATCATGAAATATAAAATATTACAATCGCCAATATTTCAATTTGCAGCCCGATGGTGATGTATTTTTCATTCAAAGAAATGAGTGAACGTCAATAAAATTGAACCATAAATGATTCCAAGTGAAAATTGATCAAATTGTACTAAAATCAAATCAATCGAAAGCAACTGCACAAACAACAAATGGAATTGTATAGGCAAAAGCTGCATTTCTATGGTGCCAAGCCAATGCCAAAACGATGATGATGATAGCGATGCTGATGGGGACACTAATGATGCTGATGATGGGGATGGCGATAATGATGGTGTAATGATGTTGATGGTGGTGGTAGCAATGATGAGACTAATAACAGTGGTTGTGATTATGGTGATGCCACTGCTACAGCTGATAATAATATTTGATACCTCATACAGCACGAAAAGCTGATACGACTTTTTTCCCCAAAAAAGAGGAATTAAATCACTATAATACATACATAAGTTTTTGTGGTCAATGAATAACAATATCTAATCAAGAAAAAGGTTAGAAATATCATGAAACATAGATGGTTTACTAAATAAAATAATAAAATAATAAATACCTCATCATTATCATCGAAGTCCAATTCCAAAAGACCATCATCATTCATCCATAGATTATATATCAAAACTTTGGTTCCATGAGACCCAAGATCCTCAAACTGATTTATGAGAAACATAAATTAATATACATTATGCAATTAATAACAATGTATCTTCTTCATGACAGAATTCTATATGAAAAAAATAAATGATCAACTAACTCATCTAGTATTTATCAAAAAATCATGTAAATGAGAATATAAGACTGACATACCCGAGGACAAGACATAATGATAGGAACATGGAAAATAAGAACACATTTTAAGAATTTCAGCATCATACCTCAATTTGATTTCAAGGAGAACGATTAATAAGATATGTAACAAGCAAGAAATAACTCCGAAGCAGATTAAAAAACATGAGAAAGAAATTAAGATTATTCATTAAAAACCTTTGCAATAAACATTTCTTTAAGCTAGGCCTAGCAGTACTAGTATTTAAGTATTAATTATTCTAAGATCAAACATAAAGAGAGAAATTCAACCACAAGGGTAAATGCTACAGCCCCTCACGAGACAATGAACATTAAATGCAAAGGTACTGTAGACACTATATTATCCATGAGATTAAGGCTTAGATATAACTATTTATAATTTAAGTGTCGACTTAGTCCTGAATAGAGCAGAGTGGAGGAAGCATATTCATGTAGCCACCCCATGTAGTTGGGAAAAGGCTTAGATGAGTTGAGTTGAGTCGAGTATTAAGGCTTAGATAGGGGTTCACAAACTGGTGAGAAAGAAAAGGCGATTTTAGACCTCTACACACAACCAGCATTTGAACGTTTTTAGGACTCCTCTCTACAGATCCCATAACATCTACTGAAGCTCTCTCTCACCAACTTAAACAGGTATGTTCTGACTTTTCTGGCACATGCCATAACTACAAAGTATCCATGATCCAATATTTATGCAGGTACAACTAGCAAGCTGTATCTTATACACTTTTTTAAAAAAAATTCTGACATTCTCTGATTGCTAGGTCGCGCACGATAACAGTGGTTTCTTCTATGTTTTATACCTACATGCTTCAGCATATGGCAAAGCACTAGATATATATTTATTCAACTAGCAAACCGAAGCAGATATCACCAATTACTGCATTCTAATCCAAGCATCCTGATCTTGTGTGCTAGCCTCTTTTATTATGAAAATGTAGTAATCAAATGACCCATAAGTTGCTTAACAAGTGTCATCCATCTTCAAGCCATTGCACTGTTATTTGAACTAATGCATGTCTTGTGAAATCAAATCCTTGTAGTATTGCTTAACATCAGCTGGTAAGCCACATGTTGACACTTTTGACACGCATCAAATTCTTGTATAGCAGATTTCAAATTGGTAGAAAATCAGATTCTTTTAATGACAACCCCAACAAAGCTCTCACACAAACTTCATGATGGTAAGACGTGGGCTTTGGCTTTTGGCTGATCATGGAGCATAAGCTTAAGGATGGAAACTTTAGAACATTTGTGGAGTGTAAGATATCTCTTTTGCCCTTGTGCTTTCAATGAAGCATGATGACTATAGTATTGTCGCCATACAACACCAAACCACTATTTTTTTTCAGAGCATTTAGAAGAAAACATGCAACTCAACTTATTAGGCAATCATTCTTACATCTTGATGCTAATGCCATAAGTTGTACCTCGGTTCAGTAGGTGTGGTAAGTATGATACAATATGCACCCCGTACTAAGATAACTTATTAGCACTTTTTATGGCAATACCACTTGAAACCAAAGTAGTATGGGTTGGTACGGAATGGTACTGATCAATACCAAGTAGAACTGGGTAGTTCCGGTCAGTACCGAGTGGAATCAGGTGGTTTCATGCAGTTCAAACAAGTAGAGACAGATTTCCATACCAAACCAGCAAACCGACCTAGTTCTGCATCAGTTCAATACGATAGATTCCGAACTGGACAATTTGAGTCAGTTTTGCAACCCTTGAGCCAAACCAAAGGCAACAATATGATCAACCAACTACTAAGAAGATAAGTTTTAAAAAATACATGATAAAAAGCAAATAAATAAATAAAATATGCAAGAATTTGAGAGGCAGACTGAAAGGAAAAAGAAAACAAGCATGAATTATCAACTTTACAATGCTACATATAATAGGTACAATTCAACGTAAAAAGAGCTAAAATAGGGCAAGCAAAAATGTTACCTGTTGAAGCAGTTCTCCCTTTGAAGAAAAGGGAGACCAATCAAGAATTATTTTCAGGCTATTGTCCCAATCATCCTGTGAATTGTATATCAATGGTTCTATTTGGCCTTTAATAATCTGAAAATCAAGCTGCAATAACAGACAAAATAGGTTTAATATTTGAAGCAAGATACATGTACACAAAAGATGGATGAAAGTGTTACCATTGGGACAATTATGTCATCTTTCATTGTTCTTCTTAAAAACGTATATGATAGAAGGCCAATACTCATTGTGACATGGCTAGAAAGAACAAGAAAAAAAAGGTCAAAAATATGATAATTACAGAGTTAAAATTAACATCAATAAGATTATGAAATCCCCCTAGCATAACAGGATAACAGAACACAAACAACCAACAGAAGCATGTCAAGGAAAAGTAAAATAATAGAAACTGCAAGCATTAATGATATCAAATTCAATAAATAAAATAGAAATTGATGCAGTAATATATTCAGCTGGATCTCTTAAAATAATCTAGATCTAGTAGACTTGTACCCTACCAATCTATTACAAATATAACATCCAAAAGGTCAACGCCAGAACAAAGAAGAAATAAAGGAAGAAGATATCAGAACTTTTATTCAATTTCTAGCATGTTTTTGATAATAACTCCTTAAAAAAGCACCAAAAGATGCAAATGTAATCCATTTACCTAATTAAATTAAACTAATCAACCTTTTAACTAGACTTATGACTAAAGAAATGAAGAAAAAGACATTCCTGTCCCTAGTCTCATTTTAGGGAGTGTTTTGAAACTTGGTTAACCTGCCCCGGTTGAATCACTAAACCCACTAGTTGTAGTGGATCTGTTCAGATGAAAACAATTTTCAATCAAACAGCTTGAAGTACTCTTAAACTGCTATCCTGGGCAGTTCAACCATCTAGTCCGTCCAAGTCGTGTTCCTTGATTACTTAATTAGGGATAGAGGATGGAAAAAGTGCTTAAACCAGATGAAGCACAATGTAACCTACCTCATCACCACTTCTCTCATCATTCATCCCACTGACCCAGGATTACCTTGAGCCAGATTTTTTGGACAATGCCTCTCCTCATCATCAATGTCACCTAATTTCAGAGAGAAGTGAGCACAGTATACATCAAAAGGTTGCCCCTTGGTCATGGCTAGATGTCCTACTTTTCTTCTACTACAATTAGTGGTGAATTTGAGGGAAGGATGCCAACCAACAGGTAATGATTGACAAATCTGAGAGGTGGCGTCATTTGCACCTTTTTCCCTCTATCAGTCAATCAATGAGGGAGGATTCAAGAAGTCTGCCAACCAAATATGAGAGGAGGCCCCCTTTGCTCCTTTTCTTTTTCCTTCATTGAGGCAGTGAAGATTGAAAATAAGTGGAGCATGGAATCATGTAGGTAAGGTTGGATCGATTGAACCATGTTTACCCACAACTGGACCAGTAACCAATGACACCCACAATAAATGTTTTAGAAAAAGTTACTGGAGGAAGAACACTAGTTTTAGCTCAGCTAAGCTGCAATAATTGGTTGCAATGATCCCTTTTGTTGCACCTAACACATCCAAGAGATGTCTCAAAGTTACACCTCAAATGTACACATATCTTAGTTAAAGTGAAGTACAATCTCACGTTATAAACCGAATTGTTAGGATTGCAATTTCACCAGGAAATACAAAAAAAGATGCATACACATCTAAAATTTGTATACAATATGCTGTTATACCTAAACTGTAACATGCATGAACAACATTAACCTTTTGCCAGGAAAATAATGCATATAAAGCAAGAAAGGAAATAATCCTAGCCACCTTAACCAACATATTTTAACACAATT
This sequence comes from Calamus simplicifolius, assembly GCA_900491605.1. Taxonomy (NCBI): domain Eukaryota; kingdom Viridiplantae; phylum Streptophyta; class Magnoliopsida; order Arecales; family Arecaceae; genus Calamus; species Calamus simplicifolius. The sequence goes on from UESW01003894.1 coordinate 1,848,208, forward strand.
GTAAGGAAAATAATCAGAACTACAGAAACAAGAATTTCTGCGACTACAACAAGAAGAAACATTAACCAGAGATAGTGTGAACAGAAATTAGTGCAATGTTACATGATGCAGAAGTTCAGCACATTTTGTAAAATATACATCAAGATGAGCTTACCTTGGCTATAATTAAGAGGATCTCCACTTAAACCCGATTACATCTAGATTTGGATGATGAGAGTTCCATATTAATGATCCAAACCATTAGATATGATTTATTCGATTTAAAAGGCTTTGAAACTAAAAATCACATGATACGAAAACGTCTAGCCCATGCATCAAATGGTCAATATATATATATATATATATTTAGTCGATCTAATTTTTTTGACCACTATGCATAGGTAGGGATATTCAAATTATAAGATTTTGGTGTGCATATTTTGGAGGTGGTAGAAAACATCTAATGACTTAGATCATTGATAGAGGACTCCATCATCCAAATCTAAATCTGACCAAATCTAAGTGGAGATCTTTTCAAGTGTAACCAATTTAATCTCCATGAAGATATCCAAAATCTAAATCTTTCATTAAGGACCAAAATTAGACTATTAAATTCAGCTATATTTGTAATCATAAAATAGGCATGGCAGCCAAATCTCAAGGAAAAAACATACCTTCCACGACATGCACGACTAAACACAATTGCATCAGCACCTAAACGCATAGTACTTGTCTTGAACCCATTGCCATCTACATAATACTCCAAACAAGAGATAATAATCATCTAACAAGAAAAATAATGAAGGATAAACAAGGGATGACATAACCTATAATATAAGTGATTTTTTTTTTCAAATACAAACACCATATCAAATAAAACACTTTTAATATAACACAAGATTTGCAGCAGAATTATCAAAAAAGAATTACTGATTTAGCAACAGAATTATCAAGATTTGCAATACTTTTGTAATAATACAATTTACATTAGCACAACACATTTAGAAACTAGAAATCTAATTCACCAATATTTTTCAAAATTAAATTACATTTTTAAATACATATATACTCATGGGGGGAGAACTTAGTGCAAAGCTGCATTATTAGACCACCATATCTTATTATCATAGAATATTGAACTAAATCTGGTACATTCAGTTCATTTCTCTCACTTCAGCATTAAGTTACCTAATGACCAGTTAGGCCATTGATGGCACAGATATCTCAAAGAACAAAGGCATAAAATGAGCAAAACTTGCATTAAAAAAAAAAATTGTTTCATTGACACACGGAAACTCGTTAGTCCCACTCATCCATCACTGACCATATCAAGGGCTTTCATATGATTCCACCTCAAAGAGACATCCATCATCTACATTTAGGGAGAGAACTTGGTGCAAAGCTGCATTATTAAGGCCACCATATCTTATTATCATAGAATATTGGATTAAATCTAATACATTCAGTTCATTTCTCTCACTTCAGCATTAAGTTACCTAATGAGCAGTTAGGCCATTGATGGCACAGATATCTCAAAGCACAAAAGGCATAAAATGAGCAAAACTTGCATTAAAAAAACAAAAATGTTTCATTGGCACATGGAAACTCGTTAGTCCCACTCATCCATCATCGACCATATCAAGGGCTTTCATATGATTCCACCTCAAAGAGACATCCATCATCTACATTTTCATATATTTTTTTCTCAGTACAATGCAGGCAACGACACTAATTCATAAAGGAAAAACATCATCCTCTCTTATGAGTCAGTCATTTGGTTTTGGCTTCACTATGCAATCAAGTTACAATGGGCTCAGGTGTTAAATTTCGTCAATGTAGCTGGTGTTGCAGTAGTACTATAATAGAGACATAAAGAGGCCAGACTTATGTAATTTATAATGGGACCACATAAGACGTCGATCGTTTTTAAGAAATGCAACATAATCTACAAGCAACATGAACTAAACAACTACAATAACTTAAGCAGCAACCAGAAATAATGAAATCAAAACATCTTAATGATCTAGGCAATATAAGCTTTTCACATCCTACCTCACAAGTCAGAATATCCATCAAGGTGAACATAAATCTTCTCTCCTTTCAATGCCCCTCTCATTACTAAGGCCTCCAAATATTTGAATTGCACATTCCAAAACAATGTATCCAAGTTGACCACCAATTCATTGCCAACTGGCACTAGTCCTTCATTTCTTATCCTTCAAAGTTTTCTATACAGCCATCCTAATATTTTCCTTACTGCAACAGTCTCTCATCAAGAAGACCCCTATAAAAAAGCCAAGCGGCAAATACATCACCCAGATGAGCTGCTGCAATATATTCAGCCTATCAGAAAGTGTAACACGTCTATGTCTATCTCTTTAATTTTTTGCATTTATGATCTCATTATGGAATATCTAGGCCAGCAATTTTTTTCATTGAATTGAAGGTCTGTTCCTACTAAAATTATGTTCATATACAAATTTAAACCCTAATTTACTAATGTTTTTCACTAGAATACAAGCCACTTTGCCTCATCAATTATCAAGAAAACATCTGGAAATTATATGCAGCATGGCACCTCATCATGAATATAAACAATTCAATTCAACTATCAATGTGAAGCTGGGAAAGACAATTTTATTTTAGGAGACTAAGCAAGAATAAATTAGGTCAAATCATGAAATGAGTAAAACTTGAAGCAGGAAAGTTTGGCTCATGTTGACGAAAGTAATCTTTCATGGGTCCAAGTTCTCAAGAAATGGTGGGTCTTCAGAACAGGCACTCAGATTTAGGCTTCATCAAATTTGTGATTTGATTACCTTCTGAAGTCTTTGGTGAACTCATGGATATGGTGAAATTTGCTGAATGAGATGCCCCTTACCATGCAAGCAAGGGGGGCTTATAACTCAACTCCATCAAGTTGCACTCCACTAGAAATCAGCACTCTCACAAGTCAGTACTCATAAAAACTTCCACCCTAGCTGCCACCAGTGAACTGGTTATGCCCTTGAATTCTCCCAAAAAAAGGTCTATGTGTAGTTTCATCAAACTGCCATACACCAATCAAATGAATGCTTATTGTTCTCGACTGGGTCCCTGAATCTCCTCTGGTTACACCAATCATTAAGCTTTGCAAGTAATTTCCATACCTCGTAGGTTAGGTAGCTTCTCTCCATTAGAAATCAATTCTCTCACAAGTCAGTACTCATGGAAACTTCCACCCTAGCCACCACTAGTGAACTGGTTATGTCACTCAATTCTCCAAAAAAAAGGTTTACATATAGTTCCATCAAACTTCCGTACACCGATCAAATGAATGCTTATTGTTCTCAACTGGGTCTCTGAATCTCCTCTGGTTACACCAATCATTGAGCTTTGCAAGTCAAAGCAATTTCCATACCTAGTAGGTCAGGTAGCTTCTGTTATTTTCTCTTCCATTTGGATTGTTTATGCTCCTAATGCTTTGGGGCATCCAGTCAATTAACAATTATATACCTGCTAATCCAATGCCCACCCTGCCTTATATTGTGATACATGTGTGTGTGTGTATCATAGCACATACAGAATGAAGCATCATTTTCTTATAGAAATAGAAAGAAATTAATTCTTGATGCAAAAGATAAAAGCAAAATAACTCGGTATACGTATTTAAAGAATCAAGATAGAAAGAGGAATTGGAAATCTAAAAACATGAGAAAAAGATTTAAATATACTGAAGCAAACACTAGCAAGTGGATATCTACATTGGCCAATGGTGGTCTTTGACTTCTTGGACGAAAACCCCAAGCTCATGCATCGCCTTATACCTTCTGGATCCATCCCCCCTCCATCATCTGCAATGATACCCTTGATCATGTCAGTGGATACAGAAAATTACATTTTAGCTGCAACTTATCCAACAAAATATGTATACTCTAGGGAGGCCAGACCAGATACCCTGAAAAAACAACATAGGACTATTATCTTTCAAATTGTTGATCTTATCCACCTTCACAAATGTTGCACCATTGCAAACCTGAAAGGCCAGATATAGTTGTTTCCAGCTAACATCAGTACCACTAATTGAAACAGCTTTCATAGTGAAATTCTTCAACATACTGCCCATATGCAAAAGTAATGCAACAATAGTTCTGACAATGCAGATATTATTGGCTTGAAGAATTTGTTTTTGCAAATCAAATACAGCATCAAACATAAGCCAAACTTGGATTTAATGAAGAAGACTGTTACTTCAGTTAAATTATGCTAGATCATGACATGAAATGCACATGAGAGGTAGTGCAAACAACTGTAATCTCCAAGTCTAATTAATTCTTTTAATATCTACAAAACTCTTTAGTTCTGAAAGTTGTATTTCTCTATTATCTCTCTCACAGGAGGTTAAAAAAAAAAAAACACTACTAACATGAATACATATATGGAACAATATGGGACTGAGTGGTTCTAGTGGGGTGAGCAGGATTTTTGGACAAAAAGAAATAAAAACAGAAAAACTGAGCAACACTTGTATGCTGGAGCTTGCATACAGAAGATTCTCTTTACTTTCAGTATGGCACTGAAAGGTGTGTGGATGTTATTAAAATAAGAAATTTGGAGGCCTTAAGCATCCAGCAGGATTTTAATGCCAGAATCTAGAGGATTTCTCATTGTACATGGTAGTCAAGAGTATGATGAATACCTCGTCAACAGCATTATCAAGAAGCTCGGCTATAGCTGCATAAAACAGGAATAACAATAATAAGCAATATTCAACAGCACCTAGCAACTATAAATACTATTCTTACATTACAACATTAAATTAGATGATAAGATCATTAGTGGTAAGCAACAAACTCTAACAATTAAAAAAAGCTGCAAGCTATCAATTTTCCAATTAATAGAAAAAGAACTTTGGATTCAATTAGAAAAAAGCAAAGAATCAAACATACAGAAATTTGATTCCAAAAATAAGTAGTATGAAAAACAGAAGGCATAATTAAAATAAAAAAGCAGGATGGTTGGCACCAAAGAATTCCATGGATGCTGGATAACACAAAAATGTTAAGTATGTTTTCAAAGAATGAACACAGTCCCCTAACGATGTAAGTATGACAACATAAAACAGCATATGTTGATGAAGAAGAAGCCATACTAATAATATTTTGCTGCAAGCTTTTGTCCTGCTTTTCCCACTTTTTTGTTCCGATCTTCTTTTCTTTTACAAGTAAATTAACAAACTGCAACACAAGTATTCCATGTTCAAACCCCCGAGAAGAACAAACAAACAACTGAAAACATGATCTTCAGTTATGGGCACAGCATTTTGAAGGCCTAAAACCGATAAAAATTACACATTCAACTGCTAGATGACCAAGCCTATAAGAGTACATCCACTGAAAGCACCAAGTAGACACTTTGTATATGGTTCTACATTTTCATAGTCAATGTTTTAAATCTCGTGAGACAGGACCATTCCGATTTTTTCATGAAACAGGATATGTCGTCGTTCCATTTTGTCCCAACGCTTGGAATAGAAGGCATCCCAAGATGCACCGATTAAGATGTTGACATGATGATGAAACAATGTTATTCCAACACTTGCGATAGCAACCAATCTCGAAATCCCATGGGACGTCCCATCAAGACTGAAACCTTGTTTATGGTAATGTCAAAGTCAAACAAAATAAAAGAGTAAATAATGAACATCCTGTGATTAGATAAAAGGATTGCTTATGCATTTATTGCAAATTCATGTAATCATGTAATTCAGTACAATAGCCCCAAACTGGGCAGTTCAAGCTGGTTTTACAATCCTTGGTTTAAATCATTTCGATCATAAACATATAAATAAAGGAGCTAGCATATAAAACCTTTTTTAACTATCATATCGCTTAAGTTTGGAACTCCTTGAGAATTGGCTTTTACAATAAAAATTTAGTACACAACTACTGTATCAGCTAAAGATGCATATGATTTCTTTGCATAGACGGTATTTAAGTATGCAAAAGGTGGAAATAATAACTTTTGATATGTTTTAAAATAATAACTTTCCCACAGCCACCCACAAAATAATCTAATCCAGGCTTTAATTCGAGACTAACATTTAATCCATTTAAGTGACTTTAAAGAATTACATTTCAGATATCCATCAGAAATTTCTTTTTTTCCTCACCATGGCTATCAGTACATAACAATAAAACCTACAAGATTTCTTCAAGATAGTTTTTGCTTTCTTTAGATTACTTAATAGGGATAATCGGATAGACACATAAAGTTAAAGCTTCCCTAAGGAATAGCAAATGTATGTATATGAAATTGGCCAGAAACCCCAAATGCAGGAAAAGAAATTTAGAGATAACATAAAGTAAAGAATGGCTTTTTTTATTTTAGCAAAGTTTGGCCTAAAATTTCTCAAGTATAAAGATTTTACAATAGTGAATTTGCCAAATGTTGCTGAGTACAGTATTGCATGAAACGCAGGATACTGTAAAATTTCTAAGTTAAAAAAAAATCACATGTATTGTCCGCTTGTAAATTTTTATCAGTCAACTTATTAGCAAACTTTCTCTTAACTCTTGATGACTCCAGGTCTGATGCATGTGCAAAGACAGTTTTGAATCTATACAAGTTATTCTTTGGAACTTATCTCTAGCGCAAATGTATATGTTACACTAAGATACTTGAAAACTTGGTTCATGTCAAAACTCATGCGCATGGCGGATCATTCAAACTGCAGCTTTTATTTTACTTGTATTCAAAAAGATTATGTATTTGACTATATTGAACTTGTAGAAACTAATAAAAATAGATCTTAGTGATGGCAGTCCTTTATCATGTTCTCAATCCATATCTTTGATTACATAGCATTATCAATTTGGGGAATAGTTGACAAAGAATGCAAAGAGGAGTGTAGATCACATTCCCTAGCTTTCCAAAGAGTTCAAAGTTATAATTCAGAAAACTTTTTATGCAGATGATGCCAGAATAAAACCTAATCAAATGTCATTTTTTTATACCACAGAATGTGTTTATCCAAATTAAAATAACAATAACTTAAGATTTTTGTAGAATAGGACTTTAAAATAGTGATGCCCTAAATTGTGTAAAAATTCTTGCAAGACAATCCCTATGATAAAAGAAAGTAGCATCAGACCATAATATTAATAAATATGAACCCATAAGGGGTACCATAAATTACCCCAAAAAAAGGGACTCAAATCTTCCCTCTACACATAACAAGATTAATGAGTTGGTAAATAAACCAGTGTCAAGACATTTAAACTATTATTGTATCTATTGCTTAAACGCATGGTATGGAACAATATTAAATGGTGTAAATAGTAATTGATAGTGGTCTAAGACAACACTACAGATGGAAGCTGGTGCTCAGTTATGTAGCAATTCCTACTATCAAAATCTATAGCCTAGTCACCCATGGCAAACACAAGTATAGTTGATTGCACGGTTATATGAGTCGCCACCATTTGCCCATAATGCCATATCTAAATTAAATTAAGGAACTCATAAGAGTTGGCAAGGAAAAGAACTTATCATGCCCTTCAGATCAGCAGTATTGCCAATGGTGCTGTAGTGCCTATACAAGCATGAGCAAAATTCAAATCTAATCTCCCTTATACAGAAGGAGATGGACTTAATAATGTGTCGCATGTAAAATAACATGTTCAGTCAATCTGCTTACCTTATCAGCTAAAATTTGAAACATGATCTCACAACACCACATTCATCATCTATAGGACTCAAAATGATCAAAAAATAGAAATAGTTCATTTGCATTATACCTGACTACATAGGAAGTTGCAACGTAGGTACAACCTTCAAGGCTTAATATCACCATGTGCTATTCACAAAGGTGGTTGCTTTATTTATTTGTAAGAGGTGATAAGGTCTAGCTTTCTGAAACAAAATGGTACATCCAAGTTGAGTTCAACCCATCACCATATAAAAATAAAATGTCCTGATCTATGTATGTCACAAACCCTATTGTCAACCTACCATGCCAAAGGATCAAGTGCAACTCATCCAAACTTGGAACTTGGTAATGAGAACACCTTATGGATCTGGTCAAGTAGCAAGCACAGAAATCCAACACAAAGCTCCTGCCTGTGGTAACCAAAGCCAATCTGTCCGACATTTTATTTTCTCAAACCCACATTCAGCTGCACATTGCATCTTCATGCATATGCTCCTAATTAATATTGCAATGACCATCAAACAAACGTTATTGTAATCTTTAGTTTGAACTAAAAAAAATTAAAAAGAGTGCATTCTTCAAAAGAATTTCAACATATCTCGTCTTTCGAATTGAGAAAAAAAAGGGTTGTAAACTACTCGCTGTAAATTACAAGAAGACAACTATGCCATCAAATAAAGAACACCAGTAAGATCAAGATAACTTTCCTCCTTGGTACTAATTTTGCACGCAAATAAAGAATCACAATGTAAAAAAGAACACCAACCTCCGAAAGCCCATTTGTGCGACGTGGCGTTGGTGTGCAGGAACTTCGGATGGACACGTGCCCGGTCGAAATCGGATGATTCCAGAAAACCTAAAAAATGAAAGACCAAAAACAACACAAGAATCCATCAGTGCACGGCAAAGGGAGGCCGCTGCATCTTTCTTAGGATAGAAAATAGAACCTTGAGAGATTTGAGAGGGTGCGGAGGGGGATTCGAAGGACCCCGCTTTCCAGAAGCAGCGGCAGTCGAGGGCGCGGTACTCCTGCTGTTCTTCCACTGCCATGAGAGCCGATGATGGTTCGGCTCGCCGGGCGACCTCCTCCGCTTCAAGAGCCATCACGTCGGCGGCGGCAGGCATCGACGGCAGGGCCTGAGAAACGGCACGGAATCGACGACAATGGGTTCGATCGCCGGCCCCGAGCGGCAATGACAAAGGAGAATCGGGGCTGGGGTGTTCTAGGTTCAAGAGGTACTCGGAGTCGGCGGAGGTCGTCAGCAACCGACGAAACGGAAAAGAGTGCCAGGAATTTACTATAATGTGTTTTTAAAAACTACTCCGTAACTTCAGAGTGGTTTTGAGAGTTTTTTTTTTTTTTAACCGGCGTCGAACACAGTTTTAAGGTTTTAGCGTGAAAGATAAAAATTTTATATAAATAATTTTTTTAAATATCACTTAAAATGATGTTTTTAAAAATATTATTTTATATTTTTTAAAATTTATTATTTTTCATGCTAAAATATAAAATTAATGCCAAACAACATCAATTTCAAAAAGAGCTTATAGTTTTGAAGCACAAGCTATTTTTCAAATAAGTATCAACCGACATCGGTTTTACGTAAAAGGTGCGAGGGTAAAAGATTTTACGGGATGATGTTAAAAAAAAAGTACCACTTCGCTTTTCTTATCCATCATGGCAAGATAAAATGCCATTTGAAATGATGCTTTTTAAAATCACCATTTCAAGTTACGCTTTTTCCTTTATGTTAGCTAGATAAAAAATCCAGTTAGCTATCTACATGATGAGCATGGCCAGAAGAGAAATTATGCATTCTATTAGCTAGCTGAAGAAAACTTCAGTTAGCTATAATTAAATATCATATAGCCATAAGAGAAATTTTGCTTTGGTTAGCTAGCTAGATAAAAATCAAGTTAGCTATCTATAAAGAGAGCACGGCCAGAGAAAATTTCAACTTTACATTAGCTAGCTGTAGAAGAGCTTCAGTTAGCTAAGATCAAATATCATAAGGCCAGAAGAGAGTTGTAAACCGTTAGTTAGCTGGACTAAAGGTCGAGGAACTGGAGATGACCACTCTTCGATCGCTCACCCAACTTTAGAGGAGGCGGGGGCGTCACTCGACGATGTTCCTCTCAGGTGACCATCCAGGGCCACCGCGATGCGTCAAGGCCACTTGGTCCGCCTTCTGAGTCGCTTGATGCTTCCCAATTTTAGATTGAGCTTCACTGTCAGTCGTTGTCAAACGATACCGATTAAAAAAAGGGCGCTTTGAAGCACATTTGACAATTAATATGACTTTGGCCACGTGGAATCAGTATAACTAACAATTTTTTTAGAAAAAATTAAAATCATCACTCAAAATAATGATTAAAAAATGTTTTTTTTATTTTGACAATTTATTTAATTAAAAATATAAAAAAATTAAACGTAAGTGTGATTGATGGTTTTAGTAACTTTTTATTTAGAAAATTAAGATTGAATCCTATTTCACATATGCTTTTAGAATCGTGCGCTGTTCTCTGGCGCATCTTCTCCAGGGTGCTTTAAGATTCATGGTCCGATGAACTTCGTCCTTGATCTCCGCCGATCTTCATCGCCTAGCTTGCTGCTTCTCACCGAACCTTCGTCTAGCTGTCCCCGGCAGTCCTATGGCGGCCGATGGGACCTCGAAGGCCCATGTTCCCCAGAGGAGGCCTGTGGAGTCCGGCTACAAGTGGGTTTCGTCATCTCTGTCTCCGACTCAGGTGGCAAGGTTGGAGCGTAGCTTCCCTGAGGTGGTTCGTGTGCCGGAGTTGTTGCTGGAGGAGGAGATTGCAGATGACAGAACAGAGCTGTTATCGTCCGCTCCTTCCTCAAGTGGGTGCCAGTTGAAGCCTTCATCAGAGAGTTTCGATGAGCTGGAATTCCTGGGGTGATCGAACCTATTAGCCTCGCCTTCCGCTACCACATCTTCCGTTTTGAAGATCCGGCAGCTTGCGACCTGGTCCTCAACCGTCCATGGGTTATCAACGGACAAGTTATTGGGACGAAAGCCTGGCGTCCGAAATTTTTTTCGGCTGAGGATTCCATCGCCTCGGTTTTGATTTGGATGAGGATGCCAAACCTTCCATTAGAGTTCTGGAAGGAGGACATCCTCCGTGCTATCTCGAAGCCACGAGCATCTTTTGCTGTGCTGATTCTGCCATGATGTCACGGAATAGAGGTGGATTCGCGAGGGTGGCAGTTCGAGTAGACCTTTGTCATCCTCTTTGCCCGGGGACCCGAGTTCAGGGCATCCAAGGACCCTTCTGGCAGCATTCATCTTTGAATCGCTGGAGGGATTATGTCCCATGTGTGGGTCTTTGCATCTGGCTGGGGCATGCTCTGTGTCGTCCATGGCAGCGGGGGAGGATTCTGGCAGCTATCCTGTTTTTGGGCCATGGATGGCGGCGGTCCGTCGGCGGAGGAATGCTGAAGGTTCTCAGCTTAAGAATCCTCAGGTCATCTCCGGTTCTTGCCCTGCTCCCAGTCGGCCTCTAGAGATCCGAGTCTTGAAGCTGGTTGGAAGTCGCCGTAAAGCAGCGGCGTAGGCGTTCCTCGGTGCCATCGACGGAAGGTCAGGGAATCCAGGGTGCCTCTGCCTCTGTGGATGTGCCTATTCAACAGGTGCTGGTGGATTTGAATGGATCAGCCAAAGGTTAGCAGAAGTTGGCTATGGAGGGAGAGGAGAAGGTTGAAGTTGAGACGGTGGCCGTGCCGGTTCATCAGCGTGTACCGTTTTCAAAGCTTCAGCAAGGGTGTCTCCTCATCTGACTAAGGCTGGGTCCCTGATTCCCATAAGTCCCAATCTTTGATCTTGTCTAACCCTTTTGCCTCTTTGAGTTCGACTCGAATGTAGGGGGCCTTCTGGAAGATAGAAATTTGCTCTCGGGTCCCCTTAAGAGGGCCAAACCAGTTGATAGCCTGCCTCCGAGGTCTATGTCCAAACCAGTGAAGAGGAAGGGAAAAGGTAAGGGGAATATGTCAAAAGTCGAGTGGATATCAATCCTTCTTTCGTTTGCTTGACCCAGCCCCCCTGCGGACTTAAGGTTAATCAGGAGGTGGAGTTGGTCAACCCGTTTAAGCAAGATGATCGGAACTGTGAGGTGTCCTCTGGAAATCTAGTGGGACAGGGTTCAGTTGACACTAAAGCTGACTCAATTGCCCTGGAGGCTGGTCCAATTCAGATCTCAGAGGGTGGCTCATTGTCGGTAGGTTGTCACACTGATAGCTTTATGTCAGAGGACCACGGAGGGGTCCCATCTACCTCCAGTTAATTTAATGAAGATCTTAATTTGGAATGTAAGAGGTGCTAATAAGCCCTCATTCCATTCTTCTTTTGGTAGATTGATGCAATTACATAACTTTGATATATGTGTCCTATTAGAAACCCATTGTTGGGTGATAGTCTGACGAGGTTTCGGAGACAAATTGCCCGTTCCTGGTCTTCTTATGCTGTGGAGGCTGAGGGGTTATCGGGTGGTATGTTGGCCATATGGCGAGATTCAGCTGTTACAATTGATGTGTTTCATCAATGTAACCAGCAGCTTGGTCTTCTTGTTTCTGAAGGAACTTCTGATCCCTGGCTCCTATCGCGGTCTATGCCAGTACAGATTATCGTGAGAGACAGGCCCTTTGGTCTGAGCTGCTCTCCCTTATGGACCATGGCATTCCATCCATTATTGCTGGTGACTTTAATTGTATCACTGAGGCTAGTGAAAGAGAGGGGGCAGAAGAGTTACTGGCTCAGCTGACATAACTGAATTCAGGTCATTCATCGAGTCTTCTGGGCTGATGGATTTGGGGTACTCGGGGCCCCAATTCACCAGGTGTAATAACCGACAGGGGTCAGCGTGTGTTGGGAGAGATTGGATAGAGCCTTGGCTTCTGTGCAATGGCTTCAAAAGTTCCCTTCAGTAACAGTTACTCATCTCTCTAGAATCGCCTCGGATCACTATCCCATTCTGATTTCCACGGAGGCCAATCAATTCCAGAGGAAACAGTTTAGATTCGAGCGGTTCTGGACGTTTCATTCTTCGGCTCAAACTATTATTTCTCAGATCTGGCACCTTCCTATCAGGGGCAATGCTGTCTATCGGTTATCTCGTCGGCTTATGATGGCCAGACGCAGACTTTCCACATGGAATAGAATGGAAGTTGGGGATCTGGTGTGGCAAGTGGAGCAGGCTGAAGCTGTTATCAGTGCCCTCCAGGCGAAAGAAGACCACGATGGATTTCTAATGGATTCTGACTTATCCTTGCTGCGGGAGAATCTTGCTCACCACCACTCCCTTCTTCGGCAGCAGGAGTTATATTGGAGGCAAAGGTCCAGGGTTCAGTGGATTCGCGAAGGGGACCGTAATACTAGATTTTTTCATCAGGCTACTCTGAAGAGGCGAGCGGTTAATAGGATTCGAAGGGTTATTGATAGTGAGGGAAATTCTCATGAGGACAGTCATGCCATTCGTACTCAGTTTCTTCACTTCTTCCAATCCAGATGGTCTGAGTCCACTGGTTATGGGTCTCCGATCTTCCAGGTGTCTGATTCCAAGAAGGTTTCCTCTTTGGAGAACTCCATGCTTGCTAGGCGATCGATGAGGAGGAAGTCTGCCAGGCCCTTTGGGTGCTTGGTCCAGATAAGCCCCGGGGCCGGATGGGTTTTCGTCTTTCTTTTTTAGATACTATTGGGGGATTATCGGGCAGGAGGTCGTACATGCTATTCAGATTGCCTTTCAATCGAAACACATTCCAGAGGAATGGAATCGGACTCTTATCTCTCTTGTGCCCAAGCGCTCGGATGCTTCCTTACCTCAGCATTATAGGCCGATCAGCTTGTGCACTACTTTGTATAAGGTATGTGCCCGCCTTTTAGCCAGCTGTCTTTCAGGTCATTCCATCTTATTTCTGTTGAACAAGGGGTGTTCATTAGAGGTCACTCTATCTCGGACAACGTCCTCATCACCCAGAAGTTTATGCACGATCTCCATCGAGCTCCTATCAGACGTAGTCTAATGGCTGTTAAGCTTGATATGGAGGGAGCTTATGATAGACTGAGTTGGGCCTTCTTGCATCGTTCTTTCCAGGAGTTCGGATTTGATGAATTGTTTATTGAGTGGGTTTTGGCTTGTATTCAGAGGCGTCTTTCTCTCTGATTATAAATGAGAGTCCGACTGAGTTTTTCCACTCTTCTGTGGGATTACGTTAGGGGTGCCCTTTATCTCCCCTTCTATTCATTCTGGCTGTGGATGATCTCTCTCGAGCATTCCATCAGGCTCAGCTAAATCAGAGGATTGTCCCCTTTATGGCGGGAGTTGGGGGCCCTTCCGTTTCTCACCTTCTGTTTGCCGACGATTGTATTCTTCTGGTCAGGCTACTACTGCTAATGCGGCTTCCTTTCATTCCATTATTCAGCGTTATTGTCAGGCTTCGGAATAGAAGGTCAATCTTCTAAAGTCTTCAATCTATTTCAGCCTGAAGACTCCTAGATCCATCAAAGAAGCTATTACTAATCTGCTGGGTATATCTACTCAGACTGATCGGTTTATGTACCTTGGTATTCCCATGACCGGTAGACGTCCCCGATGTTTTGATTTTGCGGATCTTGAGAGGCGTGTTCAACAGCATATTGAGGGATGGCAAGTCACTGGCTTATCGATGATGGCCAGAGTTACTATCATTCGGTCGGTCCTTTATTCCCTTCCTTTTTATTTGCTTTCAATGCGGCCATCCAGTCAACCTGTGTTCGGAGGATTGAGAGATGTTTTTGAGATTTTTTATGGGCTTCTATGCAAGATGGTCACGGTACTCACCTTCTATCTTGGGATATGATCTATATGCCAATTCATGAAGGTGGTCTCAGGATCCAATCCCTGATGGTTAGGCGGACTGCTTTATTGGCCAGGCATGCATCACGTTTCATCCTAGAGCCGCAATGTCTTTGGAGCTCTGTTATGCGTGCAAGGTATGGAGAATGGCAGCCTGGGGAGAACATTATCCCGCCCGGGGGTGTTCCTCTTTCTGGAAGGAGGTGTGCCAGTATGGGGACTCTATCCTACAGAATACCTCATGGATGATAGGAGATGGTCATTCTATTGATGTTATTCAGGATTCGTGGATTGCTGAGCTCTCTCTATCTAGGTGGCCCTCTTTCATTAATACTGATGTCCCCCTGAATTGAGAGTTAAGGATCTGATATCTCCAGATCCCCCCACCTGGCGTACCCACTTGGTGACCCATTATTTTGGACCAAATCTATCTCAGCGGATTCTCTCGATTCCTATTATTGCTGGTCCCTCAGCTGATGTCAAATTATGGCAGAGATCCTCTCTTTCTAGGGCCCCTCTCAAGGATCTTATGAACTTCTTTAGGCCTCAGTCCCAGTGTACGAAGGAGGTTGCTTGGGTCTGGTCGCTCCCCACTCTTCCCAGGGTTCAGTTGTTTATCTGGAAGCTTCTTTGGGACTGTCTTCCGACTAGTTCCTGCTCTCTCGTAGGGGTGTGCCAATTCAAGCAATTTGCCATATGTGTGGATTGGAGAATGAGACGACTGACCATGCCATTTTTACTTACCCTCGTGCTAGACGGATTTGGCATCTGATGGGTTATAAGTGCAGAGACAACGGTTCTGGTTCCCCTCGCTCCCTCTTCATGCAAGATCTCCGGAGGGCCACGAAGTATCAATGCGGTATATGGGCGGCCATGGCCTATCAGATTTGGTTAACAAGGAACCAGATTATATTTACAGAGGACTTTGTTTCTACCCATCGGCTTGTCTGGAAGATTAGAGCTTTGGCTGCTGATTGTGTCCGTGCTACTCAAGAGGTTGATCAACACTCCTCTGGCCTCTGGGGTTCCCCTGCTGCTTCGGCAGCAAACCGAAATACGGTTTTCTTTTCTTGGGAGCCCCCTCCTCCAGGGTTTGTCAAAATCAACTTTGATGGTAGTGTTCGTGGCAGATATGCTGGATCGGCCTTTATCATCCATGGGCCTCAGGGCGATATGCTGGCAGCGGGCGGATTTAGCATCCTCGACTCCTCTGTCCTATGACTGAGCTTTATGGGGCCTGGGCTAGTATTACCTATGCTTCTAAGTTTCTACGAGCCTATAGAGTAGTCATTGAAGGCGATTCCTTGACGGTCATTAGGTGGTTACGGAAGGAGAATGTTCCCACTACCCCCATTAATCCAATTCTTCGGGACATCTGGTCTATTCTTCAGGAAATGGTTGCAGCTCAGATATCTCATATTTTTTGAGAAGCCAACTCGGCGGCTGACTAGGTAGTGGCTTTTGTTGCTCAACATACGGGCCACTGGCTATGGAGTCTAGGAGACCCTTGTCCTCCTGTTTTGTTTCAAATTTTGTATTCTGATGTATCTGGGCTAACTCACACAAGACTAGTTTGAAGGCCTGTGTGTATCAAAAAAAAACTTTTTATTTTTTAAAAAAATTAGTAAAAATAAGCATTGCCCGTGGCAATGGCCTGAAGACTTTCCTCTCCTTCCTTCGTCATGACTCATGACTCCCCTACACCTACTACAACGCCCCCTCCGCCACCTCGTCCCCCTTTCTCCCCACCCCTTAATGCTGCCCTCAAATTGACCCTTTCCCATTTTTGATCCCATCATTTGCTTTGTTTTACTCCTTTTTCTCCTCAGGTTCTACCCATAATTCCATCTATTCACCTGATCGGCTATCCAAATTTGACCCCAAGTATAGCCTAAATTATACTTTTTTCTATTAGTTAATTATGTTAATTAGTTATAATGTGATAATTTTGTTGAGGGGTAAAATCGTCATTGCATTGATGATCATGCAAAGAGGTAGGATCAACCCTAGCTCCCACTCGCTGCGCGGTGCCCACGAGAAATGGGCCAACCATTATACTTCAGTGGATCGAGGCACCTTAGCCCCTCAACGAACCAAGGATCCTCAAAGTATGGATTACATCTCTATGCCTCGTATCCTTATCCCTCGGCCCCAGCCCGAGCGATCTCTATGCCTCGCTAGCCGAGCTATCCCTATCTCTCGGCCCCAACCCGAGCGATCTCCATGCCTCGCTAGCCGAGCTATCCCTATCTCTCGGCCCCAGCCCGAGCAGCCTCTATGCCTCGCTAGCCGAGTTATCGATAACTCGGCCTGCCCGAGTGATATCCATACCTCTGCAGAATCTAACCATTCTCACGCCCATCCTACTCCTTTGTCATACCTCGGTGGACTGAGTCATCAGATACCTCGGCAAACTGATCCTTTCCATACATCGGCGGATCAGGCTATTCTCCGTGCCTCGGCCCGACCGAAGCACTTAGGCACCTACCTTTGCGGAACCAGGATAACCAAGCAACAACACACATAGGCAATCATACCTATCCTACTAGAAACGACCTAGAGCCTATACGATCGTCGAATCTCAAAGCGCCGGATAGCCCTCTCGATCGTTGATCTTTTAACTAACAAGATACGGATCCTACCAGCCTCACAATAGCCTGATTCGAATTAGCCTTAAATCCCAACAACTTTCAGATCTCAACACGCTCAAAGAATCAGGTAACCGCCTATAAATAGCGCAGTTCCAGATTCTCTCAGGTAAGGGCATTCTTAACGTACTCTCAGCAATACTGTCATGCGATCACTGCTCACCGCTTTCCGCCATTAGAACTCTGCTCAGAGCTCCCAAAAGGGTCAACCTGGAGGGACTCTTCAGCGAGAGCCTTCTCCCCATATTTGTTCGTTGTTGATCTCAACTGACTTGAGCATCGAAGGGTCTTCCACAGAGGGCCACCCCCAATGCCTCTCGTGTGAGGACTGTTTTGCGGGTTCGCCCAGGAGGGAGCCCAATCCGAAGCTTGATCGCGCCCGAGTCGGAGGACGGATTTCAGCAACACAGATTGGTGCTAAAGGAAGGGCCCTCAAGTCCCTTAAACTTAAAAAAAAGGAGATAAGGATCTCAATCTTGAAGAGAACCTCTCCAATGGCAAATCGAAGAAGGGCTACCTCTGAAGCCCGGGACCAGGTCGCCTCCCAGAGACCCGACCCAATGAGCAGTATGGCTTCACCACCGCCACCGGTTGAAACTCCATCACTACCAGCGGCTCCCATGACCCAGGACCAGTTTGCCATATTGGTCCAGGAGGTCCAAGCTCTGACCTATCTGATTCAAGGATGCCATGAAGATCCCCATCCAGCTACTCCTGCTCCGCACCTTCCTGAGGAGGCCGCAGCCCCCATTTCCCCAACAATCTCTTCTTCCGGTTTGCATGGAGTTGCAGACCCCCCTCGTCGCCCTAAGGGAGCTGGGCCAGCCTCGCAAGGGGTCTGTGGCCAGGATCTTCCTAGATCTCACCGGGCCCAATTTCTCTCCCCGGTGTCTTCTCGCCACGGCTCGACACCGTCTCCGCGTTCTCCTCGCCCAGCCCCTCCTACTTTGCCCGAAGAGATCTGCCAACAGATTCGGAAGATGCGCCAGGAGTTGGACGCTGCCAAGCAGGCCCGTTCGCTTCAGCATGAGGCAGAGCAGGGCATTCCCTTCTCCAAGAAGATCATGGGGGAAGTGATCCCCTCCCATATCAAGCTGCTCGCCATTGAGCCTTATCATGGATCCACTGATCTCGATGATCACCTCAGTAGCTTCAGGTCCATCATGATGTTCCATGGAGTGTCGGATGCGGTCCTTTGTTGTGCCTTCCCCTCCACTCTAAGGGGATCTGCTCGAACCTGGTTCAATGGCTTGAAACCAGGTTCTGTTGATTCATTTGACGAGTTGAGTCGCCTCTTCATCAGCCAGTTCGTCAGCAGCCGCCGTCACTGGTGGAGATCTGATTCCCTCTCTGAGGTTAAGCAGAGAGAGGGGGAATCATTGAAGAATTATCTTGGCCACTTTTACACGGCCCTCCTAGAAGTTGACAACCTCAATCACGAGGTGGCCATGTCCGTCTTGGCCGAAGGAGTATCCAAGGAGGGAGACTTCTACCTAGCTCTAGAGGTTAACTACCCGAAGAGCCTATCAGACATGATGTCCTTAGCGGACAAATATGCTAGGGTGGAAGAATCGAGGAGGTCGGCCCGGACCGAACAAATGAAGAAGAAAGAGACAAAGGGCTCAGACAGGTAGCGAGCCCACCGCCGCGCTAGCCCGCCTCGCCACCGCAGAACTCCTCCGCCGCCGCCTCGAGACCGAACTTGGAGTCCGGCCCAAAGATTCGATCGCTATACTCTCCTTACCACGCCGAGAGCTCAGATCCTCATGGAGATAGAGCCAACTCCCTCGACCGCCTCCTCTCCGAGGGAATGCGACCCAAAGAGATCCCACCAAGTACTGCCGCTACCATCGGGACCATGGCCATGACACCAAAGAATGCTGACAGCTGAAGAATGAAATTGAGAGGCTCACCCAGAGGGGCAGACTGAACCAATTCAAGAGAGCACCGAACCAAGGAATGGGGGTAACCGCCAGCCCGAGCCTCAGCAGCCTCCTCCTCCAAATCCTTCGGTTGTTGGCCACATCAATGTGGTCGAGGCAGTCGGTAGCACGTCGGGCCGATGGGATGATGAAGAAGATTCGGCACCAAAGAGAGCACAGATTGGTGAGCTCTCCTTTTCCGATGATGACCTCCGGAAGATACAGTTCCCGCATGATGATGTGTTGGTTGTATCTCTCAATCTAAATAACTATGATGTAAGCCGAATTCTTATTGATAGTGGAAGCTCTGTCAATATTCTGTACCTCGATGTGTTTGCGAAGATGAAGCTGCTCATGGAGAGCCTCCGAGCCGTGGACTCCACCCTAATGGGGTTCACAGGCGATGTTATTACCCCAGAGGGGGTCGTGACCTTGATGGTCCGGGCAGGAACTTGGCTCCGCATTGCCACTATTCACACAGATTTCCTGCTAACCAAGCTTCGGTCGCCCTACAATGCAATCTTTGGGAGACCCGGCCTGATGTCTCTTGGGGCTGCCATCTCCATCCCGCATCTAGTCATGAAGTTCCCTACCGAAGGGGGAGTTGGTGAAGTTCGAGGAAGCCAAGCTGTGGCTCGGCAATGTTTCGTCACCAGCCTTCAATCCCAACTGCCCGAAGTTGACGGATTGGATGCTCAGGAGGATTTTGCCGAGCAACGAGGGGAGCCGACCAAAGAGCTGGAGGAGGTGACACTGAACGAAGCCCGACCCATTGAACTGTAAAGATTGGGTCGCTAATGAAAGGGAAACCTTGGCTAGAGCTGATCGACTTTCTCCAAAAAAATGCTGATGTCTTCGCCTGGTCCGCTTCTCATATACCGGGGATCAGCCCAGACGTCCTCGTTTACCGTCTTAATATGGACGAGATGTCTCGGCCCATCAAACAGAAGAAAAGGAGCTTCGCCCCTGAGCGACAGAAGGCTATTGAGGAAGAAGTCAACAAGCTTATCAAGGCAATTTCATTCGGAAGGTAAACTACCCTAGCTGGCTATCAAATATTGTTATGGTGAAGAAGTCAAACGGCAAGTGGCGGATCTGCATCGACTTCACCCACCTCAACAAAGCATGCCCGAAGGACAGCTTCCCTTTCCCCCGGATCGACCAGCTTGTGGACGCTACTTTGGGTCACCAGATGCTGGCCTTTATGACGCCTATTCGGGCTACAACCAAATCTGAATGGCGCCTGAGGATGAAGAGAAAATCGCCTTCATAACCGACCGAAGTACTTATTGTTACCGTGTCATGCCTTTCGGTCTGAAGAATGCAGGTGCTACTTACCAAAGGCTAGTGAACAAGGTCTTTAAGGAGCAGATTGGCCGTAACATGGAGGTGTACGTTGACGACATGTTGGTCAAAAGCAAAGAAGCATCCCAACACATTGAGGATCCCTCGGAGAGCTTTGCGACACTCGAAAATATCGAATGAAGCTCAACCCGACTAAGTGCGCCTTCGGCATCAATTCTGAAAAGTTTTTGGGCTTCATGGTTTCCCAGCGAGGCATTGAGGCCAATCCGCAGAAGATCTAGGCCCTTCAGCAAATGGTGCCTCCAACATCCGTCAAGGAGGTCCAGCACCTGACCGGGAGGATCGCGGCCCTCAACCGCTTCATGGCTCGGTCAGCCAAGAGATGCATCCCTTTCTTCAAAGCTCTCCGATCAGCTAAGAATTTTCAATGGTCTCCCGAGTGTCAGAAATTGTTCGAGACCTTAAAAGGTATCTCGGCTCTCCACCCCTCCTCAGCAGTCCGAATCCGGAGGAAATGTTGTTCTTATACTTGGTAGTTTCGGAAGGCGCAATTGGCTCAGTATTAGTCAAAGAAGAGAACAGGACCCAAAAGCGATCTATTATGTCAACAAACTGCTCCGAGATGCCGAGATAAGGTACACCCGGATCAAGAAGTTGGTTTTGGCCCTGATAACGTCGGTCTGAAGCTGCGACCATATTTTTAGGCACATTCTGTGATGGTCCTGACCGACCAACCCATCAAAGCGGTGGTCCATCGTCCGAAGACATCAGGGAGAATGACCAAATGGGCCGTCGAGCTAAGCGAGCATGACATCCGATACCAACCTCGTCCGGCCATCAAAGCCCAAGTTCTAGCCGATTTCCTCCTCGAATGCACTATCCCGAGGATGGCTCCGCTCCGGACTCCTCTGAACATCCGAGGTCCAATGCCCTGTGGCTGCTCCACGTTGACGGATCATCCAATGCCAATGGCTCTGGTGTTGGCTTAATCCTCACCAGCCAGAGGGGGCGACCTTCAAATATGGCGTCTGCTTCTCCTTCTCAGCCTCCAATAACGAAGCCGAGTATGAAGCTCTGCTCGCTAGACTCCGAATTGCTCGTGACCTTAAAGTGAAGAAGCCGAATGCCTTTACCGACTCTCAGTTGGTGGCCGGTCACGTGCGGGGCGAGTTCGAGGCCCGGGAGCCGAACATAATTTGGTATCTTCAAGAGGTGCGGGACTTACTTTCCCATTTCTCCAAATTTGAAGTCATTCGGATCCCCAGATCCAAGAATGCACGTGCTGACCTATTATCCCGGCTGGCAACCACGGGATCGATGGATTCCGAGCGGAAGTTTCCCCTGGAGATTCTAGAAAAGCCCAGCATCACGGAGGCTGACCGAGTGATGCAAGTCGAGGTCGAACCATCCTGGTTCGATCCCATATTTAAGTATCTTAAAGAAGGGTCGCTCCCAGCCGACCGAAAAGAAGCAAGAAGCTGAAGTTGCAGGCCACTCATTATGTGCTGATCGATGACCAACTGTATAAGCGGTCCTTCTCCATGCTGCTGCTTAAGTGCCTTTGTCCATCTGAGGCCGATTATGCCCTTCGGGATGTACATGAGGGAATTTGTGGCAACCATCTGGGGAGCCGATCCTTATGCCACAAGGTGCTGCGCCAGGGGTATTATTGGCCCACCATGCAAAAGGATACTGACGATCTCGTCCGAGCCTGCGACCCTTGTCAGAGATATTCTAACATTCAGAGGCTCCCCTCCGCCAGCTTGGTCCTATTTCCTCTGCTTGGCCCTTTGCTAAGTGGGGGATGGAAATTCTTGGCCCGTTTCCCCTCGCCACAAGACAGAGAAAGTTCTTATTTGTCGCCACTGACTACTTCACCAAGTGGGTCGAGGCCGAAGCAGTTGCCCAGATAACCGAAGCTCGGGCTAAGGACTTCGTGTGGAGATCCATTATTTGTCGTTTCGGCCTCCCACACACCATCATCACCGATAATGGCAAGCAGTTTGATAACCCTAAGTTCTGGGAGTTCTGTGAGGAGCATGGAATCTATCATCGCCTCACATTAGTCGGGCATCCGCAAGCCAACGGAGAAGCCGAAGTAACCAATCGGACCCTAATCCAAGGGATCAAGCCTCGGCTTGCCAGAGCCCGAAGCGGATAGGCGGACGAGCTTCACCACGTCCTATGGGCCTACCGCACCATCCAGAGAGTTTCCACAAGTGAGACCCCGTTCCGGATGGCCTTTGGCACAGAAGCCGTCATTCCCGTAGAGATAGGACTCCCCTCTCCGCGGTGGAAAACTACTCGGAGGAGGCTAACGACGAGCAGCTCTGCACTAACCTCGACCTGGTGGAGGAGATCAGAGAGAAAGCTCGGATCAGAGTAGCTGTCTATCAGCAAAAAGTGGCTCGTTATCATGCCTCCAGAGTCAAAGGAAAATCTTTCTCGCCCGGCGATCTTGTCCTCCGGAAAGCATTTGTCTCCAAATCGCTGGAACAAGGAAAGCTGTCTCTGAACTAGGAAGGCCCCTATCAAGTGGCGAAAGTCATCGGGCCCGTACCTACAAGCTCAGGATCTGAACGGAAAATCTATTCCCTGACATGAAATTCGGATAATCTCCTCATATACCATCAGTAGGGTACACTCCTATAGACTTGCCCCTTTTATGGTATTGATATCTTGTTTCTGTGATCCGCGGCATGATTGCTGCAGGCATTTTCTCAAAAAGTCATAATGAAAAACAGATGCTGCTTATCAATTCTCAGCACGACCGAGCCGCCTCCTTGAGCAGGAAATCTTCGTACCTCGGCTGGGCCAAGCCCTATTCCACAAAGACTTAGTATGGCCGAGCACTCCCAGTACGATTGGGAGCCAAGTGATCCGCGAGCCTTTGGCCGGATTCGAGCAGCTTACAGGCCCTGGCCTGGCCAAACGACGTAAAAGCCTTCGGTCGGATTCGGGCAGCTCACAAGCCCCGGCCGGGCCAAACGATGTAAAAGCCTTTGGCCGGATTCGGGCAGCTCACAAGCCCCGGCCGGGCCAAACGACATAAAAGCCTTTGGCCGGATTCAGGCAGCTCACAAGCCCCGGCCAAGCCAAATGACGTAAAAGCCTTTGGCTGGATTTGGGTAGCTCACAAACCCCGGCCGGGCCAAACGATGTAGAAACCTTTGGCCGGATTCGGGCAGCTCACAAGCCCCGGCCGAGCCAAACGACGTAGAAACCTTTGGCCGAATTCGGGCAGCTCACAAGCCCCGGCTGAGCCAAACGACGTAAAAGCCTTTGGTCGAATTCAGGCAACTCACAAGCCTTGGCCGAGCCAAATGATGTAAAAGCCTTTGGCCGGATTCGGGCAGCTCACAAGCCCCAGCCGAGCCAAACGACGTAAAAGCCTTTGACCAGATTCGGGCAGCTCACAAGCCCCGACCAAACTGAGAGATCTCCAAACAGTCTCCGAACTTCGGCAGGGCCGAGCAATGTTCCTCACGCCATGGCGCCACAGGTATACGTGCTATGGTTCCTAAAGCCTTGTCACACTCGAGTAGCTTCCCGAAGCCTCATCATGCCCGAATGGCTCCCAAAAGCTTTGGCAACAGCCGAAGTGTATCTCTTATTAACAGAAACCGTGGCCAAGACCAAGTGACATATCAGAACCCTCGGCCAAAGCCGAATGGAATTTCTTATTAATCTTTGAAGCCTTGGACAAAGCCGAACAGCCCCGACGATTCTGCAGTAACAGCAAGGCCGATTGATTTCTTAGACATTTTAACGCAACCAATACGTCTCATCATACTTCAGCACAAGAAAGCGATCCCTTTCTCTACCCATCAACAGAGTTGTGCAAGTCTCTCCTCCTTAAGGAAGGACCTACTTAGCCCCTTTTTATCGGGCCCCGCCTATTTGGTGGATTGGTAAGGTTGCCCAGGCCTCCCTCTGACTTGAACAGAGACCAGTGCCTCCTTTGAAGGGGGTCAAACACTATGAAAATGCCTAACGAAGGCGGTGCCACCCAAGCATAGTCAAAGGTTTACGAGCCGAGCATGACTCGGTAAACCTAAAATGGACAAGATGCATAGTTATGTCAACAGGGAAAAGCAGGCAGTTAAAAAAGAAAGGAACAAAAAACTTTCTTTATTCCATTAATCGATGAGAAATACATCCTATGAAGAGGTATTATAAGTGCACTACAATGCAGAAGTACAAGCAAATGAATTAAAAAGCAGGGCCTTTGGTATCGCTGCAGCATCCGAGAAATCAGAGAAATCATACGACTCCAGCTAAGCCGCTTATCCCTCAGATGGACAAGCCAAAAGACCAAACTGGGTCGAAGACCTGTGGATGCCGATGCTGAGGAAGCATCCCCCAAGCGGAGTGCTGGACTGCCAGCTACCATCCAAGCGCATAGACAGGGAACCAACAGACCCACACATCCCTCCTCCCTCCTCACATGGCAAAAGATTCCTCAGTCGAATGAACCGAGGAATTCGGGCCGAGAGAGGAGGCGAAATTCATGTAAACCATGGGGGGCATGCATGTCGTGCATTTCCTGTGATCCCCGTGACCGGCAACAAAGAACACACATAAAGCGCATATGTACGCTCCCCATATGACTTCTGCGGGCCACCCGTGCTCTCCATATGACCTCCAAGAATTTCTCCCTTGAGGACTACCCACTCTTCAGTAGCTTCTCCATCACCCCAACTATCTAGGACGAACCAACCTTCAAAAAGAAGGCTCGGACTCTCCGCTCTCAACTTCAATGAAACAGACGCCATGAAAACTCTTGCAACATTTAGAAAAGAAAGTCTTGGGAGATAGCCTAACACGGCTCGCTCCTCCCATTTTATAGGCAGACGGACCAGGAGCAGCTATTAAAGCAGAAAGCCTCGGGATTCAAAACGCTCTGGCCACACCGCCGCGTGGCATCTCAGGATGAAAAGAGCGCTTTTCAATGCGCTCCAAACACTGTTGAGTGTGACGCACAGCAAAAGATCTCCCTCTGATCTCGAATCAAGAGTCTTAAATGCAGGAAATCGTCCGTCAATCCTTGAGATACGGTCAGATCTAGGAAATCACCTTATGAAAACGATGCCCTCCAATGGCGATCGAGTGCTTATCTCGTATGTTAAAAAGACCCGCGTTGGAAAAGGCCAACAGGATAAATGCCCTACGCAAAAAACAAAGCATCCTTTGGAAAACTACAAACCCACCCGAGAAAAAAACAAAATGGTTTCTCATGGACCGAACCATTCGCCAAATCTCGGCCGAAGCACTCACAGTTTTTTTTTCTAGTCACCGAACCATCTTATGCCTCGGCCAAACAAGCCGATCCCTTGCTTCGAGTTGACAGAACTATCTGCCTAGTCTCAGCCCCGGCTGAGACATCTACCATGGATCTAGCTGAACTATCTAGTATACTTTGGCCTAAACCGAGGCATCGCTTTTTGCTTCGACTCAAAGCCGAGATAGTCTCCTTATGTCGGAAAAAACCGAGGTGTCTCTTTTTGACTCGGTAAAGACGAATGTTCCCTTATTCCCAGTCCAAACAGAGATCGCTACACTCACCCCCAACGTTAGCGGGACACTCCTTATGCTTCGGCAAAACTTTCCCTTACCTCGGCTAAAACGGGGGCACCATACTTTAGTCTCGCCAAGATCACCTGAGATCCCCCAAGGGGGTGGTCCGTTCGTAAGGCTCACATGATGAGAATGAACATTTCAAAGATGGCAGTGAACACGAAAGTTACGGAAATCCTTTTTTATTCATCATAAAAAGAAAAAGGAAAAACACAAAGAAAGAAAAAAGACACACGAGCCCTCATTGGGGCTTCTTGTCTCCATCAGGCGCTGCCGAGCTCTCCCCACGCTGAATCTTAGCTCGGCGGTGAGAATAGCAACTGTTGCTAGAGAGTCGTCACCTACCCCTCCAGCCGATTGTTGATCCGACGAAGGAGCTCGTGCTCCCTCGTGGAGATGGCCAAGTACTCTTCGACCATCTTCCGGAGTTGGTCGTGGCCCATGAGCATCAACAATAGGTCCTCCCTGTCGATAGTCATCGGAGCGCAGCTCCAATGGAAGCCCCCTCGCGGAGGAACCTACCCCCCGCAGCCATTATCGTCATCACCTGGCGCTCCAGTAGACCCCCCTTCATTTTCAGAAGCCATCTTATTATCCTAAATTTCGGGAGGTCAACAAGAGAAGTGAGTAACAAAGGTGTCCCCCCGTCCGTATTTAAACTACCTCTCGTGGGTATTTCGATCGCCTGGGCCATCAACTCCAATGTCACTATTGCAGAAGCTCGCCATGCATCACCACCTCAGTGGGTGCTCGCAGGAAACGAAGAGTTGCGCTCCGTCGCCGAAGAGGGTCAATAAATAGCAATGAGGTGCTCGAGAGGCGCCCCCTTCTTGGGACCAGACTCCCTTCGATCTGCCGGATTCCTTTGAATTGAATATCCTCAAAATAACATGGAAAAGAGGAAAAAGGCACAGAATGGAGACAAAGGAAATTTTTATAAGCGATCAACAAAGAGGAAAATGATAATACAAAATCCAAACTGGTCCTCGATTATCAGGGCACATGCCCAATCTCAGGAGCATCAGCGGTCGACACTGAGAAATATGGCTCGGACCGCCCACTGCGAAGGTGGCCAATCGATGAGCCTCGGGCGCCCCTGCGTCGCTTGGATGGCTCACCCCCTTTTGACCATCCACATCCGGGTCTACAGTTGTATCAGTCCCAGGAGGGCATCTACGTCAACATCCGAGACCTCCTCATATTTGGTCTCTACTGATAGCTTAGACCCTGGGGTCTGCACGTCATGACCCTCCACCTCAAGGAAAGAGAGGTTCCATTCCGGGTGCTCCCGAGATATCTTGGCTCGAACCTCCTCCATGCCGAGCTGGAATGCCTCGGCACAGGTCGCATCCTGTTCGCCCCGAAGCAGGGCAAGTTGCCTTTCCGCCTCAGCAATCTGACTCCGAAGTAAGGCAACTTGCTTCTCGGTCTCAGCGACCTGGCCTTCGAGCTCCAAGCTCCTCCGGCGACTTGACACCAGCTCTCCTTGCAGGGTCTCTAATTGACTTTGGCCCTCGAGTTTCGCTTTCTCCATCTGTGAGCATAGGATTAGTTGGTGCAACAGTAACAAAATAGGGGAAGTAGAAGAGACGATATCGTACCTCCCCCTCATGCTGGGCTATTTTCTCGGTCAATTCCTCTACTTCATCGAGGGCCCTCAGCTTATCGGCCTTAACCTGCTCGATCCTATCCTTGAGGTCGTTGATTCTCGACTGCTTATTGTTAACTTCCTCCCTGGACTGAGAGAGCTCATCATCGAGCTTGGCAATTTTCTCTTGATACCATTTGATCCGATCATCCCTGGCAATAACGTAATGCTGCAGCTACCGGATCTTATCTTACGTCTCACCGAGCATTTTATTAAGGCGACTCTTCTCCTCGGCGGCATCTATTCTTAGCCTGTCCCAACTCTCGTCAAACTGTTTCTTAACAGTTTCCATCTCTCCAGCATGCTTAGACCTGATCCGTGATAGCTCCAAACATGCCTCATCATACCTTGTCCGGAGCCCATGTAGCTCCCTGACTTCGAGCCTCAGCCTGGATGCTTCATCGAGGGCGGCCTGATGTAACCCCCTCGCCCTCGCCAAGTTCTCGTTGGCGACGTCCAGAACTCATTCGAGTTTATCGGACGCCTCTGCTTGCAACCGGAGCTCGACGCTGGCTCTCCTGGCCTGGATGCTGGCCCCTATTGCCAGGTTCAAGCACCAGCATAGCGCCCTGGTGATCAAAGCTCTCTGTGAAACAAAACACAAGTAAGAAAGCGCAATCAAGTCGACCAGAAGGCACCCATTGCTCTGGAACAGCAACTCATCTGGGAGGCGTAAGACCTAGCGAGTTCCATAAGGGCGGGGTGTTCAATTTCAGGAAGGAGGTGGACATCCTTCGCCACATTCCTCTGACCAAATATGGTGTCGATGAGATCCAGGTCTGCGAACTCATTCACCGAGGGACCCGTGCTCGGGTATAATGCCGACTTCATCAAGGCAGCGAATGCCACCTCGATAGCCGGGTCCAAACCATCGGGCCGCACATCCAAAGGACCAGTTCGGACAACCCCGGGCTGAGAAGCCTTCAACCGCATGGCCTCCTTCAGCAAAATCTTGGCCTGGGATTCCTCGGACACTTCTGCTAACCCAGACGCCAATATCCTCTCACCAGCCCCTCCAACTCTTCAGGAGGAAGCTCTTCAGCAGGAGACTTCTCTCGGGCCTCCGCCACTGTTGGCCCAACATCACCACTCCTTACTCCCTCCGAAGGAGGCCCTTCGATGGTAGGCTCACCCTGAGCCTCGGCGACTGCGATCGCCCCCTCTATTTCTCCTACCGAAGCTAGAGACATCTTCTTGCTCGAGGAGGCAACCCTCAGAATACCGACCTCCACCGAACCTAACGGTAACTCATCTCCAGAATAGGGGACTGCCAGACAAGCCAATGGGACCTCATCCGAGCTGTCCGCTATCTCCACCACCGAAGGACAAGGGGTCTCAGCGATTCTTCCCTGAACCCTCCTCCATTCTCTGCTCCTCCGTCGCGACTATTGCTTCTTTCTCCAACTGAGAAAATCCCTCTCTCACCGTCGATGCTCCCACCTTCTCTTTTTTCGGTGACAAGGAGCGCGGGCTAACTTTAACTCGCCCGGTCCTCGACGAGTGCTCTTCGGAAAGGCGAACCTTCTTTTAGACTTGCATCTTTCCCCGCTACCGGTCCCTCTTGGGCGCTTGCCCAACTCCTTCTTTATACGACACGCCAGCGCAAATCTCTTGGCTGCAGGCACAGGGGGCAAACGATCAAACGGGATATGCTTGCTCAAGCGAAATCAACAGAAAAGGAAAAAAGAAAGGGACTTACCCTGTGTGTCGATGGGGCTAAGCCCAGCAGCGAAAAGAGCCTCCTTCGATAGTAGGTCATTAGCCGAAAACACTCGTCGTCACAGAGGACCTCTAGGTCCTCCTTCTCCTGTTCGGACAGAGCCGGATGCGCTTCCATGTCCCTGACAAAGTTTTCCATACCCGTGGGAAGTCGGAGCCGATATTCCCCTCGGCAATGAAAAATCGGACCTTCCACTCCTTTATGGACGACGGCTTATCCGTTATCGTCTTGAACGACCTTTGAGGTCCGATATAGGACCACTACGAGTTCCTCCTAAACGTCAGGTGGTTACAAGCACGGAATAGGGGAGAGTTGCTGTTACCTGAACCTGGCTGCACATCGAAATAAACCCAATGATGCTGCGCCATCTGTTAGGATCCACCATTATCGGGCAGATGTTGTAAAATTTCATAATCTCCTTCACCAGGGGTGAAGGGGGAACCGAAAGCATGCCTTCAGGCTATCTTCATAAATAAAAGTCTCGTGCTCCAGTTCCTGCGAAACCCTATGCTCGGGTTCTGGTAATCGCAAAAGAACATCCGATGGAATGCCATACTTCTGGCGTATTCTCCTCAAGTCTTCAGCAACAATCTCTGAAACCATGTCACTGGGACTCACCATGCTGCTAGGCCAAAAGGAGCACCGAATGGGGTTACAGAAGAAGCAGGGGAACGAAATTCTCCAAGAAGGAGCGAGGAAGCGCTGCAAACAGGAATGGCGCTGCTTTAACCTTACTTTCCCCAAAAGAAACCACTTCAAAAGAAAGATAAGGCGTCTCAACCAAGGTACTCAGAACCGCCATCACAGGCGCCATGGAAATCGGGATTTGCTACGTGGCGCTCCCCCAACAGTTGTCCCTAAGAAACGACGGATCCATCCTGTAAAGGCAGGGCGGCCGCGCGACATTAAATAGGACATCATTACGCTGGCTGTCAAATCCAGATCCCTCCTTCCGGATTGTGCCACTTGGAACTATACTTCCTACGCCCGAACCTACGCTTCGAACTAGGGAGTAGGGGGCATGTGTTGAGGGGTAAAATTGCCATTGCATTGATGACTGTGCAAAGGGATAGGATCAACCCTGGCTCCCACTCGCTGCGCGGTGCCCGCGAGAAATGGGCCAACCATTATACCTTGGTGGATCGAGGCACCTTAGCCCCTCAGCGAACCAAGGATCCCCCAAGTACGGATTTCATCTCTATGCCTCGCTAGCCGAGCTATCCCTATCCCTCGGCCCCAGCCCGAGCGATCTTCATGCCTCGCTACCCGAGCTATCCCTATCTCTTGGCCACAGCCCGAGCAGCCTCTATGCCTCGCTAGCCGAGTTATCCATAACTCGGCCTGCCCAAGTGATATCCATACCTCTACGGAATCTAACCATCCTCACGCCCAGCCTACTCCTTTGTTATACCTTGGTGGACCGAGTCATCAGATACCTCGGCAAACCGATCCTTTCCATACTTCGACGGATCATGCTGTTCTCCGTGCCTCAGCCCAACCGAAGCACTTAGGCACCTACCTTTGCAGAACCAGGATAACCAAGCAACAACACACATAGGCAATCATACCTATCCTACTGGAAACGGCCTAGAGCCTATACGATCGCCGAATCTCAAAGCGCCGGATAGCCCTCTCGACCGTTGATCTTTTAACTAATAAGATACGGATCCCACCAGCCTCACAACAGCCTGATTCGAATCAGCCTTGAATCCCAACAACTTTCAGATCTCAACATGCTCAAAGAATCAGTAACCGCCTATAAATAGTGTAGTTCCAGATTCTCTCAGGTAAGGGTATTCTTAACGTACTCTCAGCAATACTCTCATGCAATCACTGCTCACCGCTTTCCGCCATTAGAACTCTGCTCAGAGCTCCCAAAAGGGTTAACCTGGAGGGACTCTTCAGTGAGAGCCTTCTCTCCATATTGTTCGTTATTGATCTCCACTGACTTGAGCGTCGAAGGGTCTTCCGCAGAGGGCCACCCCCAACGCCTCTCGCGTGAGGACTGTTTTGCAGGTCCGTCCAGGAGGGAGCCCAATCCGAAGCTTGACTGCACCCGAGTCGAAGGATGGATTTAGCAACAACAATTTCTATTAAACTACTCGGATAATTTGAAGTACTTTATGTTTAATTGTTTTGTTAATTTATGTTTTAACGTGTATTTGCATAACTTCTTTGTTAATGTATGCCAACCTTACATCTTAGGTTAAGTTTTTAATATTATGTTAAGTTTTTGCTAATTTTTATTTATTAACATTAAATTGTTTTAAAAAATTTATGCAATCCATGT
Source organism: Calamus simplicifolius (assembly GCA_900491605.1). Classification (NCBI taxonomy): domain Eukaryota; kingdom Viridiplantae; phylum Streptophyta; class Magnoliopsida; order Arecales; family Arecaceae; genus Calamus; species Calamus simplicifolius. Next base: position 1,879,833 of record UESW01003894.1, read on the forward strand.
TTATTTATTATGTTAAGCTATATTTCTGTAAAATTTTACTCGTAATGTTATTATCTTCGTTAGTTAATAATTTTTTTTAATTATATTAGAATGAGCAATGATAGGACATCAGTTATTATTGCATACTCTAATAAAATAATGATTGATGGATTGAAAGGGCTCTATTATGCTAAATTTCTTAAAATTAGACATGATTGGACATTTGATATATTATTGAATAATACATAGACTATTGAAGCTAAACTCAAATTAAAAGGTAAGCAAGATTGTCTAGTACGTGTCATCGCGGGCCACCCTTTTTGGGACAATAGGATGACTACTTTGCATATATGCAGTGGTGGTATCATCATATGACTAGATAATGGATTGCACCATTTGGAGCATTATCGGATCATGTGGTATGCATGTGATTGTACAACTTTTAGCATCGCATGCATAGATTCGTACTCGATGAATCTTTCTTTCTCCAAATGCAAAATGATAGTCTCATAGTGGTCTAGATGTTTGGCTTTTAGACTTTTTATCATCCAGCAGATACCGACTACATTGCTGGGCACGATTGACGAGCATCATCCATACTTCGCATCAAGGAAGGATGTTGATTCACCTATACCTTTTACAAGTGACAGGTGGGCATCTAGACTTGGTAGGAGGCGCAAACGAGGATCGACCCATGCTTACGCATCGCAGACATAGCATGAGCCTTGGACTCCTGTACATATACTGATATATTTTGATACGACCAACAGTTGATGTGCTCCATATAACTTTTGATATCCGCCGTTCCATATTCTAGTAGAGGTGTTACCTTCACAATGCAGTCACCACACCTCGGAGATAAGCTCTATGCTCTGATACTTGATACCTTCGAGGAGGCAATGACATATGAGGATATGCATACCTAGCCACTTATAGTCACACATGACGATGGCCAACGACATGATGCGAATTGTGGAGGACCACACGTGGTTAAAGACCCTCGACCAACACCACCATTACCATCGTAGAAGGATGTATCATAGATCATGTAGGTGTATCAACGCATGAGACCATGACGTGCGAAAAGGCTACCATCATAGCACATTATGGTTATTGTGTATAGATATTTTTGTTCGAGCATCGTGTATCATCTACCACCGCACACATGTCGACATGTTTATTATGATTGCATAACTTTTTATATGGTTATATTTTGTTTTGAATGCATTGATATCTTGATTAATGTACTGCTAGTTGATACTTTTGATATACTTATATCTACAATTGAGGGATCCTCAAATGCATCATCGCATCTAGTGTTGTTATGTGTCAAGTTAATGTCATCAATCACTTTTTATCATGTTTTCATAGTTGACATATATGCATATATGAAGACTGACCATTCGGTGTGAAATCATCATCATCCAACCTATTAATTTTGACCAATCACATCAAATAATAATATGTAGAACTCTAAGTTGCATCATATTCTTTATTGAACTATGCAGTGATTTGGGCTTATTTCAGCCAATGGGCTTACATTATGCGACCTTAAAGGATCAAGGCATCATTTTTTTAAAAGGCTTGGAAATGAGTTCTATACATACCTCAGGAGACATTCAGAGCCACTGGTTGTCACTGGGTACTAGAGGATAACTTTACTATCCAATAAATCTTAATATGCCCGAGTATGTCACTCAGTAGTCGGTACTAGAGGATAATTTTACTATCCAATAAATCCTAATATGCAAAATACTCTAGCAGTAACAAGCATAATAATGAACGAATAGTCATTTTATATAAGTCAAGATGATAATCTTAGGTTTAAAGCAAGAGCATACAACCTTCGTACCCTCCAAGTAGGGGTGCAACCCGATTTGCAGCAGTACTCAAACTCTAGTTGCTTAACCCGAACCCGAAGGATCCGGGTTAAACCCGAACCGATTTGCAACTTGGACCGGATTAGGGTTGCAGTCAACCCAAACCCGAGAAAATCCGAACCCGCAAAGCCACAAGCAGCAGGCCCACTGATGTTGTGGAAGTGATGATTTAGCCTTGTTTGTTAGGTTTAAAATATGTAGAGCTGACAATAGTTTTGTGAAAGTGATGATTCTTGGTATGAACATTCCACCAGAACCTTCATTACCTTTTAAAATGAGCAATATACCTTTAACCATTGCATTTTATCATGTAATGTTGGTGGGCCAAACTAGTATCTTTATTTTTTTAATTATCTTCTTTGAGACATTTGTAACTTCTAATATGAAGTTTGCCAAAATTTTATGAAAGCATCTGGGAAGAGGTGATGAGCAGAAAACTAAAACAACTGGGAAAGGGGTGATGAGTAAAAAATCAGAGAGCTTTGGATGGTGAATGCAGTCTCACTACTTGGAAAAGATTTCTCATACCATACTTATGTGGTCTTCTAACTGGCTCTTTATATCGTCTCAATATTTTCTGCTTTCGAAGAATAAAGGTGATTTCATCAATGCATATAGTGGCTATTGAAATGTTATGCAACATTTGGATTACTTTGTATATATTTTGGTTTAAGAATGTACTTTTTTTTGTTTAGTCTTATGTAAAAGATGTATATTTTTAGACATGTAATTTGAAATGTGAAGCTTGTTTGTTTCAAACTTTAGCTTGTTTGTACAATGCAAAGCTTATTTGTTTCAAACTTTAGCTTATTTGTGCAATGTTAAGCTTGTTTGTTTCAGATTGTTATATATATATATATATATATATATATATATATTCTATCAACCCGAATTCTAATCCGAAACTCAATCCGAACCCGATTTTTAAAAATAGGATTAGGGTTGATGTTTTACAAATAGGGTTAGGGTTAGGGTTAGGATTGACATTTTACAAATAGGGTTAGGGTTGACATTTTACAAATAGGGTTAGGATTCAAGAAAACCCAAGTTTTATGAGCCCGAGTTGCACCCCTACCTCCAAGTGATGTAGTGAGCATGCCACAAGATGATGTTGATTCGCTTTGTAGGATTTTGTATTGTTTAAGAGAGGAAAATAATCGCATAAAAATTTGTTTGAATAAGTTCTTTTTACTACAAAGGGCATGTGAGTTTACTCATGATGGAAACATGAAAGAAGCACAAATATTCATTTGCTTGAGCAATAAGAAGGATTCTCTTATAGATATGTCAGACTCCGATTGTAATGCATAACTTGTAGGATGATCTACATATACACAAAATGCTTAACTTTGTAATGTAACACCATTATCTTGTAGCATATAATGAGTGGGTGCATGACTATAATATTAGCTGCACATTCCAAAATACATACATATGCTCCTCAATTCTCATTGGACATATATTTATCAAAAAGATATTTCTCGTAGCATAGGATGTTATTAAGTTCATTAGCAACAACTCTCTTCCAATGACCTCACTTATCCACGTGCGAGTTTTAGCATGTAACATTGATTTTTTACGCACCAACATACGGTTTCTCCTTGCATATCTTTTCTAATAACCGCTTTGTAACCTACTATGTTGCACCCGTGCATACTACAAGAGCTTCGAGCGCATGTAGCTTTTCAATAAAGCTTTCAACCTCTTCCATACAACGTGTTCATTCACATCGAAGGCTAACATAAAACTCTCGTCCATCTACATATTTTTCACTCTCGCAGTCATCTTCGAATTTAAGAAGTAGCCATATCCTTGAGCGATGGCTTACGTTCAACCATCCAGCCATGAGGTACTTGTAATCTTTCACCAAACGTGTCATCTTCATTGTCTTTTTATAGACATGATTCTTAACGTAAACTCAAGTAACACTTAGGTTTTATCAAATATTAGATCATAAATGTAAAATAACAGTTAGATACTTTATTCAAATGTAAATTTATCTTGGCATGGTTCTTAAACTCAAACATTTCAAATTGAATCTAAAATGCACTTAACTCATCTAGATAATACATTGAATCTAAAATCCCTTATATACCTACTCAATGCTAAATGAGACATCCAAAAATGTAACTTGAAATATTGACCCATTTGTAGCCTTACATACATAGACCCACAATTGTGCAAAGAAGACATAGTAACTAATGGGACAAAAATAAGTTCATATATAATTTTTTTATTTTCAACTTATTTTTATCCCTCCTATTTTTTTGAAATAATTTTATTTTCATAATTTTTAAAATAAACAAATATGAACCTATGCCACCGTTTCATAATTTAACGTGATGGTTGTTATGTTTTTAGCGCTTATAATTTGTAGCTTTCATTGTTTTTCTATTTAAAAAAACGAAAATATTTTTTTTTGATTAAAAAAAAAAGAGATGCCCTTGCCCTTGTGAATAAAACCTGGAAGGTGAAATTGAATTTAAGCGTTAAAAAAAAAAAAAAAACAGTTCAACTAAATGATCCAACTATAGAACACCTGGCTAAATGATTCAACTATAGAATGTCTAGCTACAGATGAGCATGAAGCGGCAACATGAAAACCTCTAATTAAGATAATAAATGTCTGGCATGATGCAAACTCCAAAGCCTTGGATGGCATTCTACACCGAAAAGCTAAACAATGGACAGCATGATCCTAATATAATAGAATCCTCCATTCATACACTTGCAGTATAGCAAATCATGGCCCTTGCTAAACATCTTCAGGTTAGGAAACCTTCTGTCCTCCCAGACTAAGACCACCAAAATTGAGGAGATCCTTGAAAATAATTCACGCAGCTGACATTAATACCCAAAACGAATGGAAACTACGCTTTCCTAAACCAATTAACAACACATCACACGGGTCCACTACCAACCAAACTTGCAACTAAAAAATATTTCATGCCGCAACCAATGAAAGCAATATTAACAATCTACTATAAATTACGAAAAGAAAAGAAAAAAACTGTAAAAAATAAGATAAGCACAGGGAACCAAAACTGACTTCCTTTGCATCACAATCACATTTTCACTTTGAGGTTCTTGTGAAACAGTGCTGGCTCTCTCATCAGAGACCAGCAAAGTGATCTCACTCCGGTATCAGAGATTCATCAGCTCCAATGAGCTCGGAAGCCGCAAAAAGGAAGACCTGCACATGAAAAATGATTTGCCTTTGAATACAAATATTATACAAGGCAAGGGGAGGTAATGAAGAAAACAACAAACTATTTTCACAAGAAGCAATAAGTATGGAGTTTCGCCTAGGCCTAACAATGTTGTAGAACAGCAACCCGTCTCATCAATTCTCCAAGATGCTTTAGCTATGAAAAAGAAAATAATGATATGCAAGCAAGAGACTAATAAACCTGCAGGTTACAATGAGGTCCTCACAGAGTTCATCAGCTTTAAATGAAATTAACTGACGAATATATATTTTGTCAGAAACTCACCTTACTCTATTTTTGATCAGAACTCTGACATCTATTATTGCTGCAAAAAAATAAGCGAATAATGAACATCGAGAGCTATTGGTGCTTAAAAGGTCCTAAACCAAGTTGTGAAAGAAGTTTGCGCCATCTAGGAGTCTCCTCCTCAAAAATGTAGGTCAAGTCAGAGACCAAGACTCCACTGCCACCAATCTGCAAATGGAAAAAAGAAAGAAGGTAAATGATCAGGAACGTTCCAATATCTTGTAGGATAAAACTACAAATTTATTCCTTAAATTGTATCCATATTCAATCTTACATATCCTACACAGGAACCTTTTGTATATGAATATATTAGTAGGTTGGAATGGTATGAGGTTATTTAGTTAGTGCAGTCAGTGATGCAGCAGGAAACTCGAAAACAAATGTGGTTTTCAACTTTGGCATAGGGAGCCCTAATTGTTCCACACACGAAGGGGTTCAACAGAAGATTCTTTTGCATGCAAAATTTGTTGAGGTGGAAATACTCACAGATCTCAGTTGCCAAACAGACTTGTAAAGTGTCTTTTGGGGCACGCATATGACGATTGCATAGTAGTCCACTACAATCTTGCCATCACGTTTGCAATACACTGGACTTATAGTAGGCCCCTGTCCAAAAGAACCAAAAAGCATTGTAGAAGAACATGCTTATTGCTAAAGAGCTCAGGAGTTCTCAAACTATTCAAGGCTTCATAAGATTGTCAAAGTCTGTAATTTGACTGAATAAATTATATGCAACTAAATTAGGATAACCACCAAAAAAATTAGGCTGATTTTTTTTTCTATAAGAGAAAAAGATCATCAACTCTCTTGAAAATCATGAAACTAAAAACTTTTTCTTCTTTTAAAAAAAAGGAGCAAAAAAATAGCTAGGATTGAAATATAAGCTTAGATCAAACAACATAAAATATCATGTGCAACTTTAGCTTAAAGAAAATGGTTTCCTATGAAATAATCAAACTTTCAAAAGATTTTTAAACCACCAACTTGCCATTGATTTTCCCCTCATTTTTTAAGGCAATTAATGCACGAAGACGTCAAATTGATTATAAAATTAAAGCTAGGGTGATAAGAGATAATTTTTTTCTCAAACTAGCAGGTTTTAACAAATAAATGTTAACCCCAGCAGAAACTTCCATATTTGACCAAAAGCCAATGCTGAGAAACCATTTAGTACTTTTTCTAAATTCCCTCAAACTAACAAAACAGAAGGGTAAGACTGCAAATGGATTGGGTCACTTCATAATCAACCAAATCTTGTCAGACCCAATATGAATCATCAGTCAGCTTGGGTCCAGTACATAGTAATTGCTTATTAGCACCGGATTGGACAACAACCTGGCCAAGTAACTGAATATACATAGTTATATCAATAATGACGGATGTGTGTGCATGAAGAGAAACACAGAAAGGTGAATGGAGAAACCAACACACTTGGGTATGGCTTTGAGGTGGCTACTTGTGCAAGATGAACATTTTTTTTGATCTTTTAGATGTATAATTCTCTGGGGAAAGCATGAAAGGCTTCAGAGTTGTGAGCAGGCTTGGATTGGCACTACAAAGTGTTCACCATTGGATATGATGCATAAAGTAGATAAACTTGCAGCATAGATCAAACTACCCGTCGCCAACATACTTTTCAGGGACTAGCTTTATTGAGGGGAACGGTATGAGTTAAACGTGTCCAGTTGTGAATATAGGGGCACTGTGATAGTAGATATAAGATATAAGGAATTTGCAAATACAAAATTAGCAATATCTTGTACCAAAATCTGGATGTCAAGGAAACATATGAAGCTAATGTTAGCTAGTCAAGTGAAATTTGAGACATTTAAGAAATGGACAAGGAGTTGTTTGCCCTGCAGGTACCCAGACATCATGATTCAGGTACATTAAGCCATGCTTCATGTCCCCTGTCTGCATTAGCAAGGAGTTGCAACTTGAATTGTTTCCAAAAGAATCAGAGGCTTTTATCCATTAAACCACCAATTCATTATGTTGGTCCATGTAATCAAACCGATCATTTATGTCAGAAAATTCAAGTTTACAAAAGCCAATCCAATCTGACTGCACCAACACTGGCTCAATCATCACAATTATTTTTACCTATTGATACAATGACAGAATTTCTTGGATGTAAATAAGAAATTCTTAATATAATTGTCAGCAGGAATCCATGTGCTGGTCCAAAAAACACTACTCATGAAACAGTGATGTAATATTTTAATTTGTTACACAATTCCTAATATTATTCTTGAAAACATGGTGGCTACCATGCTTTGGCTATTTGATTTTCAAATAGTTAACAAACTGTGATCGAAGTTACTGAAGGCAGATATCTTTTCTGATGGTAGGATTTCTATTTTGCCTTCCCACAAACCTGTAGTTCACGGTAGTTTTTAACTATTATGAGATGCAACTTAAGGGCATGTTATTTTCCTTCNTCATCTCATGCACCCTTCTATTTTTTTTAAAAAAAAATTATGGGAATATATATAGAGAGAGAGAGGGGATGAGGGTGAAGAAAGAGAGGACGTGGGTAGGAATAACAACAAACCATGACCGTGAATTCGTATCCCATCTCGGCCAGTATCCGTCGGCGAGACGCCGATGCCGACCCCAATATTACTGCCATTATTTAAAATATTAATAACGAACATTAAAAAAATTATACAATAAAACATAAACCAAATATCGAGAGACTAGAGGGAGGACCTCCTAATAATAATAAAAATAATAACAATTAAGATAACCAAAAATACGACCTTAAAAAGAGAAGCCCTTGAAGCCATTCTCTCCTTCCCTGTGCGCGAGGAAGTCCGGCGTCCCAATATTCGGGACGGCTTTTGTCCGGAAGCCGATTTGGTACACTGCTCCGCGGGACAGCATAAGAAAAGATAAGATGGTCTTCCGTCACCTAACGAGACATGAGGATGGGACTGCAGAGTATACTATATATATATATATATATATATAATCAAAAATTCATGTGTTATTAGGTATGGGAGAGGCATGATGAGAGAAGGATGAAGATTGGTTATTTTTCACAAGGGGGAGGTAGAACAAAAAATTTTTATTTATAAAAATAAAATAATAATTTTATCACATAAAGTATGATCATTTTATCATACTCATCTCATCTTTTAAAGCAACGAAAGAGATGGCAATTTTAATATTATAATTATTTTTACATATTTTTAAATATAAAAATTATTTTTTAAAATTTTTATCAAAAATTTACATGTTATTATTAGGTGTAGGAAGGGAAAGAAAAGGATAAAGATTTATTATTTTTTATAAGATGAAAATAAAATAAAAAAAATTTTATTTATAGGATGAATAAAGATTATTTTTTTTATCAAAATGAAGATTGGAAGTGTGATTTAAAGATGATTATTTTAAATCATATATCTTATTTAAGATAAATTTTTTATTTTTATAAAAAATATTTTTATTCTTATTATTAGAGATATAAGAATAAATTTTTGCCTCATTTTGTTTTTATTTGATTAACTTCATAAGTTATTTTATTAAATATTTAAATATTTTATTAAGAGAAAGGAGAGAAGAAGGGGGTAATAAAAAAAATTCAATTTACCGGACGGTTGGATGGAAATTAATTTGAGGAAAATTGGGATCACAGGGCCGCCGCTCTTCGCCCCACGAGGTGGGGGACCCGCCATCCACCGGCGTCTCGGCACGACACGCGTCGGAGAGCCGATAAGAGGCCCGTGGCAAATCCACCGATGCCCGGGTCCGGGTTCCAGCGGGCGGCGCCCATGGGAAGGCGGGGATCCAAAGCGAAGGGCGGCGCCTTCCCACGATTCTTATCTTTTTATTACTCTACACCGCAACTCCACTCCACCGCCTTTTAGCCCTGCCTTTCCCTCCAAGAAAATTCTATATGCTAGCTTTCATCTCAAGCAAACAATAAGCTTTCCTCTTTCCATATCAACTCCCCTCCTCTCCCTCTCCTCCTCAAGAAAAGAAATTTATAGACCTCCTCCTCCTCCTCCTCCTCCTACTCCTACTAGATTTCTTCAAGATTATAGTATCAGAAGAACGGTCTTCCTCTTTGGTTACCCTCGGTATATTCACCATCTTGACTCTTTCTAGCAGGCTATATTACAGCTTTCTCCATTCTGTGTGCTATCTATCTTAACATTAACATACTTGTATGCTTTACTTCCATCAGTGTTTAGATTAGATTCGTTGTGATTTCTTCAAGGTATGTTGTTTTAAATATCTGACTTGGTGCACAGCTTCACGAATGACATAATGCCACCATGCAATTTATTTAAATTCCGAACTCTTGAATTAATATCAAATCTTCAACTAATCTTTTTATTGCTGCGGCTGAGACAAAATAGCAATTCACAATGTTTTATTTTAATAAGAGATCATTAGGCATGCTGGTATTATATTATTGAATGATGTGAAATTGTTTATTGAACAAACTCTCTTTCATGTTTGCTTGTTTGGTGAGCTGGGTTTGATATGAGTGAGAGAATGAGAGCACTTTTTTTCTCCCTTTTGGTTGGATTTAGGGATGGAATCACAGACAGGTCGGTCTGAGATGGAGCTTCCAAGACCTACCTCCCCTTGCTGGAAGAAAAAGTCAGCAGATGAGGGCTTTGTGGCTAATTTTAAGGACCACTTTGATCAGCTTGTCCACACTTCCATGGAGCAGCACAGGATTTGCCTCAAGAAGAGCATTAGGGAACTTAAGGAGTACATTAGGCTCAGGAGACAAGGCAAGGTAATTGCCAATTCCCTTCCTTTTCAAGTGCCTTTATTAATTTTTCAGTTAATGAATTTTGGTATCGGTTTTTTGATCAGATGGTTAAAACAACAAAGATAATAACAGTGAGAGGGATTCAGAAGCTGGAAATGAGAAAAAAAGTTCGGTGCCGGTCCAGGAGACTACATCCATATAGGATCCAGCATGGTTGATGATTTCTTCTTGATGACAGTTTTGGAGCATTTTCATAGGTTGCAAGATATGATTACTTATTGGTGGCAGCTTTGAAATCTTCTCTAGATCATAAGACTCAATTTTTCTTTTTCATTTTAAAGCACTGGACAAATGGATAACTTGGATACACTTTCCAAGGTGCATAGCTTTTAGTTACTCATTAACTTGGAGTTTTACAGTAATTTGTGGTTCAATTATCCCTGAGCTCTTGCTTTTTTTTTTTTTTTGGGGAGGAATTAGTGATTTGTTTCACTAATTAGTTGAGCATGCCCTTGAGCTCTTGTTATTATCTGTTGAAAGACTTGCAAACTGAAATTAGTTTTGCTTTCAATGGTCCTGTTTCTATTGTTATAGTATTTCAGCTTTGAGTGAGTTTGCACTACTTCAACAGTTGTAGAACTTTCTTCATGAAACAGCAGTGCTGGTTGTTTTATTGCTGTGTTTTTGTTTGTATTGCAGTGTGCAGTGTTTGTTTCTTTTGTTCCATGGACACGCTCTACTTGAGATCAGTTCAAACACTTATACAGTGCAATGATTTAGGTTCAAGTTTTGTAGTTCTTAGTTATCTTATGCTGGCCGCCTCTTTTTCCTGAGGAAGATTCTTGAATCGAATTTAATATTCATCATTGAACCTTGTTTTCCATGAATTGTGATTTGAATCCTTCCTTTTATACCTTGCTTGCATCTAATATTTTTCAAAAAATTGATTGCAGAATCAAATATGAATTTCCTTCCATTTGTTCCTTGGAACTTTATGCTTGTTATATAATTATATTTCAGAGTTTTGTCCATGTAATTGATATTTGTGGTTTTTCTTTTTTTTTTTTTTTGATAGAAAAAATTGCTTTAGTGTGGCAAGGATAATTTACGCCCTAGCATTAGCATCTGGTATAGAAAATAAATCATAAGAAAGGGTATCAATCTAAATTAACTTGTGAGAAAGTGTCATGTAGCAAAATGATTTGCAGCATGGTTTGCCTGCTTGAAAACATGATTTATAACAATAGAGGGATTGCATGAAAAGAATATCATCTTTGTTCAATGAAGCAATGAGTGGAGATATTTTTTTCTCTCAATATTCTCTTACTCATTTTGCTTATTAAAATGGCAAAAGATAAACATGCAAAACTTCAAGACAAACTCGATGACCAAAGCATTAAATTACATATCCTATTTTCTATATACTATAAAGTTGGCCTGATATTCCAAATACAAGACACTATTAAGACCAGACGCATGCACTTTATTAGCTTACACTTCTTCCATGCCATTTATGGGAGATATCCACACAACCATATCATAAATTTTGATTATATAGACTAGCATAGTCATTCTTTAAAAATCTGGATTAATTGAATGTCACGTTATGGAGTATTTTGTGTAAACCCGTTATGGTTAGTGATCATCATTTATGTTAATGGATTATTTAATGCACCTTAGGATGGTATGGGCTTTATTAAGTACGGGCCTTATGAGTATGCGGCCTATAATGGGTAGAGCACATATTAAATTGATTGTGAAGAAGAAATTCTTACCCTCATCTTATAAATATTGTTGTAGACTCAGTCATAATACTTTTATTTTCCGTAGGGTAATAAAAAAGCCTTTTCTTTTGCCACATATATTAAAAATCTTGATTAGGTTCTGCAACAAAAGAGAGTTATGAACTCAGTTATAACTTATTTTATCTTATATATTCACATATATTCATTATATTGAGATTATCAATTATATTTTGAATTTATTTAATCTAGATTTTCTAGCAAGTAGTATTAGAGCCATAATTAATCTCCTATATGAGTTATGCGTACAAGAAAATTTAAATATTATTATTTTTTGTTTTATTTTGTGTGAAAGACGTGATCTGATTTGATCCCTATTTTTCTAGGGCTATTATACTTATGATTATTGATCCCTAATTTGATGGATTTTATTTAAGCGTGTAATTTTCATTGATTTATGATATTTGGAAAGAGAGACGACAGTTTTCCAAGAAAAAAAAAGATCCTGTAAATCCCTATAGATCATGGAACCTAACCCCATTATTCATTGTTATTCTAGCTTTATCTCTGCTTATTCTTGGTTGTTCCAGTGCTATTCTCATCCCTATTTCGGTACCCTATATATTGTGGGTGGATGAGTAACCACCACCTAAGCATGAGTTGGCCGCCACTTGGGTGGATGAGTAGCCGCCGCTTTATCGGAGATCATTCCGGCTAGGAGTTCTCTTTTTTTTTTCTGCCGTTTGGTATATACCGTTAATGCTATAATAATAATGATCACTGTATTTGATATAATAAATAAATTAATAGTTATGTAACATCAAATTTTTAAAATATTTTTAAATTAAATTTATTAAAAATTTATATTTTATATATTTAATTTTTTTAAAAATATATATTTATAAATAATAATGTTTTAAATATATATATATAAATGATATTTGAAGTGACTAATAAGAATGCAAGGGCATCGATCTAAAGAAGTTGATGGTGTCTTCAGACAGTCATGTTCAAAACCACCCTTGTTTCTTCATTCCTTCCTCCTCTCCCCATTGGCCGGTGGATGATTGATCACTGTTGGGTTCAATAGCGGGCTTATACCCGAGACCTTGGGGTGGTTGAAGAAGAGGCATAGATTTTTTTGGTTGTGTTCCAAGTTGGCTCGCCACATCAAGATAGCTTTACAAAGCAATGAACACTTCATTTTAGTTTAGATCCATTATATATTTTGGACCTGCTTGCTTCCACCTCCGTTAGCTAACCAGTGAAAAACTTGGACCTATCTTGATTATGTGCTGCCATGAATTCAATTCTCTCAGTTTTCTATTTCTATTTCTATGGCGAGTTATTTTACTTGTTCTTCCTACTATTTCTGCTTCTAGTATTTTCATATATAGTTGGTGCAGCAAAGATGTGTCCTATTTTGTGGTCTCTTGTTTTTGCATCTTGATTAGATCCAAGACCAATTAGGTTGAGGTTTTAATATTTTCTATATAACCTATGTGACCTCATATAACCAAATTATCATATTGGGCTCATTTTATTAATTAAAATTCTATAATATTATTTTCATTAAATATTACATAATTTCGGGCTAAAATTTTTGAGATAATATTCACATGTTGTGAACTTTATTATTTATTTGCACGCTATCAATCTAATGTGATTTGGATATTGTAATTTTTGTTTATGTTGGGGGGTAAATCGTTATTGCATTAATATCCATGCGAGAAGGCTAAGACTGACCTCCTCCTTTCATCTCCCCCGAGCTCCCATAGCTCGGCTTCCCCGGGCTCCCGTAGCTCGGCCTTCCCGGGCTTCTATAGCTCGGCCCTCCCCGAGCTTCCATAGCTTGTCTCTCGAGCTCCCATAGCTCAGTTTTCCCGAGCTTCCATAGCTCGGCCTTCCCGGGCTTCCCTAGCTCGGCCTTCCCCGGGCCTCTGTAGCTCAGCCTCTCCCGAGCTCCCATAGCTCGGCTTCCCCGAGCTTCTAGTAGCTCGCCTTTACAGGGCTCCCATAGCTCGGCTTCCCCCGAGCTTCCGTAGCTCGTCTCTCTCGAGCTCCCATAGCTCGGCTTCCCCGAGCTTCCGTAGCTCGCCTCTCCCGAGCTCCCATAGCTCGGCTCTCGAGCTTCCGTAGCTCGTCTCTCTCGAGCTTCCGTAGCTCGTCTCTCTTAAGCTCCCATAGCTCAGTTTCCCCGAGCTTCCATAGCTCGGCTCTCCCGAGCTCCCGTAGCTCGGCTCCCTGAGCTTCCGTAGCTCGGCCTCCCCGGGCTCCCATAGCTCGGCTTCTCCCGAGCTTCCATAGCTCGGCTCTCCCGAACTTCCTGTAGTTCGTTTCCCCCGAGCCTTCATGGCTCGGCTTCACTGAACGACCCACGATCCAATACCCACCTCCACGGAACCCGACGCGGGAGAGCCTAAGCCTACTATAACGGCACCCTAGGCAAGGAATCATGCCGAGAAGTGGTCTAGAACCTATCAAGGCTGCCTGAGATCTACCCATCTACCAGATCTCAAGCCATCAAGAAAGCTCTCCCAGCCGTCGATCCCCTAAGGACAAGATACGAATCCCAACAGCCCCACAACGGCCTGATTCGATCCACTCCTGTATCCTAACAACCTCTGAACCTTCCAGAAGATGCTCAAGATCATATGACAGCCTATAAGTATCACACTCACAGATTTCCTCAGGTACGCGTGCGCTCACACCCTCACTCCCACTCTCCTGCTGCTCGTCGGTGCTCTCGCTCTCCTAGAGCTTCCGATTGGCCGCCCCCGGAGAGACTCTCCAAAGGATCCACCTCCCCGTTTTCTGATTGATCGCCGATTTTCCTCACTGACTTGAGCGTCGGAGGGTCTTCCGCGGAGGGCCACCCCAATGCCTCTCGCACGAGGACTTGTGTGCAGGTCCGCCCCCCTGGAGATCGACTGTGCCCGAGTCGGAGGACGGATCCCGGCGGCAACAGATTGGCGCTAGAGGAAGGGCCTCAAGTCCCATTAAAACTTGAAGAAAGGAGACAAGGATCCTAATCTGGAGTAGAACCTCTCTAATGGCCAATCGGAAGAAGAGCAACCTCTGAAGCTCAAGATCAGGTCGCCTCTCAGAGGCCTGATCCGACGAGCGGTGTAGCGCGCAACCACCACCAGTCGAAACCCCGTCACCGCCTGCCATCCCGGTGACCCAGGACCAGTTTGCCTCGCTGGTCCAACAAGTTCAGACTCTGACCCACCTGGTCCAGGAGCGCCTTACGGCTCCTCCTGCTCCACACTTTCATAAGGAAGCGGCGGTTCCTTCTTCGCCGGCGACTTCCTCCTCCAGTCCGCGCAAATCGCGGACCCCCACATCGACCTAGAGGGGACAAGCCAGTCCCCGGTCGCGACAGAGATCCTCCCAGATCTCGCGAGCCCGGTCTCTCTCTCCGGTGACCTCCCACCATGATTCGACGTCGTCTCTGCGATCTTCTCGCCCAGCTCCTCCTCTGGCTGGCGAAGAGGAGATCCGTCGTCAGATCCAGGAAATGCGTCAGGAACTGGACGCCGCCAAGCAGGCCCATCCGCCCCAGCCCAAAGCGGAGCAGGGCATCCCTTTCTCTAAGGGATTATGGAGGAAGTGATTCCCTCCCATGTCAAGTTACCAGCCGTCGAAGCCTTACCACGGCTCTTCTGACCCGGACGACCATCTTAGCAGCTTCCGGTCAATAATGATGTTCCACGGAGCATCCGACGGTCCTCTGCCGCGCTTTCCCCTCCACCCTCAGGGATCTGCCCGAACCTGGTTCAATGCTTTGAAACCAGGTTCCATCGATTCATTTGACGAGCTGAGCCGCCTTTTTATTGGTCAGTTCGTCAGCAGCCGCCGCCACCGACGAAGATCCGACTCCCTCTCCGAAGTTAAGCAGAGAGGGGGAGTCCTTGAGAAATTATCTTGGCCGTTTTAATAAGGCCATGTTAGAGGTGGACCACCTTAATCATGAGGTGGCTATGTCCGCCTGGCGGGGGGAGTCTCGAAGGAAAGCGACTTCTACCTGGCTATGGAAGTCAGCTACCCCCCTGCCTCTCTGATATGATGGCCCTGGCGGACAAGTACGCTAGGGTCGAAGAATCGCGGAGAGTTGCCCGCGCTGAGCAGGCAAAGAAGAAGGAGCCCAAAGTCCCCGACAGGCACCGTCCCGCCCGGCGCCAAGTCCACCTCGCCGCCAGAGAGTCCCTCCGCTGCCGCCAAGGAATCGCTCCCGGAGCCCTCCCAGGCGATTCGATCACTACACTCCGCTGACCGTGCCCCGGGCGCAAATCCTCATGGAGATAGAGCGCCAGCTCCCCCGGCCAGTACCTCTCCGAGGGAACCCGACCCGAAGAGATCCCACCAAGTACTGCCGTTACCACCGGGAGCACGGCCACGACACTGAAGAATGCTGGCAGCTGAAAAATGAAATCGAGAGGCTGATCCAGCGGGGGCGACTGAATCAGTTCAGGAGGGCGCCCGAGCCACAACAAGGAGGTGACCGCCAGCCCGAACTTCAACAACCTCCTCCACCGAATCCGCCCGTGATCGGCCGCATTAACATGATTGAAGAGGCCGGCGGATCGAGCCCCAGGGGCGACAGTGAAGGATCGGCGCCAAAGAAGGCACGGACGGGCGAGCTCTCCTTCTCCGACGATGATCTCCAAGGGATACAGCTTCCCCATGATGACGCACTAGTTGTATCCCTCAATTTGAATAACTATGATGTAAGCCGAATCCTTGTTGATAGTGGAAGTTTGAATGTTTTGTACCTCGGTGTGTTTGCCAGGATGAAATTACTCATGGAAAACCTTCGAGCCGTGGATTCCACCTTGATGGGATTCACAGGCGACGTCATCGTCCCGGAAGGGGTCGTCACCCTGACGGTCCGCGCGGGAACCTGGCCCCTTGTAGCCATTATCCAGACGGACTTCCTAGTAACCGACCTCAGATCTCCATACAACGCAATATTCGGCAGGCCCGGTCTAATGTCCCTCAAGGCAGTTGTCTCCATCCCGCATCTGTCCATGAAATTTCCCACCGAGCGAGGAGTTGGAGTTGTTCGAGGAAGTCAAGGCCATGGCTCGGCAGTGCTTCGTTACAAGCCTTCAGTCTAGAATGCCGGAGGTTGATGGGCTAGACGCTCGGGAGGACTTCGCCGAACAGCGAGGAGAACCGGCAGAGGAATTGGAGGAGGTGCCATTGGATGAGGCTCGTCCCGACCGAACCATAAAATCGGGTCGCTGCTCAAAGGGAGAGTCTCGGCACAGATTGATCAGGTTCCTCCGAAGCAACGCTGACATCTTCGCCTGGTCCGCCTCCGACATGCCAGGGATCAGCCCCGAGGTTCTCGTCCATCGTCTCAATGTGGACGAGATGCACAGGCCCGTCAAGCAGAAAAAGAGGAGCTTCGCCCCAGAACGACAAAAGGCCATTGAAGAAGAGGTAGACAAACTCATCAAGGCTAATTTCGTCCGGGAGGTAAATTATCCGAGCTGGCTATCAAACGTCGTCATGGTGAAGAAGTCGAACGGCAAATGGAGAATCTGCATCGACTTCACCGACCTCAACAAAGCCTGCCCGAAGGACAGCTTCCCCTCCCCCGGATCGACCAGCTCGTGGACGCCACCTCAGGTCACCAGATGCTGTCATTCATGGACGCCTATTCAGGCTACAATCAGATCCGAATGGCCCCTGAGGATGAAGAAAAGACCGCCTTCATAACCGACCGAGGTACTTACTGTTACCGTGTATGCCTTTTGGTCTTAAAAATGCAGGTGCACCTACCAGAGGCTGGTCAACAAAGTATTCAAGGAGCAAATCGGCCGGAATATGGAGGTGTACGTGGACGACATGCTGGTCAAAAGCAAGGAGGCATCACAGCATGTCGAGGACCTCTCAGAGAGCTTTGCAACGCTGCGCAAGTACGGGATGAGACTCAACCCGACCAAATGCGCCTTCGGCGTTAACTCCGGGAAGTTTCTCGGCTTCATGGTCTCCCAGCGAGGTATCGAAGCTAACCCCCAGAAGATTCAAGCTCTCCAACAAATGGCGCCCCCGGCATCTGTCAAAGAGGTCCAGCGCCTAACCGGGAGGATAGCGGCCCTAACCGCTTTGTGGCGCGGTCGGCCGAGAGATGCCTCCCCTTCTTCAAAACTCTCCGATCGGCCAAAAACTTCCAGTGGACTCCCGAATGCCAAAGGTCATTTCAAGATCTCAAGAAGTACCTCGGCTCGCCCCCACTCCTCAGCAGTCCGGCCCCGGGAGAGACCCTATTCTTGTACCTGGCTGTTTCGGAGGTGCGTCTGTTCGGTGCTGGTCAAGGAAGAAGGCAAAGTCCAAAGCCGATCTACTATGTCAGCAGGCTACTCCGCGATGCGGAGACAAGGTACAGCAGAATTGAAAAGATGGTGTTGGCCTTAATCACCTCAGTTCGGAAGCTGCGGCCGTACTTCCAAGCACATTCCGTGACGGTCCTGACCGACCAACCCATCAAGGCGGTAGTCCACCGTCCCGAGACATCGGGAGAATGACCAAGTGGGCCGTCGAGCTAAGCGAGCATGACATACTTTCAGCCTCGCCCAGCCATCAAAGCCCAGGTGCTAGCCGACTTCCTCCTCGAGTGTACCATCCCGGAGGACGGTTCTACCCCAGACTCCCCCGAAGAACCAAAAGCTGGAGCCCGGTGGCTCCTCCATGTCGACGGTCATCTAATGCCCATCGCTCCGGTGCGGGCCTGGTTCTCACCAGTCCGGAGGGGATAACCTTCGAATATGGCGTCCGATTCTCCTTCCCGGCCTCCAACAACGAAGCCGAGTACGAAGCCCTGTTAGCCGGCCTCCGAATCGCCCGCAATCTGAAGGTGGAGAAGCTTAATGCCTTCACCGACTCTCAGCTGGTAGCCGGCCATGTACGAGGAGAGTTTGAAGCCCGGGAGCCGAACATGATTCGATATCTCCAGGAGGTGCGGAGCCTGCTTCCCCATTTTGCCGAATTTGAAATCATTCAGATTCCCAGATCCGAGAATGCCCGCGCCGACCTACTCTCCCGATTGGCGACCGCGGAGTCAATGGATGCCGAACAAAAGTTCCACCTGGAGACTCTGGAAAAGCCCAGCATCGCGGAAGCCGACCGAATAATGCAAGTTGAGGCCGAACCATCATGGTTCGACCCTATCCTCAAATATCTCAAAGAAGGGTCGCTTCCGTCCGACCGAAGAGAGGCTAGAAAGCTGAAGCTGCAGGCCACCCACTACGTGCTGATCGACAACCAGCTTTACAAACGGTCCTTCTCCATGCCGCTGCTCAGATGCCTTCGCCCGTCCGAAGCAGATTATGCTCTGCGCGAGGTACATGAAGGGATTTGCGGCAACCATCTGGGAAGCCGGTCCCTATGCCACAAGGTGCTGCGACAAGGCTACTACTGGCCGACCATGCAGAAGGATGCGGACGACCTAGTCCGAGCCTGCGACCCATGCCAGAGGCATTCAAGCATCCAAAGGCTCCCCTCCGCCGAACTAGTTTCCATATCCTCCGCTTGGCCCTTTCGCCAAATGGGGGATGGACATCCTCGGCCCATTCCCGCTTGCCACGGGACAGCGGAAATTCTATTTGTCGCCATCGACTACTTCACCAAATGGGTCGAGGCGGAAGCAGTTGCACAAATAACCGAGGCACGGGCCAGAGATTTTGTATGGAGGTCCATCATCTGCCGATTCGGCCTCCCGCATACCATAATCACCGATAACGGTAAGCAGTTGACAACTCTAAATTCGCCAGTTCTGTGAGGAGCATGGAATCCGTCACCACCTCACCTCGGTCGGGCACCCACAAGCCAACGGAGCGGCCGAAGTGACCAACAGGACCCTCCTTCAGGGAATCAAAGCTCGCCTCTCCAGAGCCCAAGGCAGGTGGGCGGAGGAGCTGCATCATGTCTTATGGGCCTACCGCACCACCCCGAGAATCCCGACAGGTGAAACCCCATTCCGAATGGCTTTCGGCACGGAGGCCGTTATCCCTGTGGAAATAGGCCTCCCATCATTGCGGGTGGAAAGCTACTCAGAGGAAGCTAGCAACGAACAGCTCCGCACCAACCTCGACCTGGTAGAGGAGATCAGAGAGAAGGCCCGGATCAGAGTGGCTGCTTATCAACAAAGGGTGGCCCGTTACCACGCCTCCAGAGTCAAAGGGAAAGCCTTCCTGCCTGGCGACCTTGTCCTCCGAAAGGCCTCTGTTTCCAAACCGCTGGAACAAGGAAAGCTGGCGCCAAACTGGGAAGGCCCGTACCAAGTAGCGGAGATCATTGGACCGGGAACCTACAAGCTACAAGATTTGGATGGGAAATCCATCCCCGGACGTGGAACTCGGACAATCTCCAAATATTATCAATAGGGTACGTCCTCTCCAAGTTATTTTCATATGCCTCATTATACCTTCCTGTCGGCACATTTTTTCAATGCAAATCATTATGCACTACATTGCCAAAATTGCAAAAAGAAACAGATGCTGCTTACCAATCCTCGGCACGACCGAGCCTCCGAACCGGGAAAGGTGGAACCTCGGCTGGGCCGAGCGAACCTTGGCAGGGCCAAGTAAAAAGAACCTGGTGCCGAAGCAACAAATTCTCCGAACCTTGGCAGGGCCAAGTAAAATATTCTCCGAACCTCGGCTGGGCCGAGCAACAAATTCTCCGAACCTTGGCAGGGCCAAGTAAAAATTCTCCGAACCTCGGCTGGGCCGAGCAACAAATTCCGAACCTTGGCAGGGCCAAGTAAAATATTCTCCGAACCTCGGCTGGGCCGAGCAACAAATTCTCCGAACCTTGGCAGGGAATAAAACCTTCAAGCGAAAGCAAATTCTCCGAACCTTGGCAGGGCCAAGTAAAAATTCTCCGAACCTCGGCTGGGCCGAGCAACAAATTCTCCGAACCTTGGCAGGGCCAAGTAAAATATTCTCCGAACCTCGGCTGGGCCGAGCAACAAATTCTCCGAACCTTGGCAGGGCCAAGTAAAAATTCTCCGAACCTCGGCTGGGCCGAGCAACAAATTCTCCGAACCTTGGCAGGGCCAAGGAACCTATTCTCCGAACCTTCAAGGAACTGAAACAAACCTTCTCCGAACCTTGGCAGGGCCAAGTAAAATATTCTCCGAACCTCGGCTGGGCCGAGCAACAAATTCTCCGAACCTTGGCAGGGCCAAGTAAAATATTCTCCGAACCTCGGCTGGGCCGAGCAACAAATTCTCCGAACCTTGGCAGGGCCAAGGAACCTCGGCTGGGCCGAGCAACAAATTCTCCGAACCTTGGCAGGGCCAAGTAAAAATTCTCCGAACCTCGGCTGGGCCGAGCAACAAATTCTCCGAACCTTGGCAGGGCCAAGTAAAATATTCTCCGAACCTCGGCTGGGCCGAGCAACAAATTCTCCGAACCTTGGCAGGGCCAAGTAAAATATTCTCCGAACCTCGGCTGGAGCCGAGCAACACCTCGGCTGGGCCGAGAACCTTGGCAGGGCCAAGTAAAATATTCTCCGAACCTCGGCTGGGCCGAGCAACAAATTCTCCGAACCTTGGCAGGGGCCGAAAGCGAACCTTGGCAGGGCCAAGGAACCTCGGCTAACAAATTCTCCGAACCTGGCAGGGCCAAGGCTGGGCCGAGCAACAAATTCTCCGAACCTTGGCAGGGCCAAGGAACCTGGGCCGAGCAACAAATTCTCCGAACCTTGGCAGGGCCAAGTAAAATATTCTCCGAACCTCGGCTGGGCCGAGCAACAAATTCTCCGAACCTTGGCAGGGCCAAGCCGAAGCAACAAATTCTCCGAACCTTGGCAGGGCCAAGTAAAAATTCTCCGAACCTGGGCCGAGCAACAAATTCTCCGAACCTTGGCAGGGCCAAGCGAAGCTGGGCCGAGCAACAAATTCTCCGAACCTTGGCAGGGCCAAGCGAACCTCGGCTGGGCCGAGAAATTCTCCGAACCTTGGCAGGGCCAAGTAAAATATTCTCCGAACCTCGGCAAGGCCGAGTAAAATTCTTCAGGTTAAAACACCGGCGGAAAACCGAAGTACGCAGGCCCCGATTAAAGCCGAAGGACTTCCAAATAGTCCCCAAAACTTCCGCCGGTTTAAAAAAGGCACGCTAGCAAAAAACGTCACACGCACAAAGAATGTGCCTCCGGCAAACCCCTAAAGGGTCCAATAAGCCCCACAAAACCCCGCCCCGAGCAAAAGCCGGGATCCCCCTCTTGCTACTAAATTTTTGGGCAACGCCCCTATAACCCGAACAAAGCGCCTATCAAACCGAGCCATGACTCGGCGCGTGAGTGGAGCCACAACTCCCCAACTATTATGCGAATGGCATTTTTAAAGCTAAAAACTCTTGAAAAGAAAATTATCCAAACAAGCCTTTTTCATTGATGAAAGGGAGTACAAAAAGGACAGAAAAAAAAAACAAGAAGTAAAGGGGCCCCATCTAGGGTTCGGAGTCGCTCCCGGACGCCAGCAGGTCCTCCAGGCGCTCGGTGAGGTCAGCGACCTGCTGGCGGAGCGACGCAATCTCCTCCCTCTGCCGGTCCGCCACCCGGCGCAGGGCCTCCGCCTCCCGTAGAGACATCCACGTACTCCTCGACGACCCTTACGAGCTGCTGTTGGCTCGCAAGGGTCGACGCCAGCCCAACCCGTCAACAGTGATTGTGGTACCCCTCTGCGGTGTAACAGATCGTCAAGTGATGCACGTAACTCTTCGGAGGATCGCCCTTGAGAAGCCATGATAATGCTATTTCAAGACCTAAAACGAGGGATGGCTAAGACCAACATCCCTCGGTCATATTTATACTTGCCAGGCAAGTATCTCGATCGGTCGCGCCGTAGCCACCGACCTACGAGAACTCGCCACGTGTCATCGCTTTAGTGCCTGCGGAATCCGAAGGGCCGTGCCCCATCCCGAGGAGATCGGTAAACACGTACGGACTATTCGGGAACCCCCCTGAACAGAGTACTTCCCGATCTGCCGGCCCCCCGTAATAAATGCTCCCAACACTTCCCCAAGCTCTTTTAAAGCTGGCCCCCTTTCGGGAAGCGCAAAAAAGAAAGAAATCCAGCGTCTGGCGGTGACTCGTCCCCTCGGGAGGATAACGTCATAAATAAAGAGCGTGACATGTACCGCCCATCCGTCTGACGCCCCTCACCAAGCGCCGTAGGACCTAACACTACGGCTCATAGTGGCAACTAAGTCATTTCTCCGAGCCCCGAAGAAGCCGAGAATCTCCGAACCTTGGCAGGGCCAAGTAAAATTCTCCGAACCTCGGCTGGGCCGAGCTACAATTCTCCGAACCTTGGCAGGGCCAAGTAAAAATTCTCCGAACCTCGGCTGGGCCGAGCTCTTCTCCGAACCTTGGCAGGGCCAAGTAAAATTTCTCGAACCTCGGGGGCCGAGCAACAAATTCTCCGAACCTTGGCAGGGCCAAGTAAAAATTCTCCGAACCTCGGGGCCGAGCTACAATCTCCGAACCTTGGCAAGGCCCGAACTTCGGCAAGGCCGAGCCACGAATATTCGAAAGACATAAATCACCAAGCTTCGAACCAAGATAAGGACGTGTTCGCCGAACAATCTCCAGACCGTCGCTTGCGAACCTCGACTAGTTCGGATAGCGCGGGATCCTCGCCTAAGAACGAGCGGGACGCCTTTGTACCCCAACCACAACAACAAACTCGGCACAAAAGAGATAGAGATTGAGAAACAGAACAGAACTCTCTTTATTTTGCCATCAAAAACAGTTACAAATGCCTGAAAGGCGTTACAAGAGCATTGAAATGCATAAAATAAAGACAAGTACAAAGCTCGGGCAACTGCTCCAAAGCAGATCTGGGCAACTGTGATGCTCCGGCGTGGACGCCGAACCAGATAAGCCGCATCCAGTCAGCTCGAGCCGATAATGGCCGGGCGACATGGACCAATCGTTGCGGCCAGCTTCAGTCAATAATGATATCTCGGTGACCCAACCGAGATATCAGGATGGCCATCCCAGACCACCCAACCGAGGGACCCCCGGCGAGCAGGTAGGAAGCCAGCGGACCCTGGCATCGGAACGCTCTCCCAAACCGAGTGTGCGCCGCCCTACCTTGCCAGGCTCAAGGACAAGGTGTCGGCGGGCGGCACACTTTCACCCCTCCCCATGTGGCAAAAGATTCCCCAGGCGGACGAGCCCAGGAATCCAAATCAAGGGAGGAGGAGAAGTTCAAGCGAGCCATGGGGAGCCCGCGTGCACTTCCTACCATACGTCTCCGAAGGGGAACCACAAAGGTCACACTGGAAGAGTATGTGTGCGCTCTCCGTGATCTCTGCGCCCTCCATGTGCGCTCTCCATATGATCTCCGGGACTCATCCCCTAAGGGCGAGCCATCTTCGGCAGCTCCTTCATCGCCCCAGCTATCCGGAGGCAAAGAGCTTACAAGAGAAAGCTCAGTCCTCCCACTCGCAACAGCAGAGAAACGAGCATGATGAAAGCTCTAGTGGAAAAGAAACTTTGGGGATGACTTAACACTACCCCACTTTCCCTTTTTATAGGCCAAAATGAACCGGGAAAATACCAAGGCTAAGCCCCGAGATTCAAACACCTGGGCCATACCTCCACGTGGCCTCCCAGGATGAAAGCAGCGCCCTATTGCGCGCCGAGCCCACCGCCTGAACTATGACGCATGCGAAGATTTCCTCTTGATCCCGAATCGCGATCATTAAATGCAGAGGATCGTCCACTGGCATACGGAAACTGGCAGGTTCAGGGATCGTCCTACGAAAATAATGTCCTCCAATGGTAAACGGCTGCGTGCGCCGTACGTCAAAATGACCCACATGGGAAAGAGCACCTTCCGGAAAGCACCAAACAGCTTTTTCCCACAGTGCCGTATCATCAATTTCGGTGAAATAAAAACGATTTCCTGCAGAACGGCAGGGCGCTGGCAGAAAGCACGAAAACCGACCGATGCTCCCACGAAGTTAGTCGCTCGAAAACTTGTGCGACAAAATAGCATCTCAAAGCAAGAATGAGCGCGAAGGCTACGCAAACTTTTCTTTATGAAGTACTTTCATATGTCGGCCCTAGCCGACCTAAGCCGACCTAAGCCGACCTATCGGCCCTAGCCGACCTACTTTTAATGTCGGCCCTAGCCGACCTACTTTTCTATCGGCCCTAGCCGACCTATGCCCGTCGGCCCAGCCGACCTAGCCGACCTATGTCGGCCCTATCGAGCCCTACTTTCTATCGGCCCTAGCCTAGACCTACTTCGCTCGTCGGCCCTAGCCGATCTATTCCGTCTGTTGGCCCGAGCCGACCTGTCCTGTCCATCGGCCTTAACCAACTGGTTTCATTTCTCAAGTTTTGGTTAGACACAAGCGAACCAGATCGTCTATCGGTTCGCCATCAGGGCTATTGCCCCGCATTGGGCCAAACCAATGCATTCCCTTGACCCCGAAATAAAGATGACCGAAAAGCGCCGATAGGCCATAAGTCAATCGCGATTGAAGCGAAATTTGGAGCAAAGGGCTATCCAAAGAAAAACATTCAAATAGAAACAGAAAATTCATTCATTGAGAGACATCAATCAAATTTTCAGAAAGCAAACACATAGGTGGCTCTTAAAGGCCGGGAACCACATCAGTTTGGAGGAACCCTCGGTTACATCCGCAGAGTGTGACTAGATTCGCCTTTCTCTAA
>UESW01003894.1:1907419-1935862 GCA_900491605.1 Calamus simplicifolius
TCCCCTTCAAGCTTCTATCACTAATAGCCATGAGTTCTTCGAACTTCTCAGACACCTTTAGTCGCGATTGGAGCTCGGCGTTGTCTTTCCTGGCCTGAATGCTAGCCCCTGTCGCCAAACTCAAACGCCAGCATATCGCCCGAGAAAGCAAAACGCTCTGCAAAATAAGAAGTGAACGAATGAGAGTTGAGTCAGCCAGAATGTATCCACTACCCAGGAATGGCAACTCACCCGCGAGGCATAGGCCCGAGTCATCCTCATCAGGGTCGTATTATCGATATCGGAAAGGAGATGGACACTTTCAGCCATGCCTTGCTGCCCGAACGTAGCATCAACCAATTCCAAATCTGCAAACTTGTCCGCCGAAGGATCTGCTGCGCCCGGATACAGGGCCAACCTCATTAAGGCGGAAAACGCCTCCTCAACGCCAGCGCTCGAGCTGCTGGGTTGACCGTCCCCGCCTGAGGGACCAATCTGGGCGACCTCCGTATGAGAGGACTTCAACCTCCCAGCCTCTTCTATCAAGGCCCTAGCTTGGACCTCTTCGGATAATTCGGCTAGCCCAAGCGCCAGCCTCCCCAGAATCTTTTTCGAGGGAGCCCCCATTGCGGGACTCCCACCTTGCTGCGCCCCCTCCTCCGGCGCACCTTTCCCGGCTACCACCATTTGCACCTCCTCCACAGGCTCCCCCGAGGCCTCAGTCTGGCCTATTTCTTGCGCTTCCCTTGCAGGCTCCGCCGAAGCCTCTACCCGACCCGCTTCTTGAACCACCACGAGCGACCCGGCTTCACTACTACCGGACTCCCCTGCAGAGAGACCAAGAGGGGGCCCTCCCTGAACCTCCTTGGCCGTAGCTGTCCTTTCTCCCTCTCCTACTGGAGCCAATGGTAGTCCTGCGGACACGGAAGGCCCCTCAGAAATGATCACCTCCGCCAGATCCGTCGCTGGTTCCTCTTTCATAGGGGACGCCGTCAGACGAGCCATCGGAGCCTCATCTGAGCTATCCGATATCTCTAACACGGGAGGACCAGGGATCACGGCTTCTCTCCCCAAATCCTCCTTCCCCCGGCGCTCCTGTTGTGACCGCTCCGTGTCCGACGGGCTTCTTGCGGAGGTATGAGCCCTTTTCTCGGGCCTGCCGCTATCCGCGCCACTGCCCTCCCCTGGGCGCTTTCCTCTCTTCCTCTTGGAGAGGCTCGACAACGCCGACCTCTTGGCTGAAAGAATGAAACACGCGCGATCAGATCCAAGCACATTCATCGAGAAAATGCGCAGCGAGAAAGGGGTAAAAGAAGGGATTCACCTTGCGGGTCCAGGGGGCTGAGCCCGGCTGCGAAGAGGGCCCCCTCCGATAGCAGGTTGTTAGCCGAAAATACTCGGCCATTGCGAAGGACGTCCAAATCCCTCTCCTCCTGCGCTGACAAAACTGGATGCATCTCTGCATCCCTAGCAAAGTTTCCCCATTTTCGAGGGAAGCCGGATCCAATGTTCCCCTCTGCGATAACGAACCGGCTCTTCCATCCCTTGATGGAAGACGGCTTATCCATGATAACGTTGAAGGACCTCCGGGGTCCAATGTATGGCCACTCTGATTTCCTTCCAGGTATCAGATGGTAGCAGGCGCGGAAAAGGGGAAGAGTGGCGACAATCTGAATTTGGTGGCACATTGAGATAAATCCAATGATGCTCCACCAACTGTTCAGGGCTACCATCGCCGGGCAGATGTTGTAATGAGTCATGATTTCCTTCACCAAGGGATGAAGAGGAAAACGAAAGCCTGCCTTCAAACTGTCTTCATAAATGAAGACCCCAG
This sequence comes from Calamus simplicifolius, assembly GCA_900491605.1. Taxonomy (NCBI): domain Eukaryota; kingdom Viridiplantae; phylum Streptophyta; class Magnoliopsida; order Arecales; family Arecaceae; genus Calamus; species Calamus simplicifolius. The sequence goes on from UESW01003894.1 coordinate 1,909,233, forward strand.
ACTCCAGATCTCGCGAGACCCTATCTCCAGACTCCGGCGCCCGCAGAACAACATCTGAGGGCATGCCATACCATTGATGAATCCTCCCCAAATCCTCAGCGACAATCTCTGAAACCACATCATCGGGACTCATCGCTATCTCGATTGAGAAAAGCACCAGGTGAAACGACGAGCGTCGAGAAAGATGAAAGGCCAATCTCTTCAAAAGGCAAGACGAGAGGATGATGCGAACATGCATGTATATATATATTGCGGCTGTCACTTTGCTTCCCCGCTAAGGAAGCCACCTTGAGGAGATGGGGCATCTCGCCCGAGGCATCCGGAATCGCCTCGACAAACGCCCGATCGATCGAGATTCACGACGTGGCGTAATCCCAACCGTCACTCTCGGAGGAGCCTTACCCCCGAAGGTACGATGACCCTGCCGCATTAATTAGGGCATCATTGCACGGGCTGTCTAAACCAAAACGTCCCATCCGGGGCATGCCACTTGGACTTATACTCCCTAAGCCCAAACCTATGCTTCGAACTAGGGAGTGGAGGGCATGTGTTGGGGGGTAAAATCATTATTGCATCAATATCCGTGCGAGGCAGCTAAGGCCGACCTCCTCCCTTCGCCCTTCCGGGCTTCCGTAGCTCGGCTCCTTCCGGGCTTCCGTAGCTCGGCTCCTTCCGGGCTTCCGTAGCTCGGCTCCTTCCGGGCTGCCGTAGCTCGGCTCCTTCCGGGCTGCCGTAGCTCGGCTCCTTCCGGGCTGCCATAGCTCGGCCCTTCCGGGCTTTCATAGCTCGGCCCTTCCGGGCTTCCGTAGCTCGGCCCTTCCGGGCTTCCATAGCTCGGCCCTTCCGGGCTTCCGTAGCTCGGCTCCTTCGGGCTGCCATAGCTCGGCCCTTCCGGGCTTCCATAGCTCGGCCCTTCCGGGCCTCCATAGCTCGCCCTTCCCGGGCTTCCGTAGCTCGTTTCCCCCCGAGTCACCATGGCCCGGCTACGTTAAATGATCCACAATCCAATACCCACCTCCGCGAAACCTAACGCGGGAGAGCCCAGGCTCACCATAACGACATCCTAGACAAGGAATCATGTCGAAACGTGGCCTAGAACCTATCATAACTACCCCAGGCCTACTCAGCCAGATCTCAGTCATCAAGAAGCTCTCCTGGTCGTCGATCCCCTAACAAACAAGATATGGATTCCAACGGCCCCACAATGGCCTGATTCTATCCACCTCCGTATCCTAACAACCTCTGAACCTTCCAGAAGGCGCTCAAGACACAGGTGACAGCCTATAACTACCATGCTGGCAGATTCCCTCAGGTACGCGCTCTCTTGGACGCACACTCATACGTGCGCTCTCACTCTCCTGCCCTCACGCCGGCAGCTTGTCGGTGCTCTTGCCTTCTAGAGCTCCCGATTGGCCACCCCCGGAGAGGCCTCCCAGAGAGATCCACCTCCCCGTTGTCTGGTTGATCGTCGATTTCTTCTCCACTGACTTGAGCGTCGAAGGGTCTTCCGCGGAGGGCCACCCCCAATACCTCTCGTATGAGGACTTTTGTGCAGGTCCGCCCCCTCTTGTTTGGAGATCGACCGCGCCCGAGTCGGAGGACGGATCCCGGCGGCAACATATATATATACTTATATATTCCTAGTTGGATGCACACAGAAATCATTTTCAATAACAAAGGAGATTTGAGCAAATTAATTAAAATCATTTTTAACTAACATTGTCCATCTCACCTATTATTATTATTATTATTATTATTATTATTATTATTATTATTATTATTATTATTATTATTATTATTCCTCTTTTACCAACTTCAAGATACCAACTTGAAGAGGCCAGGAGGAGATCCCAATGAGGGGAAATTATGGTTCAGAATTTTTTTTTTTTTAGTGGTTTAACAAGTGATTGTTGGTTGGAAAGCCCAATTATGTCTATTGCATTTCTATGCTCAGCCTAAGAAGATTGCTAATGATATCTTGATACATGGATGCAACCCCTTCTGAGTCCATTAATTAATCCTGAAAGCTAAGCTTCTATCAAGGGAAGATGCAATTTTGATAATATTCTATTCGTATAAATAATGCTTGACCTGCAAAAGGCTCCTATTTTAGGTAGTCTTTAAGGCCATCAAGATGGGTATGAAATAAGCTTATGATAGGATCAAATGGAATTTTCTCTTTCATTCGTTTGAATAAATTGGTTTACACAATGGCTAGATAAGCTCGGTGTGTAGGTGTACCATATCTCTTTTTGCACTTTTGATCAATAGTATCCATGTTGATTATTTTCAATCATTCATGGACCTGAGTTAAGAATGCCTCCTATCTCCATTTTATTCTTCATTTGTGCTGCTGCCTTGTTGTGGATGTTGGTGAGCAATAATAATTTAGTTGCTTACTGACCTAATTTGAGGGCCTGCCCCATCTCACATCAATTCTTTGCTAATAACTGTTTATTGATCTCTCGAGCTGAAGTATCTAATGGAAAGATCATTGCGACGAGTGTTAGAGACTATAGACATATTTTAGGTTAGTCCTGCACAAGTTAGCAATCAAGTTTAGCCCTATGATTGAAGGGGTTGTGAAGCAACAAATTAATTTATTGATTAGGTTGGGCTATGTTAGGTTTATAAAAAGAATCATAGACATAATAAGTCATTTGATTTGGTTCAAGGTCAAGAGGGACCTAGATTGAACCCGAAATGGTTGGATTTGAGTCGGGTTAGATTGAGTTAGGTTTGCATTTGGTTCATGCATCTAGTTATTATTTTTTAATTAAAATCTAATAATGATAATTAACTGTGAAGTTGTTAAAAAAAATTAAATAAAAGGCTAAAGAGAGTCAACTTAAACTTAAACTTATATTTGAAAACTATTAATTCCATTCAAGTAATTGATCATTCTTAAATTTATAAATTATGATTTTTAAAATACATATTAATATACTAGAAGGCATTATAAATAAGAATCCATGAAAACAAACAATAAAAAATGAATATTTAAATAGAAATAAGTCAATATAGATGGGAAAGATATAACTTTTAAGATGAAAAAAGGAATTAGTTTAAAGGAGAGTTCATTCAATAAAATAAATTTTATCATATTTGTTTGATAGAGAATCTGTAAGAGAAAATAGATTTAGAAATATTTTTTAAAGATAATTTTGCATTGGAAAATGCTAATTTGACTATAATAATTCTAGAATAAAGATTACATCGGAATTAGATGGATATGAGTTATTAGGTAATATGGGAGGGAAATAAAAGAAATATTTAGGGATAATTTTAGTCTTTTGGTATTAATTTTTTTTGTTATTGAAGGGGAGAAAAGCATTTAAAAAATAAGTACCACCTCTTTGTAGTAGTTATTTTTTTATGAGAAGAAGGAAAAAAATGCAGACGTCACACAAGTTATTTCTTTTTTTTGTTAGATTTTATAGAATTTTCTTTAGTGAAAACCATCACCCAAAATAACAGAATCATTTATATTGGATCACTAAAATAAAATTAAATACATAGGCGGAAAGCGTATATGAGTCCATATCGATTAATTACCCTCTAAAGTCGAGCGGTTGGCCTTCCAAAGTAATAAGTCCACTTAGAGAGCTCTTTAGTTTTCCTTCGTATTTTCTCTTTGATGATGGAATGTCAGAAAGAATGTCTCTATGTGTGTGATTTGAGAACCATGACCACTATATATATAGATAACCTTTTAGTCATCTAATTTTATTTCTATTTTAATCAATCATAAATAATAAAAGTAATCTCATAAGTCTTTACGCAATAAAGGCCCACACCCTATCAGATAGAGTAAAATCCAAATTAATGAATACTTAATGGATCGCTTTTAATTGGACTTAACCTTATTTTACAGTTCGCAATACATAATCATTAATATAAAAGCCCAATGTTGGATTAATAATCCAATAATCTTTCATTTAGGTGTAGGAAGAAATAGTCTCCGAGGCATGCATATTTTTAAAAATTGATAACTATTATCATTGCGAAAATTAAAAGATTACATATTAATCTATCTAATATGCATCAAGATCATATCTTTGCCTATATATTCAAGGTCGTTTGATCTAAAATATGCATATAAAAACATTAAGATCATATCTTGATCTTCAAGATGACTAGTCACACTATTATCTTGAAGCCTGCCTTAAGATCTAGGGATCAAATCACTTACCTTAAGAATAGTAGGTAAATCCTTATTGCTCTGCAGCCGTTCAATCGTCCGGCCTCTAGTATCGTCCACGCAAAGCTCCGAATGATCAGATTTTCGGAAGTGCTAGCTTGCAGAAAAATAGCTTTGCTGATCTTGAATCCTCTCACTTGAATCTTCCTCCAAGATCCATCAGGCTTTCGCTAACACCAGAATCACCAGGATTTTCTATTCTAACATTTTAGAATTACAATCCACGACAATTTAGAATTACAATCCATGACAAATCGTGTATTGTTGTTCTATTTTTTTTATGTGTTCTCTGGTGAGAGAATGCCCTCTATTTATAGTCTCGATTTAGCCTTGATATTTAATTCTGACATTTAAGAATTGTCGTTTGGCAAGAGCGAAGAGACACCGAAGGCGCGGCGCTTGGTTTAATTCCGACGTTCGGAGAAAACCAAGGAGTCGCGGCGTTTGGTTTAGTTCCGTCGTTCAGAGAAAACCAAAGAGACGAGGGATGAATTCGACGTTCGGTAAATAAATGTCATGCATTAAATTCTATCTCATGAGATGAGATTTTAGCCATCTCATCATATGAGATCCATATTCGAGAGGTTTGGGTTCTGATCTGAATTTATTTGACTTAACCCACATAGATCATGGTCCAAGCCCAAATGAAATTTGGCTAGTCCTGAATCTATTTAAATTCAAATCAAGTCTAATTTCAAATCAATATTTGAAATTGACTTGTCCTTCTAATAGACTTAAACCAAATTGAATCTTATTCAATTGTACTTAACCCAATTGAGATAATTCAATCAATCAAATTGATTAATTAAATCATATATGATTCTCAATCGTTGATCAGCAAATAGATCATCCTAGAAAACTTCTATGCGTGTGACTCTCTAGGTTCGAACCTAAGCCGGTAGCATAGAAACAACTTTCTATACTAATCGATGTGTCCATCTAGCAATGGAACCCGACGTCCGGATAGGTCGAAGAGTTGCCGAGCAAACTCCAAGAACCCTAAGAAACAGTTACCGTATAATTCATTCTCTTGACCATAAATGCTAAGGATGGCTTAAGAGCCTGTCAACTCTAAATAGCAAATCCATAAAGTGATTTCAACTTTAGTGATCATGTGACTTTCACATGAAGTGCCTTGGCCAAGGTCTTGCTAAATTGAAACACAAGCATTTCTCTTTTAATGGGATAGGTCAAATTCCATCTTGATCCACAACTGACTACCACAAGTACTTGACTGCACCCAGTAACCTTTCATAGCTGGATTAGAAATCCAGGTGGTCCGGCACCTAAGTACAATGAGTTGCTTGTAAGCCACTGGTTATGATCTTCAGGTCTGAAGGATACTTATACCTATATCTTCTCGGATTAACTCTTGACAGCAAAGTATCCGAAATGAGTCACGTTCGGTGAAATGTACTCCTACACTTTCACCTGTATGTCATACCAGTGTCTCTACACTCCTTGGTTAAGAGGATAACCAACAAATATGATATACGTCCTATAATTGATAGTACTATGGCCCTGTCATAGTATATCATTTGGTCGCGAACTCTTTTAAGGACATTCTAAGATAAATCCTCCTTTATCGTGAGGAAGATCCTAAGGGCTTCATCACTTTCAGGAGTATTAAGAAGATGTTCTTGTAATGAATAAACTGCCAAATAACTTTTATTAATATATCAATTTATATACAATTTATATCAGCATAATCATCAAATGATTGGCTTTAGGATACAATTCCCAACATTAGGCTATATGTGTAACGCTTTGCAAGATATAACTGAATGAGCTCAACTTTGTTGTCATTACTGAAATGTATCTACAACCAACCTGATCCATCAATCGCACCAACATAGGATCAAAGTGGCTTTCATTACATCTATCGTAACTCAACCCATCAATGGTGCTGATAAAATTGAATGACATGGATCATGATGTGGATGTGTAGCATAAAAATTTCATTCCATATGATCTTAACATGCCTATTTCCAACTGGTCATTCCTCAAACCTTAGTTAAATCAAACCATATTAAATTCAGAGTGTAAACAAAACAAAACCTTATTTTTGCAAAAATAACCTCAAAATATTCATAAACTGAAATGATTGAAAAATGTTTATGCAAGCACATAAAATTACAAACTCCTACTAAAATTGAATATCTTCAAGTGACATGACACCCATCGAGCAATGTGCTCATGAAATGTTTTGGTAGTAATCCCTTAGTAAGCGGATCCACAATCATGGAGTTTGTTCCGATGTACTATATAGACAACTGCCTACTCTAAACTCTTTTTTTAACAACTAGAAACTTGATGTCGATATGCTTTGACTTCGTTGAGCTTCTATTGTTATTAAAATATATAATTGCTGACTTATATTATAAAATAACTTAAGTGATCTTTTAACATCATTCGCTATGCGCAACCCTATGATAAAATTTTGCTACTATACTCCATGATTGATGCCTCATAACATGCTATAAATTCTGCTTTTATGGTGGAAGATGTTATAAGTGACTGTTTAGCACTAGAAGACTGCACCTTTAGCCAACAGATAGATATAGCTCGATATAGATTCCATACTGTCTTGGCATCCAGCAAAATCAGAGTTAGTATACTCAATGATCTCAAGTTTGTCTAACCTTCGATATGTGAGCATATTCTCGGTAAGTATTGCAAGGCCTGTTTAGCTATTTGTAATGGTCTATTCCTGAATTGCTTGAATGTCTACCCAATATCCCAGTAATGTATGCAATATCTGAATGCGTACAAACTTGAGTATACATTAGACTCCCTATTGCTAAGGCATAGAAAATCTTCTGTATTTTCTTTTTCTTAAAATTATTCTTAGGGCATTGATTGAGACTAAACTTATCTTCCTTAGCCACAGATGTATCACCTGATTTGCAATCCTGCATGCTATATCTTTTAAGAACTTTTCAATATTGCTCTTTTGTGATAATCCAAGAATTCCTCGAGAGCGATCCTGATATATTTGTATAACTAACACAAAAGAGGAATCATCAAGATCTTTCATCTCAAAATTCTTAGATAGAAATCTCTTAGTTTCGTGCAATAAGCCTGTATTGTTGCTAGCAAGAAGGATGTCATCGATATATAAAACAAGAAAAATATGTTTGTTCCAATAGAACTTATGGTATATATAGTCATCGATCAAATTCATCTCAAAATCGAATGAGATAATCACTTGATAAAACTTGAAATACCATTGTCGAGATGTTTATTTAAGTCCATAGATAGATTTCTTAAGTTTGCAAATCATATTCTTTGTGTCTTCCAATATAAAGTTTTTTGGTTTCACCATATAGATCGTCTCATCAATGTTACCATTGAAAAACACTATTTTTACATTCATTTGATGTAACTCAAGATTGAAATGCACCACCAAAGCCATTATAATCCTAAAAGAATCTTTCAAAGAAACTGAAGAAAAAGTCACTTTATAGTCAATGTCTTCTTTCTGAATAAAGTTTTTTGCGACAAGATAAGCCTTATACCTTTTCACATTATCTTTCGAATTTCTTTTGATCTTAAATATCCATTTGCAACCAATAGGTTCGCATCTTTAGGTAATGGGACAAGATCCTAGACATCATTATCCTTTATGGACTTAATCTTTTCATTCATGGCATCAATCCACTTGTGAGAGTTAGAACTTTTCATGGCTTGGTAGAAGTTGATTGAATCATCTTTCATCATTTCAATGTTTGCCTCATGCTCTTGGAGAAATATAATGTAGTCATCTGGCACTGCACTTCTCTTCTCTCTAGTGGATCTCCTTAATGGCATAGGTTCTTGAGGTGCTGGAGCTTGTTCTTTTGGAATAATTTTTTGGATAGGAGATTCTTCAACAATGCCTTGATCTATTATGTCTTGAACAAGGTTAGGAATGGGATCCTAATCAATGCCCATAATATCTATGGGAATATCAACATATTCCTCTTCAAAGTCAAAAGTCCCTAACTGTATCTTCCCCCCACAAGCTCAACATCCTTAAAGAACCATGCATTTCCTGATTCGAAAATTGACTTACTTGTGGGATCATAAAACTTATGCCCCTTGGATCCTTCAGAGTATCCAATAAAATAGCAACTTATCGTTCTTGAGTCCTATTTTTTTTATTAGGCCTATAAGGCCTTACCTTAGCTGGACATTCCCAAACATGCAAGTGCTTTAGAGTAGGCTTCTTGTCTGTCCAAAGTTCATAAGGGGTTTTGGTAGTTGCTTTAGTTGGAACTATATTAAGTATATATGCTGCAGTCTTAAGTGCTTCTCCCCAGATTAATTCTAGTAAGTTAGAATGACTAATCATACTTCTTACCTTATCCTTAAGCATCATGTTTAGTCTTTCAGCAACACCATTCATAGTGGACAAACTCGGCATGGTGTACTGTGGGACGATGCCGCATTCCTCTATGAACTTAGCAAATGATCCCAGACATTGTTCACTTAAACCATCATATCTGCCCTAGTACTCTCTACCATCACTTAAACCATCATATCTGCCATAGTATTCTCCACCATGATCATATCTGATGGCTTTAATTCTTTTACTGAGTTGGTTTTCAACTTTAGCCTTATAATTTTTGAACATGTCCAGTGACTGTGACTTTTTATGAATAAGATATATGTAGTCATATCTGCAAAAATCATCTATGAACGTTATAAAGTATTATTGACCATTCCAAGACTGTAGGGAATGGGTCACAATATCCGTATGTATAAGTTCTAGAACATCTAGAGTCCTGTTGGCTTCAAATCTCTTTTTATTGGTTTGTTTTTCCTTTATGCAATTAACACAAACATCAAAGTCTGTGAAATCTAAGGTATTAAGAAATTTATCTGACATAAGTCTTCTATTCTCCATCTGAAAATATGACCTTATCTCTTGTGCCATAATGCAGCCGAATTCTCACTGGTTAATTTTCTTTTAGTACCTTATGTACTTAAATATAGGAATTCATTAAATAAAATAATCATATCAATTAAATAAAGATTATCATAACCTAATAAAAAATCAAAACCGACCAAATTTGAATCATGAAACAAATTAAATTTTCTATTTCCAAATAAATAAAAATAACTGGATTTGTTCATTACAAAATTAGAAATCAAATTTAGTCTAAAAGATGATATAATGAAAGTTTCATCAAGATCCAAATAAAATCCAATCTTTAACAATAATTTAAATTTTCCTATTGCCTCAACTTGAATCGTCTTGCCATCGCCCACATAGATGTATCTTTCGGCATCATTTAGCTTTCGACAACTCAGAAAACCCTACATAGACACATCGTATGAGTTGTTACACCAAAACACCATGTGTATCTAGGTACCGAAGTTAAATTAACCTCAGAACAAACCAAATTAAGAAGCATACTTTCTTAGAATGCCATGCGTGATAATTAGTGCATTGCTTCTTCTTATGTCCTTTAGTTCCATAGAAGAAACAACCAGTGTCTTCCAAATCATTCGGCTTCTTTCATTGTTTCTTTTGAGGTGTCGTATCTGTAGCCTTATCATTCTTCCTTTTCTTTCCTTTGTCCTTAGAGGTTGAGGCCATGTGAGCACTCTCTTTTTTATCTTGCTGAAGCCTTTCCTCTTCCTGAACATAGTGTGAGATGAGCTCATTACCAAGTCTCTTTCTGACAGTTGTGCTCACCTTAAATTGGTTAAACTATGCTAGAAGGGATATCAAAACCAAATGCACTAGCAAGTTCTTAGAGAGTTCAAACTTAAGTACTTTTAGCTGGGAAGCAAGATGAGACATTTTCAAGATGTACTCTTTGATATTGTCTTTTTTCTTGTACCTCATTGAAATTAGACTTGTCAAGAGTGTACCAATTTCATCCTTTTTGTTCTTGACAAATCTCTTTTCAATATCTTCAAGGAAAACCTTAGTAGTAGTTATTTTTTTAGATATTGTGTCCCTGAATCCTTATGGAATAACCCTCTTCATGATCATCATACACATACTATTTGATTTCTCCCACCTTTGTAAGTCCCTCTTGTCATCCGAGGTACTCTCATATGTAAGAGGTGAAGGAGATTTAGTCCTTAATACAAAGTTGAGATCCATGACTCCAAGAACTATCAAGAGATTCTTTTTCTAGGACTTGAAGTTTGAGCCATTCAGTATAGGAATTGAATTAATGTTGGCAATAATGTTAGTAGGACTGTAAGTTGGACAAAGAACAACAAAACAAGCTCATATTAGTCTTAAAGAAAAAAATTCAAATAAAGGTAAATTCTATCATTAGACACTCCATTAATATTTTATCTTTGGACAAAATAATAACATGTAAGTGATATCTTGGTGCAGTAATCAAATACTAATGATAAGAACATATCGAATAATGAATCTACCTTTGAATCGATTTATTATTTATATGTAAAATCAAATAATCATTATGCGTTTATTACCACAGGTGCACATGTAATTATGTTAAATATTGGTCTTCCTTTAGGCCGATTGATATTTACATAAATTGCATGAGCATAACCTTTTATATTTTGAAATAAGATTAATTTTCACAAGAGAGGTCACTTTGGTGATATATCATTTTAATTAATCCATCTCAATATATATAAACATACAAATATTTGAATTTAAAGTTGCGCCAAAAATTATCCTTAAAAAATATTTTTTTGGTCAAAGTCAACAATTAATGGTTAGATTGTTGACAGTTGATGCATCGATCAACATGTGACCAGGTCAGGGTTGGACCGAGTTGGATGAGCCAACTTGGGTCCTACACTAGCCCTTGACCCATTCCCTTAAAATGATTTATATTTTTTTTAGAAAATACCTAAAAAAAATAAAGAAACTATCACATGCCACTTGCTATGAAAAGAAACAAACCATTTGCCAAAAAAAAAGAAAAAAGAAAAGGAAAAAGAAAGTAACTGTCACAAACCACTTGCCAAAAAAAGAGACGGTCATGGGCTCATGTCTAAAAACCTTAGGTGTTTCATCCCCTAGGGTTCGGGAGGCCGTTTGGCCACCTGCAACTTTAGCAAACTAGTTGGCCAAACGACCACCATTGTTACTCATCGCGGCTATTTGGCTGCGATGTTCCTTCATCGATGCTGGCAAAGACTCGCACTAGTCTCCATTATGGCTAGGGGTAAAGAAACCGCTGCCCCCCCTTATTTCCAATGACCTAATGTAATCCCCTAGAATTCTCAACTGCTCGTGAGAGTTATCACGAGGTCAGATGATAGACTCCAGATATTTGAATTCCAGGTATATCTTAATTGCTCGTGAGAGTTATCACGAGATCAGATGATAGACTCCAGATATTTGAATTCCAGGTATATCTTAATTGCTCGTGAGAGTTATCACGAGATCAGATGATAGACTCCAGATATTTAAATTTTAAGTATATCTAATTACAGAGTCCCTTGATTTAGGGACTCTGCAATGCCTATAAGAGATGGTGTAGAACCCTCCTTCCCACCATACGTGGACGCTCCCTTCTCATCATCTCCTAGTGCGGACTTCTTTCCCAGCGTGCTTGTCTCTGGTAAGTCCTCTGGCCATGCATGAGAGAGAGAAGGATTGAGAGAGAGAGAAAGTTAAAAAAAAAAAGAAACGAAGAGGAGGGAGGAGCCGGGTTACAGAACCCAGCTCTCTCCCCTTCCCTTCTCCGTGACATTGGTTCAGGCCCGGCGGCGTGCCCGCCGCCTCGCCGGGCCTGAGTCCCGGTCGACGACCCCACCGGCACCGGGGGCGGCGTCCGGTGGGGTGCCGGAGAACAAAGAGATAGAGAGGAGAGCGGAGGAGGAGGGAGACGTGACGGTGAGGAATTAACCACCGGTCCGATCCTTGGTTCGGGCCCGGCGGTGTGCTCGCCGCCTCGCCGGGCCTGGGCCTTGGTCGGAGACCTCCACCGGCGCCGGGCGTGCGTCCGGTGGAGGTCCGGCCGGCCGTGCCGCCGGCGTGATCCATAGCCACGGAAGACAGTGAGAGAGAAAGAGAGGGATAAGGGAGAAATTGGAGAGAGAGAGAAGAAGGGAAGGTCGACATCGGCGGCTGGCTTTGGTCCGGCCAACGGCGGCCGGACCGACGCCAATTTGGTCGGAATTGGCGCCGGCACCGTGGAAGACACGCGGGCGAAGAAGAAGAAAAGAAAGCTTTAAAATAATAAATTGATGAGAGAGAGGGTGGGGGAGGCTGGCCACGGCGGCGGCCGGCCACGGTCCGGCCGGACCGCCTCCAATTTGGCCGGCGGCGGCCCTGGCCACCGGCATGGCATCCGGCTCCTCTGTTTCTTTTGAAACAGAGGAGCTGGGTTAATAGAAGTTAATGGGCCGCTGGGCCGTTTAATTTTTGGGCCCTGTTGGGCCGTCTCTGAGCCCAGTTTGAGCAGCATTTTGGGCCCTGTATCGGGCCGAGAATGATAAAATAAATATATGGCCCAAATCAGGATTGATTCTAGTTTCTGGGAATAATTTTATTTCCCTATTTGGGTGTATACATTGAGAGATATTCAAGCCCAAAGTTGGGCCCACGAAGTGATTTGGGTAGAGTTTAAGAATTATTTTATAATTCAGATTTTAGAAATTTAATAATGAAAAATAATTATGTAGGTTCCCAGGAGTCCAATTAGCTGGGTTATCAAGTGAAATTCGTGTACTGTGGTAAGTAAGTCAAGTATTATAATTTTATTAATTATTTAATTTGTGAACTGTGAAATTACAGTTAAATATAATTATGTTAATTTGGCAAAATCATGATATTACTATGATAATATGTAATCATGATAATGACAGTAAAACTTTATGTGTCACCGCGGTTCTCATATGAAATTATCACATGACAGATGACAGATGACAGATACTGGTACCAGGACCCTTCCTCTTAGGGGATGTTTAAGAGGGCTACACATTATCACATGACAGATTCACACATGACAGATTATCACATTATCACATGATAGATTATCACATGACAGATGACAGATGACAGATACTGGTACCAGAACCCTTTCTCTTAGGGGATATTTAAGAGGGCTACACATGATGTGTATTGTAGGGCCATGGGACACATAAAGAAAAATAATGACAGTATAAATAATGTAATTGTTATTGAATTAAGTCTCAAGCTAATTGATCTGATGACATGAACCTAATGATAGCCTGATTAATGAAATCTTGAAATTATATTAGGCTTACTTATTGAGTGTGAGCTCATAAAATTCTCATAATGTTTTTCAGAGCCTCAGGAATGAAGATGGATAATTGAGATAGAAGGAGTTTCTATTAAGAAGACTTAGTTTTATTATTTTGATTTAGTTCAGATTTAATTGTGTGTAGGGCAGATAGCCCAAGACTGATAATTCTGGTTTGTAACAAATCATGGATATGGAATTTGCTTTATATTGATTTATGTGATAAGTTCAAGACGCCTTGCATGCCTGGCATGCGGCGGGTTGTCACCCTAGCTCAAATTTTTGGGTTTGGGGCATGACAGCTTTTATGGTATCAGAGCGAGGTTATGATATTAGGGACATATACATGATAACACTTTAGGCAAAACACTAGAGTGACATAGAGACAAATTATAAATTTAAAGAAATCTCAGAAATTATGCTTTGAAAGCCTAACAAATAATGTTTACAGTGATATTAATTACAACTAATTTATCAGGAGATAAGAATGGCACGTCGCACTAGAAGTCGACAAAATGATGAGAGTTCCCAGGTTGGTAATGCTGGCCAACCAGGAGGTCTGGAAGCCACCGAAGCTGCTGCCCCTGTTAATTCAGTTGGGACTGATCAGCAGCAACCCCAGACCGAGATGCTTCAGGTTCTCACGGGTATGGTGCAGTCGATGCGGGACTTGCAGCACCAGATTTTACAGGCTTTGACTGCTCAGCCTACTCACACTGCTCCGCAGACACAGCCTGCCCCTCCTGTTCCACAGACTCAGCCCGACCCTACTACTCCACAGACCCAGCCTACTCCATCTCAATCCTGGGTAGGGATTGGCCGCAGCTTTGCAGACTTCAAGAAATTTGCCCCTGCCCCTTTCTCTGGATCCACCAACCCTGTTGATGCTGAGCGGTGGGTACGAGACATGGAGAAGGCTTTTATGGCCCATGGTAGCCAGGATATGGAGCGGATCAGATTTTCACCTATCTTCTCCAGGGAGAAGCCTATGATTGATGGTTAGTGGAGGAGCAGCGTCAGAATGGACAGATTATTTCTTGGGGAGAGTTTAGAGAGATATTCTTCGACAAATACTTCCCCAGGAGTGTACAGAGACAGATGGAATCAGAGTTTATCAAGTTGGAGCAAAAGGATCTTTCGGTGGCCCAGTATGAAGCCGAATTCACCAGGCTGGCCCGTTTTGCTCCAAATATTATGACCAATGAAATAGCCAAGGTCACCAGATTCACTGAGGGACTGCGACCCAGACTGAGACAAGCGGTCAATGCATTTGAGCTCCTCACCTTCAGTGCTGTAGTGAATAAGGCCTTGGTAATTGAGAGGGATATGAATGCTGTTCAAAAGGATTGGGAGCTGCGAAAGAAGAGAAAAGGGCCTACTTTTGGTCAACCCTCTGCTCAGGCCAAGAAGAAGGGTGCACATCAGGCTCCAGCTGAACCACAGAATAAGGAAACTCGTTGCATTCATTGTGGTAACTCCCACCCTGGGAAGCCTTGCCGTAAAGTGACTGGTGCCTGCTTTGTTTGTGGAAGAACTGATCACAAGATTGCTACATGTCCCTTTCGGAAGGAACATCAGCCTTCTTCAAGTCAAGGAACGAGCCAGCAACAGCAGCAGCAGCCACCGAGGACCCAGGGACGGGTCTTCAACCTTACTCAGCAGGACGCTGCCGTATCTAATTCTGTGGTGACAGGTATACCCTTTAATGTTATATCTAGTATTACAGTCTTATCTAGTGCAATGCATTGACAGTTAATTAACAGTAGGTGCAATCCTTAATGTTAAAACAAACTACACTTATGACAGGAATGATTAAAGTAGGAACTGCTTACGCTCAAACTTTAATTGACCCGGGTGCTATGCATTCTTTCATATCTGATATCTATCTTGACAAGAATGCATCATTGACACCTATTCCTCTAGAGCAAGAGCTGCATATTGCGCTTCCAAATGGAGATGTTATGAAAGTTGACACCGTATGCAAATCTTGCCCAATTATCTTGGAGAATAGGAGGTTGAATGCTGATCTCATTGTTCTTCCACTAAAGTTTTTCGATGCTATCCTTGGAATGGATTGGTTGGCTTCCAATCATGCTTCAGTAGACTGCTTCAGGAAGACTGTCAACTTCAAAATTCCAAGCCAGCCTAAATTCAGTTTTATTGGTGGTCATAATCACCTAGCCTCAGTGTTTATATCAGCTATGCAGGCTGGAAAGTATTTGATGAGTGGTGGTCAAGGATTTCTTGCTGTAGTCAAGGACCTTCAGCAAGAAGAGACCAAGTTGGAGGATATTCCCATAGTTCGAGAATTTCCAGATGTCTTCCCTGAGGATTTGACTAATTTACCTCCTGATCGGAAAGTCGAGTTCTCTATTGATCTAGTTCCTGGAACTGGGTCTATATTAAAGGCCCCTTATCGTATGGCCCCGGCTGAGCTAAAAGAACTAAAGAATCAACTACAAGAGCTCCTAGATCGAGGATTTATTAGACCCAGTGCTTCTCCTTGGGGTGCTCCAGTCCTATTTGTTAAGAAGAAGGATGGCAGTCTTCGACTCTGCATTGATTACCGGGGAATCAATAAAGTAACAGTACGAAATAAGTATCCTCTGCCAAGGATTGACGATTTGTTTGATCAACTTCAAGGAGCCCGGATATTCTCAAAGATTGATCTTAGGTCCGGGTACCATCAGCTTAAAGTCAAAGAAGGGGATGTACCAAAGACAGCATTTAGAACCAGATATGGCCACTATGAGTTCTTGGTGATGCCGTTTGGGTTAACTAATGCCCCAGCAGCATTCATGGACTTAATGAACAGAATTTTTAAACCATATCTGGATCAGTTTGTGGTGGTTTTTATTGATGATATTCTGATATATTCCAAGAGCCATAAGGAGCATGAGGACCACCTAAGAATTGTACTACAGATTCTGCAAGAGAAGAAGCTTTATGCCAAGCTGAAAAAGTGTGAATTTTGGTTGGATCAAGTAGCTTTTTGGGTCATATAATCTCTAAAGATGGTGTATCTGTGGACCCGAAAAAGATTGAAGCTATCACTAACTGGAGCCGACCTACCAATGTGGCAGAAGTCAAAAGCTTCTTGGGATTAGCCGGATATTACCGAAAATTTGTGGAGAATTTTTCTCGCATTGCTCTACCCCTAACTCGCTTAACCCAAAAGCGAGTGAAGTTTGACTGGACAGTGGAGTGTGAGGAAAGTTTCCAGGAGTTAAAGCAGCGCCTGGTGTCAGCTTCCATTCTTGTTCTTCCAACGGGATCTGAAGGCTTTACTATATACACTGATGCCTCTCGAAAAGGATTGGGATGTGTTTTGATGCAAAATGAAAGAGTGATAGCTTATGCCTCCAGACAACTGAAACCTTATGAGCAAAATTATCCTACTCATGACCTGGAATTGGCTGCTGTGGTTTTTGCTCTAAGATTTGGCGGCATTATCTATATGGAGTGTCGTGTGATGTATACAGATCATAAGAGTTTAAAATACATTTTCACATAGAAGGAGCTGAATTTAAGGCAGAGGAGGTGGTTGGAACTATTGAAGATTATGACCTGAATCTACAGTATCATCCTGGGAAGGCCAATGTAGTAGCTGATGCCTTGAGTAGAAAATCCTCTTCTGAGTTAGCTGCTATGATTACCTCCCAGCCTCACGTATTGAGAGATCTGGAGAAGTGGGAGGTTGATCTGAGAGTACAGCAGTCTGATGGACTTATTGCAGCACTTGTACTCCAGCCGACCTTAGTTGACAGAATCAAGTCCTCCCAGATGGAAGATCCAGAGCTACAAAGGATTAAAGAAGTGGTACAATCAGGAGTTCAGAATGAATTTTATATAATGGATGATGGATCCCTGAAATTTGAAGGAAGACTTTGTGTGCCAAACAGTGAAGAGCTAAAGGCTGAAATTTTGAAAGAGGCTCACTACTCCTCCTATACTGTACATCCAGGTGGCACTAAGATGTACAGAGACTTAAAGGAAAATTTTTGGTGGAAAGGCATGAAGAGGGAGATTGCTCAGTATGTGGCCAAGTGCTTGGTGTGTCAGCAAGTGAAAGCCGAGCATCAAAGGCCTGCAGGACCTCTTCAATCTCTGATGATTCCACAGTGGAAATGGGAAAAGATTACAATGGACTTTGTGACTGGTTTGCCCAAAACTCCTAAGAGCAACGATGCAGTTTGGGTCATTGTGGACAGACTAACAAAATCAGCTCATTTCCTACCTTTCAGAGTTGGGGTCTCTAGTGAAAGATTGGCTAATTTGTATATTGAACAGATCGTGAGACTCCATGGCATTCCAGTATCTATTGTATCAGATAGAGATACCAGGTTTGTGTCCCAGTTTTGGAAGAGCCTTCATAAGGCCATGGGAACCAAACTAAACTTCAGTACAGCCTATCATCCCCAGTCAGATGGACAATCTGAGAGGACCATACAAATTCTGGAGGACATGTTGCGAGCCTGTGTGATGGACTTGGGTGGAGCTTGGGATAACCACTTACCTTTGGTGGAGTTTGTATATAATATAGTTACCAAGCCAGCATCCAGATGGCTCCATTTGAAGCTCTGTATGGTAGGAGGTGCAGATCTCCTATATGTTGGGATGACGTGGGAGAAAGGAAGTTGCTAGGCCCTGAGCTGATTCAGCAAACAGTAGATAAGGTGCATTTGATCAGGGAGCGTCTTCGTACAGCTCAGAGCAGGCAAAAGAGTTATGCTGATGTCAGAAGAAGGGAATTGGAATTCCAGGTTGGGGATCATGTTTTCTTAAGGGTATCACCAACCAAAGATGTGATGAGATTTGGGATTAAAGGAAAGCTGAGTCCACGTTATATTGGACCTTTTGAGATCTTAGCAGAGTTGGAGAGGTTGCTTACAGCCTGGCACTGCCTCCGATTCTATTTGGGGTGCACAATGTTTTTCATGTATCTATGCTGAGGAAGTATATCTCTGACCCCAGCCATGTCATAGCATATGAGCCTATACAGTTGAAGAAAGATTTATCATATGAGGAGCATCCTTTTATCGTAGACCGCAAAGATCAAGTTCTAAGACGACGTACCATTCCCTATGTCAAGGTGCAATGGAATAATCATTCTGAAAGAGAGGCTACTTGGGAACTGGAAGAAGAAATGAAAGAAAAGTATCCATGACTATTTGTATCTTAAAATAGTTAATGATTGAAAACCGTTAGCTTTAGTTGATTGTTAGTCCTTGGGACAGAAATTTGGACCTTTAATTTTCTCTAATAAAAGTTATCAATTTCGAGACCGAAATTTTTATAAGGAGGGGAGAATGTAATCCCCTAGAATTCTCAACTGCTCGTGAGAGTTATCACGAGGTCAGATGATAGACTCCAGATATTTGAATTCCAGGTATATCTTAATTGCTCGTGAGAGTTATCACGAGATCAGATGATAGACTCCAGATATTTAAATTTCAAGTATATCTAATTACAGAGTCCCTTGATTTAGGGACTCTGCAATGCCTATAAGAGATGGTGTAGAACCCTCCTTCCCACCATACGTGGACGCTCCCTTCTCATCATCTCCTAGTGCGGACTTCTTCCCCAGCGTGCTTGTCTCTGGTAAGTCCTCTGGCCATGCATGAGAGAGAGAAGGATTGAGAGAGAGAGAAAGTTAAAAAAAAAGAAACGAAGAGGAGGGAGGAGCCGGGTTACAGAACCCAGCTCTCTCCCCTTCCCTTCTCTGTGACATTGGTTCAGGCCCGGCGGTGTGCCCGCCGCCTCGCCGGGCCTGAGTCCCGGCCGACGACCCCACCGGCACCGGGGGCGGCGTCCGGTGGGGTGCCGGAGAACAAAGAGATAGAGAGGAGAGCGGAGGAGGAGGGAGACGTGACGGTGAGGAATTAACCGCCGATCCGATCCTTGGTTTGGGCCCGGCGGTGTGCTCGCCGCCTCGCCGGGCCTGGGCCTTGGTCGGAGACCTCCACCGGCGCCGGGCGTGCGTCCGGTGGAGGTCCGGCCGGCCATGGTGGCCGGCCGTGCCGCCGGCGTGATCCATAGCCACGGAAGACAGTGAGAGAGAAAAGAGGGATAAGGGAGAAATTGAAGAGAGAGAGAAGAAGGGAAGGTCGCCACGACGACCGACTTTGGTCCGGCCAACGCGGCCGGACCAACGCCAATTTGGCCGGAATTGGCGCCGGCACCGTGGAAGACACGCGGGCGAAGAAGAAGAAAAGAAAGCTTTAAAATAATAAATTGATGAGAGAGAGAGGGGGGGAGGCTGGCCGCGGTGGCGGCCAGCCACGGTCCGGCCAACGGCGGCCGGACCGCCTCCAATTTGGCCGGCGGTGGCCCTGGCCGCCGGCATGGCATCCGGCTCCTCTGTTTCTTTTGAAACAGAGGAGCTGGGTTAATAGAAGTTAATGGGCCGCTGGGCCGTTTGATTTTTGGGCCCTGTTGGGCCGTCTATGAGCCCAGTTTGAGCAGCGTTTTGGGCCCTGTATCGGGTCGAGAATGATAAAATAATATATGGCCCGAATCAGGATTGATTTTAGTTTCTGGGAATAATTTATTTCCCTATTTGGGTATACATTGAGAGATATTCAAGCCCAAAGTTGGGCCCACGAAGTGATTTGGGTAGAGTTTAAGAATTATTTTATAATTCAGATTTTAGAAATTTAATAATGAAAAATAATTATGTAGGTTCCCAGGAGTCCAATTAGCTGGGTTATCAAGTGAAATTCGTGTACTGTGGTAAGTAAGTCAAGTATTATAATTTATTAATTATTTAATTTGTGAACTGTGAAATTACAGTTAAATATAATTATGTTAATTTGGTAAAATCATGATATTACTATGATAATATGTAATCATGATAATGACAGTAAAACTTTATGTGTCACCGCGGTTCTTATATGACAAATTATCACATGACAGATGACAGATACTGGTACCAGGACCCTTCCTCTTAGGGGATGTTTAAGAGGGCTACACATTATCACATGACAGATTCACACATGACAGATTATCACATTATCACATGATAGATTATCACATGACAGATGACAAATGACAGATACTGGTACTAGGACCCTTTCTCTTAGGGGATATTTAAGAGGGCTATACATGATATGTATTGTAGGGCCATGGGACACATAAAGAAAAATAATGACAGTATAAACAATGTAATTGTTATTGAATTAAGTCTCAAGCTAATTGATCTGATGACATGAACCTAATGATAGCCTGATTAATGAAATCTTGAAATTATATTAGGCTTACTTATTGAGTGTGAGCTCATAAAATTCTCATAATGTTTTTCAGAGCCTCAGGAATGAAGATGGATAATTGAGATAGAAGGAGTTTCTATTAAGAAGACTTAGTTTTATTATTTTGATTTAGTTCAGATTTAATTGTGTATAGGGCAGATAGCTCAAGACTGATAATTCTGGTTTGTAACAAATCATGATATGAAATTTCTTTATATTAATTTATATGATAAGTTCAAAACGTTTTGCATGCCTGACATGCGGCGGGTTTGCTTCTTCCTTTCCATGGCAGGATTAAAACGTTAGAGAAAATTTGAGATTAACGTGGCTGTCCATTGTGCTTCTCACGTGAGTCGCACATGCTGTCAGTGGCGGACAGCTCGAGGCTGTTTGGAATGAGACCACCCCACGGCTGGACCGGAGAGTGAGGTACTTTTGTTTCCCAATTAATCCCTTGTAACGTATCGCCCCGCACACTACTTGTCAAGCATCGGGTGGAATTGCAAGTGTATTTTTCCATGCAAGGAAAACCTCTCAAAGATTTTTGTCATTTCTGGTTGCGGTCAAACCTGGGGCTGGACTCCTTTCGTCTGCCATATAAACCCTAGAGATAGAGAGAGAAACAGCTAGCTTCGCCTCTGTCAGCCAAGGTCGACCGCTTAGGCAGCAGCTGGGTGGTTTCCATCGCCAAAGGAGCAATGCCTGTCCGCTCCGCTGCCAAGACGTATGATCTCTTCCCACCTATCTATCTCTCTCTAGCTCTCTCTGTTTTCTGGTTTTGGTTTTTTTTTTTTTCTCTCTCAATGCATTATGGGAATTTTTTTATGATCTTAGCCGTGAAATCTACTCGATGTTATCGTATTTTTTCGTGATGTGTGAGATGATATTGACCGCCTGATGATTGCAGCTTTGGAAATGGAGTGTGGGTTTCGGTGTGAGTGGTAGCCCACCTCTGACGGCACGGTATTATGGTAAACAAACGTGACAATCTGCTGCGAGGTGGTTGACTGGTTTCGGTGGGTTGTTTAAAGTAATCAAGGTTTTATGAGATCCATGTACACTGACCCTCTGCTGAAATAGTAGCCAAAATAGCGAAAGCCTAGATCGACCACCATTTTTAGGTCAAAAATTTTAATGCCTGATGATTAAAAAAAAAAAAGTCCTACAAAAGATTGAAAAAGATAGATTCAAAGATCTCTCAGCTGATCTGTTTTTGTAGCACTGGATTATGGACTCAGATTTTATCTCCTGGAGCAAAATCTTCTTTGGATTCCATTGGATTTTCTTGGGTTGGGTTGATCTGGGGAAAGATCTATAGGTTGGTATGGGTTAAAAGCTCTATAGAAGAAGGAAAGGGTTTAGTTTGCATGGTTTAGCATTGACTGCTTCAGGTTGGGTAGATCTAGGAGTTCTGTCATTGAAATTCAGGGTGGATTCAGATCGGATCTGATTATTCAAGTTCTGATCAGCTTGAATGTGATCCAGCCTGAATCAGGGTTTTTGGCTCAAGACCCAAGCCTACATCTAGTAAGATATATTGGCTTTTGAGATTACAACTTGATTTAGGGTTTACAAGTGTTTTTTTTTTTTTTTCTGAATTAGGGTTCTATATTGTGCATGACTTTTTTCTTCCTTTTTCTCAAGTTTATTGGGGCATTTTATAGCCAAAGGTTAGGTGTTTGTTTTGATTGTAACTGGTTCTCATTATCTCAATGAAGTATGGTGGTTTCTCCGCCTTTCTCTTTAAAAAAAAAAAAAAGGAAAGAAATAAAGAAAGAGAGCTTGATTTAGCTTGTCTTAACTCATGATGCAACCCTTTGGTTGGAGCAATGATAAAACAAAGAATAAGCTTAGTTATAAGCTTCTTTCTAAAACTTCTTTTGCCTACCTAAAAGGTTGGAAAAATTATTCGAATCGACAAACGGTACTATAAAATTTTAATGCAATGTCGTTATATACGACAAATGATGTCTCGTCGATTATCACGTGAACCCATGCACGACAATCGTTCTCCTGCTCATCATGATTATCGTATTAGCTCATGCAAGGCAATAATTTTTCTCGGGTTTGATACCGTTTAAGGGTACACTTCTACTAGAATTTGGAACTTGCAATACAAATGAGAACAAGTATGCATAGTTGTGATCTAAGATTTTGCAAGGTTGCTAGTAAATTATGAAAATGTATGATCAGAAACCTTCATCAAAAGATATAATGAGGTTGAACATTTAAACAACAATATTCCAACTCTCTTATTAAACATATGTGGAGCTCATTACATTTTATATCATCAAAAAAGACATCAAAGATCATGCTTGCTTGCTTGCTAAAATCTTGTGTTTTTTGCATTACATAGGATGGAAGATGAAATATCGAAAAAAGTGGATGCTAGCGAATGTTTGTGGAAAAGGCATGCTTTTCTTCTATTTTGGAAAGGAGGATTTTGAGTCTCATAATAGAAAGTTAAATACTTCTTATATCATAGGTGAAGCACCTTCATTTAATTAGCATACATGACACACAAAAAAAAAAAAAGCATACAGCTTTGATCTCATTTGAAGTGTAAAATAAGAATTTTTTGCTAATAAGTTATATTTATAATTTTTTAAAGTCTGTAATATTTATTAGGCTATTGACTTTATGATGCATTATCTCATATACAATATTTTTTTTACTTTATAAAAAAAGCTAAAAATTAGAAGATTAAAAGATGAAACACTAAAAATTATACTATCATTTGAAAAATAAAAAAAAATATCAAGAAAACATAAATTATAGCTGAGATAGAGGAGACTCTTTGCTGAGCTAATTGATTAAATATATTACTATTATGATATTTTAATCCTTTTTTGTATGCTATAAATTTTACTTATATAAATTATTTATTTAAAAATACGTTCCTCACTTTATTTAGGCAGGTACATCTTGCATTTAGACTTCAAAACCTTTTTACGTTTAAGAATGCCTCACGCTTGATGCGAAAATGAAAGGAAAGGGCAAGTTCGCCGATGATAATAAAATCATAAGATCCTGTGCAAGGAAACTTTTTGGATCCTGAAAAGACAAGGAAGGCCATTAGAACATGCAAATCTTGCTTTGAAGTCTGTACAAGCTCAAATTCTACATCTGTTGTGCCTCTATAAAATTGTCATTAAGCCCATGCATAGAAAAATTATTTTCTGAAGGCATTCAAGAGTACATGGATGGCTTTAGTAAAACAATGCTGACAGCATGTTTAAAGCCTACATATAGAACTAGAAGTTGGAACGTTCAGAATACTTAAATATTACGCTGGTAGAAGACGAGGCACATTCAAGGGGTGCAGAGCTCGCTATTATCATCATATTTAAAGAAATAAGCCTCCACCTATAGGATGGCTTCGTGCTGTATCTCTAAGAGTTTTGCATGAAGTAGAAAATAGAAGTACCTAAAAGTTTTGATGCTAGGAAATGCTTCTGGGAAAAAGATCATGAATATATATATATATATATATATATATAATGAGAATTGAACATGAATCTACTAATAGGAAATTAGGAGCTTCTGCAGCTCTTATTTACATTGAAATAGATAAATTAGGAAATACTTATAGTGTCAGAGAATAAGATTATGTTTGGTTTTTGAAAGCATTTTCCATTTTTATTTTCTGAGCAATAGTTTTTAGTTTTTATTTTTGATCATTAAAAATATGTTTGTTCAGTGAGAATAAAAATTATATTTTATTTTTTATTTTCATTACAAATAGCGTCGCTTAAAAGAGAAATGAAAAAACATATTTTCAAGTTATCTGATCTTTGTTTTTTATTATTATTTTTTTTATTTTGATGAAAAATGGTAAAAATATGTTTAAATTGTTTTGAGTTTTTTTGCTATTTTTATTTTCAACTAATTTTTTTTTTTTATAGTTTTGTGGCATTTCCCATGGATAGCTCTTCTTCTGTTGCCACACTTTCAAACAATATTGTTCGTAAAAAATATTGGAATTATGTTCTTATTATTTTTAATGGTTGGTTGGTTGATGATCATGATGAAGGTCGGAAAAATCACGGACACCTGTTGGGGGTAGCTCAGCTGCTAAAAATGTGAACGTCGGCGTGACTACAGATGCACTGAACTATCTGTGGATTGTGAAGCATGCCTTCTATAATGAACCCGAAAAATATGAATCATTCCTGAATGTAATGAAGGAATACAAGAAGCGAAGGTCTAATAATCTTAATTAGTTTCCCATTATATATTAATTGTTGACATGGCCTTTAATTTACACCATTGAATCTTCTAATTAATTCTCTTCCTTAATTTGTGATCTTATGAATATTAATTGCAGCATAGACACTGCTACTGTGGTATCAAGGATGCAAAATCTGTTATCTGGCCACCCGGAGTTAATTCCAGGTTTCAACTTCTTCCTGCCAAGAGAGCATCAGATCCCTTTCACTTATGAGGAAGAAGACGGTCAACTCATGCCGGACGAAGAGGATGAGGAGGATGAGGATGAGATTGAAGAGGATGAGGATGAGATTGAAGAGGATGGGGATGAAGAGGATGATGATGAGGATTTGGATGATGCAGATGCTGGTGATCATATATAACTAGAATGAATACCTGCTGCCAATAAAGTTGATCAATCCTTATGATGCTTCATGGGGCTTGTGAGACTTGATAAAACTGCAAGGCTGATGATGCTAGAGGATGATGCTGCTGTTTTTCTACCTCTCAGTTGTGTGTGTGCTTTGTTGTCGTAATGTAGCTAGGCATAAGACTTTGTATACCACCCCCCTTTATGTTTTGCCATGAATAAAATACAAGGAGTGTACTGTTTATACCTTAAATTGCATCTCGATCGATCTCTTCTCATTTGTTTTTTTTTTTTTTTTTTCCCTTCCTTCATTGCTGTTTTCCCTGGCCTACTTGTGATCATATGTAGCTGCAGTGGTCTCACAGCGCACGACAAGGAGAGGCGTGGCCTGGAGAAGTAGGCGGCGGTCTTCTTCAAGCTTGATCTCGTCGGCGGGGAAGTACGTACTCTTCGAGGGGACTACTGGCTCCGCCATGAATGGAGAGAGAGAGAGAGAGGGAAGGGAGCGTGACCTCCGTCCGTCTTACCCTCATCTCAGCCTTCCGTCGTCCCCCTCAACACGTGCATGTAATTTCCCGTGCAGATGTAAGTAAGTCCGCATGGAAAAAATATATCAAGATTCCGCACCGTACATCCGCCTTCGGAGGAAGCCGGATACCGTACGGATGCTATCGCACCGTTACGATGGGGCGGGAGGAAGTAAATCCGCATAGTTCACCATATGCGGGAAGTCCGTAATGAGTGTACGTGCAATAGTCCGTATAGAGAAATTCTGCGCAGAAGTAACTGTACGCAAACTTTATGCGGACGTCAGGCCTATGGAGGCCACCGCTCCGTTCGTGGTGATGACCTTGAGGCAGCTCGCCCAGGCCGTCCTCCTGGCCATCCTCCAGTCCGTCCTCGACCCCACCCTCGGCGTCAGCGCCGCCGTCATTGTCGTCTATCAGCAGCTCGTCTCCATCCTCCTCCTCTGCTCTCTCGCCCTCCTCTTCGACCGGTATCTATTAATTAATTTCCACCACCCCCTAGCTAGCTAGCTTCTTAATTATTTCTTTCTTTAATTCCTAATGATTACTCTACCACCGACGCAGAGGCAGACGGCCCAAGCCCTCCTTCCAGATCCTCGGCTGGGACTTCTTCATCGGATTCCTGCAGTTAATCGAGCCCTCTCCACCTTCCTTTCTTGGTCCATGTAATTTATTTTTGAAGGAAATGAAAAGACTACATTTTTCTGAACAATAAAATATATATATGGAAGGATCCCGGTCGGGGAGATGATGTTGACGGCGAGTCTCCGTTACATAACGGCGACGTTCCAGAGCGTGGCGCTGAACCTGATCCCGGTGGTGGTCTTCGTCCTGGCGGTGGCGTGCCGGCAAGAGCGCTTCCGCCCCGGCAGCGCCCGCGGC
>UESW01003895.1:0-242000 GCA_900491605.1 Calamus simplicifolius
TAAATGCATTTAGCACTTCCCCAGGCTACTTAAAACTGCCCCCTTTCTCGAAAACGCGGGAGAGTCCAACGCTCGGGCGATCTCTCCCCTCGAAAAGAGCATCGCCAGTAAAAGCATAACAAACACGCCGCCCGTTCCGCTCGAGCGCCCCCTCCATTCGCCGCGCAGACCTGACGCCGTAGCCTGCGGCGACTGATTCGCTCCCTCCGAGCTATCAGTTCTCCGAACCTCGGCAGGGCCGAGCTATCAGTTCTCCGAACCTCGGCAGGGCCGAGCTATCAGTTCTCCGAACCTCGGCAGGGCCGAGCTATCAGTTCTCCGAACCTCGGCAGGGCCGAGAGCGGCCGAGTTCTCCAAACCTCGGCAGGGCCGAGCTCCTCGAACCTTGGCCGAGCCAAGTAAGACGTTCCCCGAACTCAACTATCTCGAGGGACTAAATCCTTAAACCATGACAAAAAGGGTGCAGGATCCCCGAACTTCGGCCAGACCGACCTACGATAAACCGAGCTCCGATAAAAGCGGAGCACAAAATACCAGACTCCTGACCTAAGCAAGGAGTGTATTTCGCCGAACTATCTCGCACCGCCGCATACGACCTCGATTAGTTCGGGGCATAAGATCCTCGTCTAAGGACGAGCGGGACACTTTTATGCCCACAAACGACAAATAGCGAATGAGATCGGCACAAGAAAAGACAGATTAAAAAATAATATAACTCTCTTTATTGCCGGTCATGATCAATTACAAATGCCTCATAGGCGTTACAAAAGCATTGAAATGCATAAAATAAAGGCAAATATAAAGCTCGAGCAACCGCTCCAATCTGCGATGCTCCGCGCCCGATCCTCGAGCCAACATCCGGTCGGTTCGGGCCGATAACCATCGACACGGCCAATGGCTTGACTGGCCCAAGTCAGGACGATATCTCGGTGGCCCAACCGGGATATTCGGATGGCCAATCCAGACCACCCAACCGAGAGGTACTGCCGCCCATGCCATGGCTCAAGGCCAAGGAGTCGGCGAACGAGGCGCTCTCACCCCTCCCCGTGGCGAGCCCGAGAGTCCGAACCAGGGAAGGAGGGGAAATCACACAAACCATGGGAGGCCCGCATGCACTTCCGACCTGCGTCTCCGAGCAGGAGCCGCAGAGATCACGCGGAAGCGCATATGTGCGCTCTCCGTATGATCTCTGCCCCCTCCATGTGCGCTCTCCATATGATCTCCGAGACTCGTCCCCTAAGGGCGAGCCATCCTCCAGCTGCTCCCCGGTCGCCCCAGCTATCCGGCGGCAAGGAGCCCATGAAAAGAAAAGTCGATCCTTCCACTCGTAGCAACAGAGAAATGAGCATAATAAAATTCCTGGCGAGAAAGAAACTTTGGGGATAACCAGATGAGACCCCTCTTTCCCCTTTTATAGGCAGAAATGGACCGGAAAAGCCACCCAGGCTGCGCGTCCCGAGATTCAAATTTCCAAGTAGTACTCCACGTGGTCTCCCAAGATTGGTGCCCCACTGCGCGCCGAACCACCGCCCGAACCAGGACGTGTACGAGATCCCCTCCTGATCCCGATCGCAGTCATTAAATGCAGGAAATCGTCCGCTGACGCTTCGAAAACCGGCGGGCTCAGAAAATCGTCCTTCGAAAAGTACTGTCCAATAGTGGATGGTTGCATGCGCGTCACAACAAAGCGACCTGCATGGGAAAAGAGCACCTTCCGGAAAGCTCTGATGTAGCTTTATGCCCCCACTATGCCGTATCACCGTTTCTGGTAAAGAAAAAACCGAATCGCCTGCAGGACAGCAGGACACTGGCAGGATGGCAGAAATCACGCCGATCTGCTTCGTCCATCGGCCCTAGCCGACCTGCTTCGCCCATCGGCCCTAGCCGACCTACTTATACCCATCGGCCCTAGCCGACCTACTTTGCCCGTCGGCCCACGACGACCTACTTTTATCCGTCGGCCTCAACCGATCTATTTTGTCTGTCGGCCCCAGCCGACCTATTTCGCCTGTCGGCCCTAGCCGACCCATTTTCGTCTGTCGGCCCCAGCCGACCTATTTTATCCGTCGGCCCCAGCCGACCTCTTTCGCCCGTCGGCCCTAGCCGATCCATTTTGTTCGTCGGTCCAAACCAACCTATTTTGCCTATCGGCCCGAGCCAATACACTTTCTTGGTCTCGAATTAAAGGTGGCCCGAGGATATCGGCAAGCCATGGGCCACTCATCATCGAGGCAAGGCTAAGCAGCAGCAGAGTCACGCAGAAAAAACACTCAGATAAAAACGGGAGATCCCTTTGATACGAAGTGTCAAACAAATGTCTAAAAGGGCAAGCCATACCGTTGATGAATCCTCCCCAAGTCCTCAGCAGCGATCACGGAGGCTACGTCGTCTGGGCTCATCGCCATTGAAAGAAGTATCAAACGAAAGCGATGAGCGTCGGAGAAGATGAAAGACCAAAACCCACTTGGAAGCAAAGCGAGAAAACGCCAAGCGCACATGCACAATACACATATATATATATGGGGCGGCCGTCACTTCGCTTCTCCACTAAGGAACCGCCCTGGGGAGCGGGGCGTCTCATTCAAAGCGTCCGGAACCGCCTCGACAAACACCCGATCGATCGGAATTCGAGGCGCGGCGCGATCTCAACCGTCGATAGTGGAGGGGCCTTACCTCCGAAGGTACAATGGCCCTGTCGCATTAATTAGGGCATCATTGCCTGGATTGTTTAGGCCAAGACGTCCCATCCAGAGCGCGCCACTTGAGCTTATACTCCCTACGCCCGAACCTACGCTTCGAACTAGGGAGTGGAGGGCATGTGTTGGGGGGTAAAATCGTCATTGCATTGATATCCGTGTGAGGCGGCTAAGGCTGACCTCCTCCGGGCTTCCCTAGCTCGGCTTCCTCCGGGCTTCCGTAGCTCGGCCTCCCCCGGGCTTCCGTAGCTCGGCCTCCTCCGGGCTTCCGTGGCTCGGCCTCCTCCGGGCTTCCGTGGCTCGGCCTCCCCCGGGCTTCCGTAGCTCGGCCTCTTCCGGGCTTCCGTAGCTCGGCCTCCTCCGGGCTTCCGTAGCTCGGCCTCCTCCGGGCTTCCGTAGCTCGGCCTCCCCGGGCTTCCGTAGCTCGGCCTCTTCCGGGCTTCCCTAGCCCGGCCTCCTCCGGGCTTCCGTAGCTCGGCCTCCTCCGGGCTTCCGTAGCTCGGCCTCCTCCGGGCTTCCGTAGCTCGGCCTCTCCGGGCTTCCCTAGCCGGCCTCCTCCGGGCTTCCGTGGCTCGGCCTTCTCCGGGCTTCCGTAGCTCGGCCTCCTCCGGGCTTCCGTAGCTCGGCCTCCTCCGGGCTTCCGTAGCTCGGCCTCCCCCGGGCTTCCGTAGCTCGGCCTCTTCCGGGCTTCCGTAGCTCGGCCTCCTCCGGGCTTCCGTAGCTCGGCCTCCCCCGGGCTTCCGTAGCTCGGCCTCCTCCGGGCTTCCGTAGCTCGGCCTCTTCCGGGCTTCCGTGGCTCGACCTCCTCCGGGCTTCCGTGGCTCGGCCTACTCCGGGCTTCCCTAGCTCGGCCTACTCCGGGCTTCCGTAGCTCGGCCTCCTCCGGGCTTCCGTGGCTCGGCCTCCTCCGGGCTTTCGTAGCTCGCTTATACCCAGTGATCCACGCCCCGACGTCTACCTCCGCGGAACCTGACGCGGGAGAGCTTAAGCTTACCCGAGCAGCTCCTTAGGCCAGGAATCATATCAAGACGTGGCCTAAGACCTATTGAAACCGCCCCAGGTCTACTCACCCAGATCCCAAGACATCGAAGAGCTCTCCCAGCCGTCGATCCCTTAACAGACAAGGTGTGGATTCTAACGGCCCCGCAACGGCCTGATTTTGTCTACCCCCGTATCGTAACAACCTCAGAACCTTCCAGAAGATGCTCAAGTCCCCAGGTGACAGTCTATAAGTATCAGATTAACGGATTCCCTCAGGTATGCACGCGACTCTGTACGCACGCCTCCACTCTCACTCTCCTACCCTCGCCGGGAGCTCATCGGCACTCCTGCCCCTTTTTGGAGCCTCCGATTGGCCATTCCCGGAGAGGTCTCCCGGAGAGATCCACCTTCTCATTATCTGGTTGATCGCCGATCCCTTCCCACTGACTTGAGCGTCGGAGGGTCTTCCGCGGAGGACCACCCCCAGCGTCCCTCCGCGTGTGGACTTCTTTTTGCAGGTCCGCCGCACCCCCCTCTTCCCGGAGATCGACCGCGCCCGAGTCGGAGGACGGATTTCGGCGGCAACAAGACCAATATCCTTCAGCCAAATAGTGCCACCAAGTGCCACTTGATCATCAGATACAAGACTAGACTCAGCATGTTTAAAGCCTAGTAGCACTTTAACACCAAATAGATCTTCAGTAAGGGATCCACACTATTATAAAGTTTGCGAAAATGAATATAACTGCAATAGTTTAGACAAATTTGATTATTTATTCAAGCATTGGAAGGAGTATAATATTGTAGCTTATGGCTCCACCCATGTCAAAATTAAATTTAGACAAGACAATGAGTTATCAAAAAATTTTATTCACAAAAGTAATATGAGTATATTTAATTTATTTTATTAAATTCTTCAAAAATTAATTTTTTAATTAAATAATAATAAAACATGAAAATTATATGTTCGATCAGCTTGTCATGTTTAACAACTTGAGGCTAGGATCGTGTTAAATAAATGATAAAGATAAAATTTTAAAATTTTTCTTTGAACGATTAAAAGATTAGAAAAAATAAGCAATACAGTGACGAAATTGATGACGCCAAATCACCGGCCTCGAATGTCCGATCGCCTCCTCCAGCGAGCTCCTCGCGCCTGCAAGCAAGTCCCCGGGGCTGGAGATTTCGATGGGGACCCTCCGACGCTCAAGTCAGTGGTCTGGGCATCAGCCGTGAGCTTGAGGAAGCTCGAAAGAGAAAAAGAGATGTGGCTCCGAGAGAGAGATCTCTCGTTGTCAGCGTTTGGGAGCGTTACGAGTGTGTTACCTGGTCGAGGTCCCTCTTACCATTTTTATTGATGCCTGGAATCCATGGGCTTGGAGCGTGATCTCTTGTCAGAGCATTAATTGATGGCAGTACGGTGGAGCTTACCTCCATGTGCCGTGTCGCGCTGCAGGCCGTGTCCTATCAGAGTTGGTGGCTGCAGGACATGGCCGATCGTTACGGTGCTTGCCAGGCGTGTCCCCTACATCACCTTTTTGGTTGTCTATCCCTCGTAGAGCATTTGATCATAGAGTGCTCGCATGGCACTGTTCATGCCCTTCGATGAGCTTCAGAGAAGGCTGTGGGTGAGTACTTGCATGGTACTGTTCACCGGCACTGTTCAATGTTCGAGCCCGAGAGGGGTCTCGGGTCTCGGTGGTTGGATGTTGTGAAAGTACCCCGAGACCGATGGGGGGTCTCGGGGTAGGATGCTGTGGATGGACCCCGAGACCGATGGGGGGTCTCGGGGTAGGATGATGTTGATGCACCCCGAGACCGGTGGGGGGTCTCGGGATAGGATGATGTTGATGCACCCCGAGACCGACAGGGGGTCTCGGGGTAGGATGCTGTGGATGGAACCCGAGACCGATGGGGGGTCTCGGGGTAGGATGATGTTGATGCACCCGAGACCGGCGGGGGGTCTCGGGGTAGGGTAATTTGATGCACCCCGAGACCGGCGGGGGGTCTCGGGGTAGGATGATGTTGATGCACCCCGAGACCGACCGACGGGGGTCTTGGGGTAGGGTGATGTGAATGGACCCCGAGACCGACGGGGGGTCTCGGGGTAGGATGCTGTGGAAGGACCCCGAGACCGACAGAGGGTCTCAGGGTAGGATGATGTGAATGCACCTCGAGACCGGTGGGGGGTCTTGAGGTAGGATGATGTTGATGGACCCCGAGACCGACGGGGGGTCTCGGGGTAGGATGCTATGGAAGGACCCCGAGACCAACGGGGGGTCTCGGGGTAGGATGATGTGAATGCACCCCGAGACCAGCAGAGGGTCTTGGGGTAGGATGATGTTGATGCACCCTGACACCGGCAGGGGTCTCGGGGTAGGGTGATGTTGATGCACCCCGAGACCGGCGAGGGGTCTCGGGGTAGGATGATGTTGATGCACCCCGAGACCGACGGGGGTCTCGGGGTAGGGTGATGTAAATGGACCCCGAGACCGACGGGGGGTCTCGGGGTAGGATGCTGTGGAAGGACCCCGAGACCGACGGGGGGTCTCGGGGTAGGATGATGTGAATGCACCCCGAGACCAGCGGGGGGTCTTGGGGTAGGATGATGTTGATGTACCCCGAGACTGGCGGGGGGTCTCGGGGTAGGATGATGTGGATGGACCCCGAGACCGACGAGGGGGTCTTGGGGTAGGATGATGTGAATGCACCCCAAAACCGGCGGGGGGTCTCGGGGTAGGGTGATGTGAATGGACCCCGAGACCGACGGGGGGTCTCGGGGTAGGATGCTGTGGATGGACCCCGAGACCGACAGGGGGTCTGGGGTAGGATGTTGTGAAAGTACCCCGAGATCGACGGGGGGTCTCGGGGTAGGATGCTGTGGAAGTACCCCGAGACCGACGGGGGGTCTCGGGGCAGGATACTGTGAGTGCACCCCGAGACCGACGGGGGGTCTCGGGGTAGGATGTTGTTGATGCACCCCGAGACCGACGGAGGGTCTCGAGGTAGGATGCTGTGACCGCACCCCGAGACCGACGCGGGGTCTCGGGGTAGGATGATGTGACCGCACCCCGAGACCGACGCGGGGTCTTGGGGTAGGATGTTGATGGACACGGAGGTCGAGGTGGGCCAGAGCCAACGCCGAGACCGATGCCGAGATGGAAATAGGCCGCGACCGACACGGAGGTCGAGGTGGGACGGAGCCGACGCCGAGACCAATGCCAAGATGGAATTGGGCCGCGACCAACATGGAGGTCGAGGTGGGTCGGAGCCGACGCCGAGATGGAAATGAGCCACGACCGATCCGGAGGTCGAGGTGGACCAGAGCCGACACCGAGACCGACGCCGAGATAGGAATGGGCCGCTACCGACGCGGAGGTCGAGATGGGCCTTGGAGGTCGAAGCGGGGCTCTGTCAGCTTCCTTCACGGTTCTCTAACGACGTTGGATCAGCCACATCAGATGCCCCCTTGCCCCTGAGACGAAGCGGGCCTACCCTAGCAAGGCGAAAGGGGCGTTACCTCCCAAGTGGCTGATCCTCACCTGATGCAGGACTTCATGCCTGGCTGGTGCAGGGCTTCATGTGCCGACGGGTGTCGGGCTTCATGTCTGGCTGGTGCAGGGCTTCTGGTGCTGACGGGTGTTGGGCTTCATGCCTGGCTGGTGCAGGGCTTCATATGCCGACGGGCGTCGGGCTTCATGCCTGGCTGGTGCAGGGCTTCATGTGCCGACCGGAGTCGGGCTTCATGCCTGGCTGGCCCAGGGCTTTTTGTGCCGATCAGGGTCAGGCTTCATGCCTGGCTGGCCAAGGGCTTTTTGTGCCGACCGGGGTCGGGCTTCACGCCTGGCTGGTGCAGGGCTTCATGTGCTGATGGGTGTCGGGCTTCATGCCTGGCTGGTGCAGGGCTTCATGTGCCGACGGGTGTCGGGCTTCACGCCTGGCTGGCCCAGGGCTTTGGTGTCGACCGAGTCGGGCTTCATGCCTGGCTGGCCCAGGGCTTTGGTGCCGACCGAAGTCGGGCTTTATGCCTGGCTGGCCCAGGGCTTTGGTGCCGACCGGAGTCGGGCTTCATGCCTGGCTGGCCTAGGGCTTTGGTGCCAACCGAAGTCGGGCTTCATGCCTGGTTGGCCCAGAGCTTTGGTGCCGACCGGAGTCGGGCTTCATGCCTGGCTGGTGCAGGGCTTCATGTGCCGATGGGCGTCGGGCTTCATGCCTGGCTGGTGCAGGGCTTCATGTGCCGATGGGTGTCGGGCTTCATGCCTGGCTGGTGCAGGGCTTCATGCCTGGCTGGCCCAGGGCTTCATGTGCCGACGGGCATCGGGCTTCATGCCTGGCTCGTGCAGGGATTCATGTGCCGACGGGCGTCGGGCTTCATGCCTGGCTGGCCCAGGGCTTTGGTAACGATCGGAGTCAGGCTTCATGCCTGGCTGGCCCAGGCTTTGGTGCCGACCGGAGTCGGGCTTCATGCCTGGCTGGTGCAGGGCTTCATGTGCCGACAAGCGTTGGGCTTCATGCCTGGCTGGTGCAGGGCTTCATGTGTCGACGGTATCGGGCTTCATGCCTGGCTATTGCAGGGCTTCATGTGCCGACCGGAGTCGGGCTTCATGCCTGGCTGGCCCAGGGCTTCATGTGCCGACGAGCATCGGGCTTCATGCCTGGCTGGTGCAGGGCTTCATGTGCCGAGGGGTGTCGGGCTTCACGCCTGGCTGGCCCAGGGCTTTGGTGTCGATCAGAGTCGGGCTTCATGCCTGGCTGGCCCAGGGCTTTGGTGCCGACCGGAGTCGAGCTTTATGCCTGGCTGGCCCAGGGCTTTGGTGCCGACAGGAGTCGGGCTTTATGTCTGGCTGGCCCAGGGCTTTGGTGCCGACTGGAGTCGGGTTTCATGCATGGCTGGTGCAGGGCTTCATGTGCCGACGGGGTCGGGCTTCATGCCTGGCTGGTGTAGGGCTTCATGTGTCGACGGGTGTCGGGCTTCATGCCTGCTGGTGCAGGGCTTCATGTGCCGACCGGAGTCGAGCTTCATGCCTGGCTGGCCCAGGGCTTCATGTGCCGACGGGCGTCGGGCTTCATGCCTGGCTGGTGCAGGGCTTCATGTGCCGACGGGCATCGGGCTTCATGCCTGGCTGGTGCAGGGCTTCATGTGCCGACGGGTGTCGGGCTTCACGCCTGGCTGGCCCAGGGCTTTGGTGCCGACCGGGGTCGGGCTTTTGTTCGCCAAAGCGAGGTTGGCCTTTGATGTTGATGCAAGGTAGATCTTCCCTGCATGACATTTTTAAGTATTAATGAAAGAAAACTGTCTTAAGTGCAATGTACTTAGCTCTTATAGCACCCATGTTTTTCCTTTTGTGGATTTGAGCGCTTCTACCCGCTGGTGGTCTGTCCCCCAGGGAGTCATGTTAGTTGGATTGGAGGTGTCATTGCCCTTAGGCCTTCCCTCGCATTGGAGGCCAGGACGAGATGTCTGGCCGGGAAGAAGCTAGAAACCGGGATAAAGCTGAAGTCCGTTGATGAAAGCCCCGACAGTTGGCGGTCATTGAATACGAGCGGCCAAGAGAGTCCACTGAGGGTGGACGATTAGGAGAAGATGCTGCTGGGAGGCCCCTTTGCCTAGCTCTTTCTTTGAAGAGATTGATTGCCCTCGGTGCTGAAGCTTGAGAGCAGCTAGAACGACATCCGTAAAAGGTCCTAGGCTCGGTTTGTCTCTCGGCTTACTACCACCAAAAATTGACATGCCCATAAATCCTTGAGGTGACGAATAATGTCTCAAGTTCATCCCTTTTAGAAATTATTCTTCGACCCATGCTGCAGTCCGCCTCTGGTTGATTGTTGAGCCTTTGAGTGAGCTCTCCCAGCCGTTGGTGTTGTTTGTCCAGACGCTTCTTCACCTTAGGTTTAAGATCTTTCCCAGATGGCTCAGAAGATGAGTGATGAGGAGTGACAGCTTGAGCGGGGGGTAGGAGACTGCAGTTTCTTGAAAGCTTTGCCTCTGCAGCTCATGAGCTGCTGCATTCAAGGCTTGAACTTGCTGATTGAAGATAGCCGGCTGGTTGATGAAAGCAGCTGAGGTTGGTGGTGAGTGAGGAGCAGAGAGAATGGTCCCTTGTTGCTCAGTGTGACATGGATGCCCCTCGGCATGATTGGTGAGGACCTTCCGGGCGTGCATCACCACCAAAGACTTGACGCCCCCCAGCGTAGCTGGTGGAGAGCTCTTGCGCACGGGTCATCACCATTGTTTAAGAGCTCGGGGAAAGAGGAGTTGTCGATTGCCGATTCGAAATCTCTCTTATCCCCCCCTTCCTGGTGCGCCAATCTGATGATGCCAAATCACCGGCCTCGAGCGTCCGGTCGCCTCCTCCAGCGAGCTTCTCGCGCCTGCAAGCAAGTCCCCGGGGCCAGAGATTCCGGTGGGGACCCTCCGATGCTCAAGTTAGTGGTCTGGGCATCAGCCGTGAGCTTGAGGAAGCTCGAAAGAGAAAAAGAGATGTGGCTCCGAGAGAGAGATCTCTCGTTGTCAGCGTTTGGGAGCGTTACGAGTGTGTTACCTGGTCGATGTCCCTCTTACCCTTTTTATTGATACCTGGAATCCGTGGGCTTGGGGCGTGATCTCTTGTCAGAGCATTAATTGATGGCAGTACGGTGGAGCTTACCTCCATGTGCCGTGTCGCGCTGCAGGCCGTGTCCTGTCAGAGTTGGTGGCTGCAGGGCATGGCCGATCGTTACGGTGCTTGCCAGGCGTGTCCCCTACGTCACCTTTTTGGTTGTCTATCCCTCGTAGAACATTTGATCATAGAGTGCTCGCATGGCACTGTTCATGCCCTTCGATGAGCTTCAGAGAAGGCCGTGGGTGAATACTTGCATGGTACTGTTTACCGGCACTGTTCAATGTCCGAGCCCAAAAGGGGTCTCGGGTCTCGGTGGTTGGATGTTGTGAAAGTACCCCGAGACCGGGGTCTCGGGGTAGGATGCTGTGGATGGACCCCGAGACCGGCGGGGGGTCTCGGGTAGGATGATGTTGATGCACCCCGAGACCGACCGACGGGGGGTCTTGGGGTAGGGTGATGTGAATGGACCCCGAGACCGACGGGGGGTCTCGGGGTAGGATGCTGTGGATGGAACCCGAGACCGACGGAGGGTCTCGGGGTAGGATGTTGTGAATGCACCCCGAGACCGGCGGGGGGTCTTGGGATATGATGATGTTGATGCACCCCGAGACCGGCGGGGGGTCTCGGGGTAGGGTGATGTTGATGCACCCGAGACCGGCGGGGGGTCTCGGGGTAGGATGATGTTGATGCACCCCGAGACCGACGGGGGGTCTCGGGGTAGGGTGATGTGCATGGACCCCGAGACCGACGGGGGGTCTCGGGGTAGGATGCTGTGGAAGGACCCCGAGACCCCCCACCCCGAGACCGGCGGGGGGTCTTGGGGTAGGATGATGTTGATGGACCCCGAGACCGATGGGGGGGTCTCGGGGTAGGATGCTGTGGAAGGACCTCGAGACCGACGGGGGGTCTCGGGGTAGGGTGATGTGAATGGACCCCGAGACCGACGCGGGGTCTCAGGGTAGGATGCTGTGGATGGACCCCGAGATCAACGGGGGGTCTCGGGGTAGGATGCTGTGCAAGTACCCCGAGACCGATAGGGGGTCTCGAGGTAGGATGCTGTGGAAGTACCCCGAGACCGACGGGGGGTCTCGGAGCAGGATACTGTGAGTGCACCCCGAGACCGACGGGGGGTCTCGGGGTAGGATGTTGTTTATGCACCCTGAGACCAACGGGGGTCTCGGGGTAGGATATTGTGACCGCACCCCGAGACCGATGGGGGTCTCAGGGTAGGATGTTGATGGACACGGAGGTCGAGGTGGGCCGAAGCCGACGCTGAGATGGAAATGGGCCGCGATCGACACGGAGGTCGAGGTGGGCCGGAGCCGACGCCGAGACCGACGCCGAGATGGAAATGGGTCGCGATCGACACGGAGGTCAAGGTGGGCCAGAGCCGACGCCGAGATGAAAATGGGCCGCGACCGATCCGGAGGTCGAGGTGGGCCGGAGCCGACGCCGAGACCAACGCCGAGATGGGAATGGGCCGCTGCCGATGCGGAGGTTGAGATGGGCCTTGAAGGTCGAAGCGGGGCTCTGTTAGCTTCCTTCACGATTCTTTAACGGCATTGAAACAGTCACATCAGAAACAATACCACAGTGATGATAACCATTTGTTCATCAACGAATAAAATTATGTATATAATTTATTTTATTTAAATAATATTTAAAAATATATATATATAAGCAGGCCTAGCGTGCATGATCTAGTGCAGCTCATGGCCGTGCCAAACCTTTAGACCGATGAGATTTCATGCGCCTTCATCTAAATCAAACCGCATTCTTTGTGAAACCGGATTGAATTTAAAGTGACTCTCGCACGTGGCTCCGTGTACATAATTCAAGGTAAATATATATTTTTGATTCTTAAATTTTTATTTAAAAGTTATTTTAATGTTTAAACATTAATCATTTGGTATAATTTAATTTTTATATTTTAAAAATATTATATCCCTGATGATATGCTGCACAATGTGCCATTCTGTTAGCCGATCGACATATTTGGAATTGGGTCAGAATAATGCGTCATTATTCCGTTAATTATGTAACGGGTTGTTCAAGGTGTAACATCCTTAGAATACGGGGGATAAGGCTGTCATTAAAATATATTTTTATCTAATTTTAAATTTTGAAAATAAAATTTAGCAACCGTCGACCCTTCAGCGCTCCGACGTTCCAAAAAAGGAAAAGAAACGGGACAGAGGAGAGGGGATGAATTCGCCAGGGGGAATGGATTTGCCCACCGACTGGTATTAACTTGTTCTCTCACTCCCTTTATCTTCTCTTCCCTTCTATTTCTCTACAGTGTCCACTGTTTTTCTTTCATTCGTTGGGATTGAGGTATGGATCAGTCTTTCTCGGCAGTAGCATATCTTGTCTTGGTGCTTTGCTCTTTCTTCACGGACTGGAGAAAAATAGATATTTCATAGGTTACTTGACATTGTTATGTCCTTTTTGTTTGATTGTGAAATATAATAGAAGAGAAGGTGAGATGGGCGAATGCGATGGAACCAGGGAGATCCATTCCCATGAGTGCATGGACACAAGAGGGAGAACTGTGGTGGGTTTCAGTTCTGAATTCAAGCCAATGGACCATCCGCCAGAACCCAACACGGATAATCCTGTCAAATGTCCGAATCCCGATCTTTCACTATCAAAGGTACGCGGTTGGACCTCTCATGATGCCTGTCAACTTGTTTAAAAATTAGCTATTGTTGTTCTTTTGTCATTTCTGTTTGAAGAATTCATAGACTCATGGGGCTCAACGTTGCTCGTAAGTTGTTTGTTGTTTGCCTCCTATAAGAGAAGAAGCATCCTATCTGAAACTGTTTCCCCACGATCTGCGTCACTAGATGCTGCGGATGATTGTCATGTCGGTGTATTAAAATCAATATCTTAGAGAGAGAATCAATTAAGTATATACTCCCTGATAGATTTTCAGACTTGGTGGATCAAACTATACGTTGTTATCAGATCCGGTATATCAAACGATTCTTTCTTATGTCAGCTGTGCAGCAGGACAAGAATTGATTCTATTTTTTTGTACCCATTGAGAGTTGCTCTTGAAATTATTATAGTTTTTGAGATGATATTTGAAAACTTCTGGCCCATTGGCAATACAAATGTAAAACTAATCTTAAATATGGTCTCTTTATTTTATAAATGCTCAATACTTTGCATGAAATGCTCAAAGAACCCAATATCAAGCTTCCCTTAAAATAGGTAACAGCAAGCCATGCGATTCTAGAGCTTTAACATATATTAAGAGTATGATATATAAAGCCTAGAGATATATAATGCCCTGATCTAATATGGTGAAGTTAAAATGACAAGATAATGTTTAGGACCCGTTTGGCATTGCTGATGTATTTGTGTTTTTGTTCCTCTATAAATTAGTAAAATCCTATATGTGGAATATACAATTGGCACCAAACTTCTGCCATCCATTACTTGTTTTCATTCTTGTTAAAAGCAATAATTCTTTTGTTCTAAAAGCTCTGAAAATCATGGAAATAATTCACCAAAAAAAGGAAGAGAATTTCATTTTCCATCTTATTCAGTCTAGCTCATTTATCATCTCAGGTCCTTGGAAACAAAAGCAAGATCCTTTGTTTATATGCAATACATAATTATCCACATCTTGCTTAAATAAACATCATCTGTCATGAAAAGTAAGTAGAGATTTTTACATATTGAATACTCTGAAAGTCTAACATATGAAAGATTCCTAATCTGTCTCTCAAAAAATATGAGGATGGAAGATGCAAGAAGAGATGAGATCTTTGTCGTCAGTATTGAACGTGTCTGTCAATCTGAGTGCTATGCGGATCTTTACCAAGAATTTCTGAGTCACTGTAATAATTCATCAATTGACTGTGCTTGAACAGAAGAAAAATCCTATGGCGGTTTGCATAAATTGGGCTGGAAAATACAAGACATAAGTTGAGATCGTTGGTGTCTCCTTAAGAATGTCTGACAAATTTTTGGAGGTTGACTTGCCTTCTTAGGTTACGAAGATGACAAACAAGTCCCATATGAATCAGACAGCCAGCTGATTAGATAATTATCTTGTTAACTTGTCTCCACTGGATCAAGTGGCTCATGTTTAATTGGATCCAGAATTCATCAAATAAAGGAAAAAATATCGCGTTTTGCTATGTTCTAGTATTGCTGCACCAACATTGTGTAGGTGAATGCTATCTTGTTATGTTATGTATTATTTGCCAGAAAAAAACTTTATTAAGTAGACATGAATAGCAATGAGGTATAAAAGATTTCTTTGGTGGGTCATTCAGGTATCCTGTCTACTTGAGGTTGTTGCAGGTTGTCTTCATAGTCTTGGAATATTTTTCTTGCATGCACGCCTTTACTTCTGATTAGAGTTGCTGCTGCTTTGCTGACATTTAGATAATTTGATGGCATATCAGAAAGAAGGTGGTATTCGGAAGGAATTTTTCTCAGCAGAAAGCCTGCGGAAGAAGAAAGCAGAGCCAGTAGCTTTTGATCATTGCTCGGTAACACGGATTCGTCCACCAGCAGCTGAGAGGAGGCCTCCCTCCCGTGGGCAAGATCCCACAGAACCTTCATCATTGAGGCATAAGAAGAGCAAATTTTCCCAGTTCTTCCAACAATGTAGGGAACTTGACTGTTGACGACACCTGTAAGGCTACTCTTCTTTCAACGGAGGAGAGGTTTCAGCATGCTTCCTATGCATCCTGTCATGAACTTCTGCACTCAGTTTTGGACGTCCAGTGAGGCAATGTTGTTTTAGTTTATAATTAACTATATTCTGCTTGCTCACTCTACTCACATACACCATTAGAAAATAAAAATAAAAATAATGAGGGACTAGATTATAACTTTAGTCCTTGTTAACTAACTCTTGCGAGACTAGATTATAACTTTTAGTTTTTGTTAACTATTCTGCTGCATCTCCTCTATTGTAATAATTTTCTTTAATTTTTAGTCAGAACTGTATATGGCTATTTTGACATTACATACAATTATTTTTCACTGTACAATCGCCTTCATATTACACACAATAATTTTTTTGGTGCACAAAATAAACATTAGTGTGCATAAATTATTCACTATACATAACAAATATAAGTATGCATAAATAATTGTACAGTGAAAAGAATTAAATTTTTTTAAAAAAATTGGTTTAATGGATTGAGGGTTATCATCAATTTGTTATTCCCATCACCTCCAAACACTCTCTGGAATTGTGACAAAAGGTCCCGACTCAACCATTGCTTACCACCCGATGCCATTGTTTTGTGCGGTTTATGTCCTGCCATTGTTCTTACATTCTACTTGAACTCTATGTTACCGTTGGGACCCATAACAATTGGTCTGGCTGCTGCTCCATCTCCTTCTCATTTTCGCTGGCTGAGCTACCTATTGGATCATTAATTCAATATTAGGCTTATGTGTAAAATAATTATGTATTATAAATTATTAAATAAGGTTAAGCCCAATTAAAAATGATCGGTTAAGGTTTCAGTGATTTGAGCTTTAATATATTTGATAAGGTATTAATCTTTAATATAAAGATCTAAGGGGTTATTTCTATTTTTTTAATGTATAAAAACCTAAGGGGTTATTTCTATTTTTATGATGGATTAAAATATAAATATCAAAAGATAATGGTGATGTTCATGGATCACATATGCGACTCTCTTCTCTAAATTTCATCATCAGATAGAAAACCCCAGAAAAAATTTTAAAGGGCTCTCTGGGAGTATGTGTTGATCTAGAAGGCCAACCGCATGACTCTGGAGAGTAATCAAGCAATATGAATTTAGGTGCGGTTTATTAATTCTTGATGATTGAACATGGATGATTCTTGAGTTTCTTGGTGATGGTTTTCATCGAAGGTTTAGATTTGATGTTCGATAATTGGTATCCAGAGCTCCTATTCATGTTGAATCATTGAGAAATTTTGAATTTTTTTATTATATGCCATTGATATTTGTATTTGTGCATATGTCTTTTCTTTAATCAGTAATCATAAGACAAACATTCATTAGTTTACTATAGATTTTGTTTTGATACCATTGACATAATTAATATATGTAGATTCGGTTTCTAAATAAAATAAAGGTCATCAAAACTTTATTTTACTTCTAGTTTGATAATCATATATTCCGATGTTGAGAGCGAAAGATATTCGTTGCATCATCATGAAATCAGTCTCACATGATTCAAAGATGAGATCTTTCATCTGATAAAATCCGTATTTAATTTAATTTTAAATAAAAGAATAATAATTTAATTACTAATAAACTTTATTTTAATTGGATCCGCAGTGCATTGATCCACGCCCCTTAATTTTTCCAAACACATTCGCTTTTTTTCTAGATGCGTGGAGGTGTATTTTTGACGAAGGGAACCGAACGCGTTGCATCAAGTTCCACTTTTTTCGTTGGGAATCTAGCCGATGGATTCCATCAAGGCGTTAACAGTGGGGCATTGGGACTCTTTTCTCACACGCAATGTTACCAAGCGGTCGCTCTAGGAATCTAGTCGCTGGTATTCTGCTAGTACAAAATTAAAAATAATATGGCTTTCCCATCTTCTTCCCATTTTCCTTTCAAGAGGCTTCACGTGGGGACAATAGAGTGGCGTGAGTTGTGTGAGAGGATAAGAGCATTTAATGCATGGCATTTAAAGCATGGGAAGGGGTTTTGTTATCTCTGGCCAAGAATTGTAAAGTTTTCGAGCTTCCAACACCTCATGTGAATCGAGGAAAAAATGGAATTAAATTTATTCATCATTCTAAATTGAACTAATTGAAACAAGATATCACAAAAT
Source organism: Calamus simplicifolius (assembly GCA_900491605.1). Taxonomy (NCBI): domain Eukaryota; kingdom Viridiplantae; phylum Streptophyta; class Magnoliopsida; order Arecales; family Arecaceae; genus Calamus; species Calamus simplicifolius. The sequence goes on from UESW01003895.1 coordinate 17,090, forward strand.
AACTTCTGTTGTATAGATGGTTCATGAAGGATGTTGTATGTTGTGTATGTGTATGTTTTATACGGATATTAATCGGCCCAAAGAAAGGTTAATGCTTGGTCGAACTACACATACTTATGATAGTAAACACATAACAATTATAAGGATTTACATGTTAGTAATAAGTTGATCCAAAGATAGATTTATTATTTAACATGCATTATTGTTAGTGTTTGATCATTACAACAAGAGTACCACTAGGAGTTAATATTACTGTCCAAAGACTTGATATTAATGTTGCACTGGGTATCTTGAGATAAGATTTATCATTATTTGAATTTATTGATATTTGGTATTAATTGTTTATATGAGCATATTATTTATGTATTTCTTTTATTTTCTTTACAGCTAATGTTGCTACTATTTATGCTAACCTCAATTCGGTGTCTGTCCTTAATGGCACTAACTTCAAGGATTGGAAGAAGAATATTCTCATTATTCTTGGCTACATGGATTTGGACCTTGCACTAAGGATTGAGCAACACACTCCTCCTACATCATCTAATACATCTGATGAGAGGAACAGATATAAGAAGTGGGATCGCTTTAATCGAATGAGTCTCATGATCATCAAGCGCAGCATACCTGAAGCTTTTAGGGGTGCAGTATCTGAAGGGCCAAAGATTTTTTGCTGAGATTGAGAAACGCTATGCCAAAAGCAATGAGGTGGAAACAAGCACAATCTTTAAAAGCTTGATTTTCATGAAGTATGATGGAAAGGATAAAGGCAAGAAAAGAAAGAATGAGGCTACTAAGGGTCCAGTAAAAAGAAACAAAATTAGGATAAGGACAGTTGTTTCTTCTGCAACAAGCCTGAACATATGAGGAAGGAATGTTCCAAGTATCATGCATGACGTAAAAAGAAAGGAACATTTCTTAATTTGGTCTATTCTGAAGTGAATATAGCTTCAGTACCTAGAAACACTTGGTGGTTAGATTCTGGTGCTACTACTAACATCAGTGTTTGAATGGAGGGTTGCCCGAGCTACCAAAGGCCAACTGATGCTGAAAGACGCATTTATGCGGAAGATGGAAAGTCGGTAGATGTGAAGGCAATTAGGCATTTTAGATTGTTATTAAGTTATGATTATTATTTGGATTTGAAAGACACTTTTGTAGTACCATCATTTAGACGGAATTTGGTTTCTATTTCAGCTTTGGACAAATTAGGATATCATTGTTCATTTGAAAATAGTCAGTTCAGTCTTCTTTAAATTCAAATATTATTGGAACGGGTTTTCTTATTATGTATGAAAATCTATATTTGCTTGATACTGTTGTTTCTTATAATGAAACCCTTAATGTGGAATCACGTGGTACTAAGCATAAATTTTGCAATAAAAATTTAGAAATATTATGACATAAGTGATTAGGTCACATCTCTAGAAATAGAGTTGAACATCATATGGAATTTTGGATTCCCTCAATTTTATAGACTTTAATGTCTGTGTTGATTGCATTAAAGGCAAACATACCAAAACAAAAAAATTGGTTGCATATAGAACTACGAAAGTCTTAGAGTTGATACATACGGACATTTGTGGATCATTTCCTACACCTTCTTAGAATGGTCAACAATATTTTGTATCATTCATAGATGATTATTTTAGATATGCATACTTATTTCTTATTCATGAAAAATCCCAAGTTTTGGACATGTTCAAGTCATTTAAAGCTGAGGTTGAACTTTAACTCAACAAAAGGATTAAAGGAGTCATATCTGACCGTGGTGATAAATACTATGGCAGATATGACGGTTTAGATGAACAACATCAGGGACCTTTTGCTAAATACCTAGAGGAATATGAAATTATCCCACAATACACCATGCCAGGGTCACCTAGCATGAATGGTGTAGCTGAAAGATGAAATCACACTCTTAAAGATATGGTAAGGAGTATGATTATTCATTCAACCTTACCAGAGTCACTCTAGGGAGAAGCACTAAAGACAACCGCCTACATTTTGAACAAAGTACCAACTAAAGCAGCTGTTAAAACATCTTATGAGCTTTGAATAAGATGAAAGCCTAGTTTAAAGCATTTTCACGTTTGGGAATGTCGAGCTGAGGCAAGGCCTTATAAGCCACATGAAAAGAAATTGGACTCCATAACATTGAGTAGCTACTTTGTTGGGTATTCTAAGCGATCCAGGGGCTTCAAGTTTTATGATCCCAAATCAAAAAAAAAATTGAGATGGGAACTGCAACGTTCTTTGAGGATATTAAGTTTGAGGGAAGAAATAAGGTTAGAGACTTTGTCTTTGAGGAGGAATTAGATCCTACTACTCTTATTGAAGAGGAGTTAGTTCATATTCCTATAATTATTTCTGACAATGAGCATGTTTATATTCCTGTCATTGATCAAGTTACAATTTCAGAACAATAAGAAATTATTGTTCAACCCTTAGAGGTACAAACTCAACAATCTCAAGAACAAGTGCATCAAAAACAAGTGCCTTTGCGGCGATCCACTAGAGAAAGGAGGAATGCTATTCTAGAAGACTATATAGTGTTTCTTCAGGAACATGAGAAAAATAATGGTGTGATGAAAGATGATCCTGTCAATTTTCTTTAAGCCATACAAGGTTCCAATTCAGAAAAGTGGATTGAAGCAATGAAAGAAGAGTATAAGTTTATGAAAGATAATAAGGTTTGTGAACTTGTCCCATTACCAGAAGGTGTGAAACCCATTGGTTGCAAATGGATTTTTAAGACCAAACGGATTTCAAAGGGTAATGTGGAGAGGTATAAAGCTCGTCTTATGGCTAAAGACTATACTCAAAAGGAAGGGATTGACTTTAAAAAGACCTTCTCTTTAGTTTCATCGAAGGACTCTTTTAGGACAATCATAGCTCTTGTTGCACAATATGATATGGAACTCCATCAAATGGATGTCAAGACAACGTTTCTCAATGGAGACATTGATGAGACAATTTATATGGTGCAACCAAAAAACTGTATCAGGAGACCCAAAGAAAATGGTTTGCAAATTGACAAAATCGATTTATAGGTTAAAGCAAGCTTCTCATCAATGGTACCACAAATTTTATCAAGTGATTCTCTCATTTAATTTTAAGGTGAATGCAGTTGATGATTGTGTGTATCACAAGTTCAGTGAAAGTAAGTATATTTTTTTGTTTTGTATGTGGATGACATTTTGCTTGCCACAAATGATATAGGCATGTTGCATGAAATTAAGAGATTTCTATCAATCAATTTTCAAATGAAAGATATCACAAAGGAACTATCGATAAAGTACTTAAAAAATTTGGCATGCAAAATTGCAAACTAGGTAACACTCCGGTCACTAAAAGAGATAAATTCAATATTAATCAGTGCCCAAAAAAGAAAGCTTGAAGTTGAAGAGATGCAAAGATTCCTTATGCTTCGATTGTAGAGTCTAATGTATGCTCAAGTTTGTATGCGTCCAAATATTGCGTACATTGTTGGAGTGTTAGGCAGATATTTAAGCAACCCAGGAATGGATCACTGAAAAGCAGCCAAAAGGGTTATGAGATATCTGAAAAGAACAAAAGATTACATGCTCACATATAGGAGATCAAATCATTTTGAGATTGTTAGGTATTCAGACTCCGACTTTGTGGGATGCCAAGATAGTAAAAGATTCACTTTGGGCTATGTATATCTGTTAGATGGTGGGGCTATTTCTTAGAGAAGTGCAAAACATACACTTATAGCTTCTTCTACCATGGCTGTAGAATTTATAGCATGTTATAAGGCATCCAATCATGGGATATAGTTGAAAAACTTTGTCACTGGGCTGCGCATATTGGAAGGACTTTAAAGACCGCTAAATTTATTTTGTGATAAGTCAGTCGTATTATATTCCAACAATAACAGGAGCTTGATCAAGTCAAAGCATATTGATATCAAGTTTCTAGTTGTAAAGGAAAGAGTACAAAGTGATCAGATTTATATAGAGCATATAGGGACAAACTCCATGGTTGCAGATCCCCTTACAAAGGATGTGCCGCCCAAGGTCTTTCATCATGGTTATTATAGAGCATGACGATGCTTAGATTCAGTGAAAGTTTGTATTGCTTCTATTTTATGCTTTATGTTTGGTTTATACATGCTTATGTGTTTGTATATTTTCTGATTAGAAATAAAGTATTTTATTTAGTGCAGTGCACTTTGTACAATTATGTTAAAGTTTTGATCTCACTCAAGTTTAAGGACCAGTTGGAAATAGGCATGTTAAGATCACATTACATGTAATTTTCGTATTATACATCCATATCATGATCCATGTCATTCAGTTGTATCAACATACGTGACCATTGATGGGTTGAGTTATGATAGATATAGCAAAAGCTGCTTTGATTCTATGTTAGTATGGCTGATGGATCGGATTGGTTATAGATACATTTTGGTAATGATAGTAAAATTGAGCTCATTCAGTTATTTTTGCAAAACATAATTATAAGATTACACATATAGCCTAAGTGAAAGATTGTTGGATTATTAATCCAATATTGGGCTTATGTGTAGAATAATTATGTATACTGTCAAATAAGGTTAAGCTCAATTAAAAGTGATATGCTAAGGTTTCAGTTATTTGGGCTTTAATGTATATGATAAGGTATGGGCCTTTAATGTGTAGAGACCTAAGGGGTTATTTCTATTTTTATGATGGGCTAAAATAGAAATACTAAAAGATAATGATGAAGTTATATATATATAGTGGTTATGGTCCCTGAATCGTATGTACGACTCTCTTATCTGAATTCCATGATCAGAAAGAAAATCCTAAGAAAATTCTAAAAGGCTTTCTGGGAGTACGTGTTAATCTAGAAGGTCAACTGCAAGACTCTGAAGAACAATCAAGCAATATGGATTCGGGTACGCTTTTGTTTATCATTTATTAATTCTTGATGATTGAACATGGATGATCTTGAGCTTTTTGGTGATAATTTTTATCAAAGGTTTAGATTTAATTTCTGACCCAACTCAGGCAAACACAATGTGCAGAGCTCTCAACTTGAAAGAAAGGAAGGGGAAGGAACAACGAGAGTTGGGCTCGCTGATGCTGTTGCTATGCACCTCCAGCCATCCAAGCTTCCTCTGCTTGGATCCATGCAAATGGCTGCTACCTTGATCTTGTGTTTTGCCCAACCTTTGTCGCTACCAAGCTCCAAAATCAATCTCGCCCTACTCGCTCTTGGCCTTCTCTGGCTCCACTATTGAGTCTCCATTCAAATTTGCGCCCTCCTTCACCACGACTTCATACTCATGACCACAACTATCGTGATGATTAAAATCGGAGCAAATTAATGTCTAGCTTTGTAGTGTTTGGGCTATAACATTAGCCAACCAATCATATATAAGCTTGCTCATTATTTTTTTTTAATTTTCGATCTTCTTGTTGATGCCAAGTCACCTTCCTCCAACGTCGGGGAACGGAAATCCTCCTCCGCGGCGAGCTCCTGCAAAAAAGTCCTTGGAGACCAATTGCTCCGGTGGAGACCCTCCGACGCTCAAGTCAGCGACTCGGGAACAGACAAGAGTTAACTAGTAGAAACGAGCTAGAGAACTAGAGTTCAGGATCATTCCCTTATCGTGAATGTGAGCCTTTATACCTATTCGAATGTCTCTTTTTCTCGCTTCCAGAAGGTTGCTAATTTCGAAGTATCGCTGTACGGTAACGGACGGAAGGCAAGGCTGATAATGATGGGTCGCAACTGCCTATCAGCGGTCTCCTGCCTCGCCTGCCCCTGCCGAGTGCAGCGCTTTGGGTGGTAGGCGGATATGGTTGCGTCTGGCGTGCGCCGTTACGGGGTATGACCACGCACTGTTGTAGGCGAGTGGTGGATCACGTGGCCGCTGCAAGCGGTTGGTGGGCTACGTGGGCGTGTCAAGTGGCTCAAGGCAGCGGGTTACCGGTCTCAGAGGCCAAACCGGGACGAACGCTCGAGGCCGAGGCCGAAGCAGGACGCTCGAGGCCGAGGCCAAGGCTGACGCTCGAGGCCAAGGCTGACGCCGGAGGCCGAGGTCGTCTCAGGAGGCCAAGGCTGGGCTCCGTCAGTTGCATTTACCGTTTACTTTGACGATGTTGGATCAGCCACATCAGATGCCCCCTCGCTCCTGAGACGAAGCGAGCCCACCCTAGCAAGGTGAAAGGGGTGTCACCTCCCAAGTGGCTGATCCCCGTCTGCTGCCAACCATCCCCGGACACGTGTCTCTGGGAGCGGTGATAACTTAGCATGGGCAATTTGGGGAATGTGATGGGGCAGTCACTGTTGTCCGTCCGATCGCAGTGATCATCCTTGAGGCAAGGTTGTCCTCTCAAAATCCACAAAAAGCGGCTGCCATCATCGCCATCATGACGCTGACGTCAGCGGCATCCCATCATTGGCCGAAGGCAGATCGTCTCACGCGCTGGGCGCCTGCCGAGGCGACCCAGCCTATAGCAGGACTCCACGTAGCTGGCTAGAAGAGGCGGGACAATTCGAAACTTGATAAAAACCGGGCGAGAGATGAATCTCGCCACTTTGCTTCAACCATCATCGTCTTCCCTGGCTCCTGACCTCCCCTGCAATCCGAGAACCAGCCTCAGCCATTTTTGTTTCAGGTTAGCTCCCGGACCATTTTGAGCCTTCTTTCCTCTCTGAAACCCCTGCCATGGCTTCCTCCCCGTCCTGGTCCTCGTCGGTTGATCCCAAGGACCAAATCTCTCCTTCGAGGCTTCGTGCCTCCCCTTCTGCCCTCTCGTGGTCCTTCAATCCAGAGGACCGCATTCCTATCCAACTACAGCGAGCCGCCCGCAGGGCTCCGATGCGGAGGCACTGGACGGCTGTCGGCACCTCACAGAGGGTGGGGGCGGAATCCCCGACGGGGACCGCCTCCATGGTAATAGGCCAGGACCTGACTAACATCAGGGCATGTTACCAAATCTCCCGAGATATCGGGCTCTTCCTCTCGACCCTCGATGACAGGATGGTCTCCTTCCGGCCCGGTAGAGTGGCCATTTACGAAATAGCCTTGTGGTGTTAGGTTTTGTGCTGGTGAGCCTTGAAAACCAGCTGGTTCATTGTGTACCCGGCAAAAAACAAGTTCAAGTTGTGAGCTTGCAAAATAACTCTGCTGTAATCAGATTGATTATAGTGTGGACCCAAGAGGTACTTGGGAGTGGACGTAGGTGTAGGTACACCGAACCACTATAAAATCTCCTGTGTTTGCCGTGATTGTCTCTTTATCTTTAACTCTCTATTTGTGCATATTCTGTTTTAATTTGTGTAAATCTAAGTTTTTATTTCCGCTAGGGGTTATTTTCAAAAGTGTTTAAATTTTTGAAAAACCTAATTCACCCTCCCCCCTCTTGGGTTGCTATCTGGACAAACAATTGGTATCAGAGCTAGTGCTCATTTGATTTGATCTAACGATCAAGAGTCAAAGATCCACATGGCAACTCAAGCTGGTTCATCTTTTTTCGAAGGCCAATCTACTAATAGACCACCCTTGTTTAATGGTTCAAACTATGGTTATTGGAAGGCTAGAATGAAAATTTTCATTCAAGCACTTGACTATGATCTATGGAGCATTATAGTCAATGGACCACACACACCCACTGCTAGAGTTAATGGCATGGAGATTCCTAAACCGAAAATGGAATGAGATGAACATGATAAAAAATTGGCACAACTTAATGCCAAAGCAATGAATGTTCTATACTGCTCATTAGATGCAAATGAATTCAATCGTATATCTATTTCCATTTCTGCTAAGGAAATCTGGGATAGACTTGAGGTTACCTATGAGGGAACAAATCAAGTCAAGAAATCCAAGATTAACATGCTAGTTCATAAGTATGAATTGTTTAAAATGGATGCATGTGAATCTATTGCTGATATGTTTACAAGATTTACTTATATAGTTAATGGTTTAAAAAGTCTTGGTAAATCTTATGATAATTCTGATCTTGTGAGAAAGGTTTTGCGTTCCTTACCTAGGACTTGGGAAGCTAAAGTGACGGCAATACAAGAGGCAAAGGATCTAAGTACCCTACCCCTAGAAGAATTATTGGGATTATTGATGACTCATGAGCTTCAAATTAAGCAACATGTTGATGATGATGAGTCAAAGAAGAAGAGGACTATGGCTCTTAAGATTTCTGAATATATGAAAGAGCCTCATGAATCTGAAGATGAAAGTGATGATGAGGACATGACACTCATCACAAGGAAATTTAAAAGATTTATGAAGAAGAAGAAGTTTGAAAAGAAAAAGCCCTTTGCAAGAAAAGATGAGGACAAGGGCAAAGAAAAAGAAGTTATTTGTTTTGAATGTAAAAAGCCAGGTCATTTTAAATCTGAATGCCCTCAACTAAAGAAAGGCACCCGAAAATTCAAAAAGAAGGCAATGATGGCCACATGGAATGATTTGGAAAGGTCAAGTTTCGAAGAGGAAGAAAAGAGTGAAATGACCAATCTATGCTTCATGGCGGACAATGATGAGGTAAGTCCGAGTTTTCTTATGATTTTACTTTTGATGAATTGCATAGTGCTTTTTATGAATTAATGGATGATTTTGAACTTAAGTTAAAAGAAAAAAGTTTTGAAAAATCAAATACAAAAACTATCCTTAGAAAATGAAAAGCATGTTGTAGATAAAGAACTTTTGATAAAAGAAAATGAAAGCTTAAAAATAAAGTTGATATACTTAAACCTATAGTTGATAAATTCACTCTAAGCTCTATCAAACTTAATATGATTTTGGATAATCAAAAAGCTATTTTTCATAAAGCTGGATTAGGATATAATCCACTTAAAAAGCAAAAATCTTTGAAGAATATTTTTATACATACTGAAAAATCATCAAATATTATTTGTTTTAAATGTGGAAACAAAGGACATAAATCTTATATATGTAAATCTTCACATAATAAGAGAAAGATGATTTGGGTTCCCAAAGGAATAATATTTAATGCATCTAACCATGAAGGACCCAAGAAGGCTTGGGTACCTAAAATTAAGACATGAATGTTTTGCAAGAGTGTCTTGCAGTCATCAGACTGAAAAGAAAATGGTACCTGGATAGTGGTTGCTCAAGACACATGACGGATGATAAAGATCAATTCATCACCCTTGAATCAAAAAGAGGTGGAGTAGTTACTTTTGGTGATAATGGTAAAGGCCATATCATGGGTATTGGTAAGATTCAAATTACTCCATCTACTCATATTGATAATGTTTTATATAACGATGGACTTAAACATAATTTGATAAGTATTAGCCAACTGTGTGACAAAGGTTTCAAAGTTTCCTTTGAAGCTTTTGTTTGCACTGTTACTAATCCCATTAATAACATCATTATTCTTGTTGGTAAACGTTATGACAATGTGTACTTAATTGATTTGAGTAATTTATCTCCAAGTAATCATTGCTTAGTTGCTAATAATGCTAAGATGAATGAGATTGGTTGGCTATGGCACCGTAGATTAGGTCATGCAAGCACACACCTAATTTCTAAACTATTGAAAATGGATCTAGTTAAAGGTATTCCTAACTTAATTTTTGAAAATAATCGAATATGTGATGCATATCAATTTGAAAAATAAATAAGAACTTCTTTTAAATCTAAGAATGTTGTTTCAACTACTAGGCCACTAGAGCTACTACACATGGACCTTTTTGGACCTACTAGAACCACAAGTCTTTGAGGAAAGAAATATGGTCTGGTGATAGTAGATGATTACTCTAGATTCACTTGGATAATATTTTTGGCTCACAAAGATGAGACTTTCTCAATATTCCTGAAATTCGTTAAGAAAGTCATTAAAGAGAAAAACACTACCATAGTGTCTATTAGAAGTGATCATGGAACTGAATTTGAAAATCACTTATTTGAAAAATTCTGTTTTGAAAAAGGTATACATCATAACTTTTCAGCACCTAGGACACCTCAACAAAATGGAGTTGTAGAAAGAAAGAATATGACTTTAGAAGACATGGCCCGTACTATGCTATATGAAAGCCAACTTCCAAAATATTTTTGGGCGGAAGCTATAAACACAGCATGTTACATCCTGAATAGAGCCCTGATTAGACCTATCCTTAAGAAGACTCCTATGAACTATGGCATAATAGGAAACCAAATTTAGGTTATTTTCATGCATTTGGTTGTAAATGTTTTATTCATAACAATGGTAAGGACAATCTTGGGAAGTTTGATACAAAGTCTGATGAAGGTATTTTCCTAGGATATTCTACATCTAGCAAGGCATATAAAGTATTTAATAAGAGAAGCTTAGTTGTAGAAGAATCCATTCATATAGTGTTTGATGAGTCTTTAGCATCAAGTTCAGATAAAATTGATGATGAGGAAGATACATCTTTGATTGAAAGAGGTATTGAAAAATTAAATGTATCTTCAGATCAAGAACCTGAAGCTAAGGATGATGACTCACCTAAGGATGATGGTATTGATACTGCTCATAATGATAAATATCTACCTAGAGATTGGAGATATGCTTATGGTCATCCTAAGGACCTAATCATAGGTGATCCATCTCAAGGTGTAAGGACTAGATCATCAATGAGAAATATCAATAATCATCTTGCATTTGTATCTCATATAGAACCTAAAACTATAGAGGAAGCTGAGAAAGATAGTTATTGGATGTTAGCAATGCAGAAAGAGTTAAACCAATTCACTAGGAACCAAGTTTGGATCCTAGTAGATAGACCTAAAAACCACCCTATAATAGGATCTAAATGGGTTTTTAGAAATAAATTGGATGAAAATGGATTGGTAATTAGAAATAAGGCTAGATTAGTTGCAAAAGGATATAATCAAGAAGAAGGTATAAATTTTGATGAAACCTTTGCACATGTTGCTAGATTAGAAGCCATTAGGCTACTACTTGCATTTGCATGTCATATGAATTTCAACTTATTTCAAATGGATGTTAAAAGTGTATTTTTAAATGGTTTTATAAATGAGGAAGTTTATGTTGAACAACCTCCTGGTTTTGAAGATCATGAATTTCCAAACCATGTCTTCAAACTACACAAAGTACTTTATGGTTTAAAGCAAGCACCTAGAGCTTGGTATGATAGATTAAGTAAATTTTTAATTGAAAATGATTTTTCTAAAGGAAATGTTGATAAAACCTTGTTTTTAAAAGAAAAGAAAAGGATTTATTAATTGTTCAAATTTACGTTGATGACATTATATTTGGTGCTACTAACAATCTTCTTTGTCAAGAATTTGCTAAGTTAATGCAGGAAGAATTTGAGATGAGCATGATGGGAGAACTAAACTTCTTCCTTGGACTTCAAATCAAATAAGAGAAAGCGGAGATTTTCATTAACCAAACAAAGTACACAAAAGAAATACTCAAGAAGTTTGGTATGGAATCTGTTAAACCTCTTGGTATGCCAATAAGTCCCTCATGCAAGCTGGACAAGGATGAAGAATGTAAGAATGTAGATCAGAAGCATTACCGAGGTATGATCAGATCACTTCTTTACCTAACGGCAAGTAGGCCAGATATCATATTTTCTGTTTGCTTATGTGCAAGATATCAATCTAATCCTAAGGAATCACATTTATTTGCTGTTAAAAGAATTTTTAGAACTTAAATGGAACTAAAAATGTAGGATTATGATATTTTAGAGACTCAACCTTAAAATTGATTGCTTATTCTGATTCTGACTATGCTGTTTGTAAATTAGATAGAAAGAGTACAAGTGGGGCATGCCAACTTTTAGGAAGTAACTTAATCTCATGGTTTAGCAAGAAGTAAAATTCGGTTGCATTATTCACTGCTGAGGCAGAGTATGTTGCAGCTGAAAGTTGCTGTGCTCAAATCCTTTGGATTAAGCAACAACTTGAAGATTATGGTATCACACTTGATAAAATTCCTATTAAATGTGATAATACTAGTGTCATTAATCTAACTAAGAATCCAATTCAACATTCAAGAACTAAACACATAGAAATTAGACATCACTTTATTAGAGAACATGTAACTAACAAAGATGTTTGTCTTGAATATGTTAATACTAATGATCAATTAGTTAATATTTTACCAAACCTTTGAGTGAGGAAAGATTTTGTTATCTTAGAGGACAATTAGGAGTTTGTGATCCTTTAGAATGATTTTCTGAAACTCTTAAGGACAATAACTATCTAGACTTCATTAATTTCTTGAAAATCCTCTATGTCCAATAAGGAAATTTATCTAGAAATTTGATTTACTGTTTCCCCAATTGTTAAGGAACACTTATTTAGAGTTTGATGATTAATTTGATTAGTTTCAGATCCTTGAAATTTGATTTTTCACTGAAACTGTTGTGGAGTCGACACCTGCAGTTTGTGGAGTCGACACCTTCATATTTTGATGTTCTGTCTGGGCAATTAGAGCCGACTCTGGCTTCTATAGAGCCGACTCTAATTCGGGCACTGACAGATTTTCTGGTTCGGAGCCGATACCTCATTTTTGGGAGTCGACTCTAAGTAGAACTAGGTCAAAATAAAAAAAGGCAGAGTCGACCCCAAACGAAACTTATCGTCTCCTAAACCCTTCCAAAACCGTTCCAAACCGATTTCAATCCCTCCAAATCCCTCAAATCTCTCAATAACTCATTCCAATCGAATCTCATGGCTCCTAAAAGGCATGCGATTATTGCAGGTTCGGCCGTTCCCATGAGAAAAAGGATGATTCGGAGGCAAGCGACGTCATCTTCTTCATCTACCACTCAAGATGACTCTCTACCCTCACCATCTTCTCCACGGGTAGACCAATTAGCAGGTAACGCCATTACTACCGGAAGAAAAGTAGATTTTAACTTTTTTGCTTCGAAAGGCTTCGCTATTGGACGTTTGTTGAAGGAAATGGAATGGAAGAAAGTCTTTTCTTTGGATGTCCCTACATACCCTGCCCTTGTGAGAGAATTTTACAATGATTTATGTAGAGGAGAGGGAGGCTTAGTGAGTTTTGTAAGAGGAACCAAAGTGATAATCACGGCCGAGATTCTTGGAAATTTATTGGAGATGCCTACTATTGGACTAGTTGAGTATCAACATGATGATAGAGGAGGTGCCCTATCTAGGATGTTAGGAAGAGAAGTATCTGAGTTTGAAGAAATTATGGCTAATCAACTTAATTTGGAACTCAGGTTACTTCACAATATTTGTGAAGAATTTTATTTCCTAAAATTGGAAGGTTTGAGTATGTCTCGGAGCGAGAAATCTTGTTGATGGACTGTATTCTCACTGGAAGACCTATTAATCTTGCCGGTATGATGATTGGTTATATGGCAAAAGCAGCAACTAAGAAGAGATCAACACTGCCGTATGGTATGATACTAACCTTAGTCTTTAGAATCCAAGGTGTGCTAATAATAGATAATGAGCCACTAAGAAAATTAAGGCATGCTGATTACTATAGTGTCTCTACAATTCACCGCATGGGCTTCAGAAAAGAGAATGAAAATTGGATAAAAAGAGGACAAGAGACCAGAGCAGAAGAAGTTAGAGTTGAGGAGGTCAGAGAAGAGGATATTCCTAGACCATCTACTGCTGGACCATCTACTGCTGGACCCTTAATGGCTGGACCAAGCACTCACCCTCCACATCAGTCAGCTTTGGCATCTGGAAGATTTTCTGAGGAGCAAATAGGTCAGCTCAGAGCTTTACTGGCTGAGTATGATAGTCAAAGGTCAAATGAGATGTGTCAGTTGAGAGAGGAGTTCAATCAGTTGAAGGAAGAGATCAATTCAAGGCTTGACGTGATTTCTTTTTCCATTGGCAACTCGGTAGAATCCTTTAGCGCTGATCTTCATAAGATTTTTGAAAGGATGGAAGGCATTGCAGACGGTTCTGGAACTTATCTTCATGCTATCAGTCAACTAAAGAAAGATATCGACCTCGCCATTTCTCAAATTGAAGCTTGTTTTGAAAGTTTTAAGAAGACTCAAAAAGATGATATTATGGAAATGATTGGACATTTGAAGAAAAATGTGTATAAGCATGTTTGATTTTGATATCCTGTCTTATCCTATTTTGTATCCTAGGATTTTTGAGTTTTCTTTAACATACTTGAATATGTCACTTTACTATGAATGTACTTAAATTGACACATGTAATGAATCTTGCATTGGAATACAATTACACTTTTATTGCAAATTTGTCTATGATTGATTGATTGAATTTCAATGAATGAGTTTACTATCTCTATGATTAATTGAATCAACGACCCCGCTCTAATAACTTTTTTTGTATTTAAAATTCATCTTATTGCTGATAACAAAAAAGGGGGAGAGATAATTGTATATGTATAAAAGAGAAAGAGAAAGAGAATGAAAGAATATAAGATTTTTTGCATATCTACAAAGGGGGAGAAAAAAAAATTTTGAGATTCTAATAAAAAATGTTCAATTGAATTCAGTTTATCTACATAGGGGGAGTTATTCAATGCAGGGGGAGCTTAATAATTTTTCCATATAAAAGTTAAATAATCTTGATTGATGATTATATAAAACTCAAGCATATTTGTTAAAAATTCATTTTGAAAATTGGCATCAAATTCTATGTTAGGAAGTTTCAAAGCTTTAACAGTGTCTATAACTCTTAGTTCAAATGAATTTTTGATGCATAAACTCAAAGTTTTTGTCATCATCAAAAAGGGGAGATTGTTGACCCAATTGAAGATTTTGATGATTAACAAAACTATTTGAGTATAATATTTGAAGTTACTAATGATTTTGATTAAGTTTTTCAGATTATAAGTCGATTTAATAATCAAAATCATGAGTCAAATCAAGTTCTGGTTCGAATCTAATGTCAAGGTAAGATTGCAGACATTAGAGTCGACACATGGAATCGCAGAGTCGACTCCGGAAATTGGCACGGACTTAGAGTCGACTCTAGGACTGTTAGAGCCGACTCCAACAGAAAAGACAGAACGATGGTTTTTCAGGCCATAACTTAGAGTCGACTCCCGGACTGTTAGAGTCGACTCCAGAAGATTTTGTGTCGAACCCAGAAAAGTCAGAGACGACTCCAGTTCAAGCGAGTTAAAGATTTTCGAGTTAGAGCCGACTCCAGAATGTCAGACACGACTCCAGAACTGTCAGAACGACTCTAAACTTTATCTTTATTTTTTTTAATCCCAACGGCTATTGCTATTTTTGGTTCTAATCCTTCTTCGACTTGTTTCTAATGGATAGTTTTAAACTATTTATGGATTAATCGGGATCTATAAGAAGTGGGTTTGCTGCATCCGAAAACAAGAGAGACAAAAAAAAAGAAAAGAATAGAGAGAAATCTGTGAAATCTCAGAAAATAAAAAGAGAAAAGAGGGAAAACTCAAAAAGAAAGATATACTGATTCCCCAAAAGAAAAGAGAGAGATTCCAAGCTTTTGTTGTTCTATTTTGAAGAAATCTCAAGCAAAGAAGGAAGCCCTAGTTTTCTGATCTTCTGAGTCTCAAGAGCACCTTGAAGGAAGACCACTCAAAAGAAGAAAAGGAGCAAGCCAACAAGATCTGCAAATCAGGCTTTGATTCCTATCTTTTTATTTCTATTTCATTATTGTATATTTGCTCATTGGAGGAGCTGTTTATCTTGTAAAACAAATATTATTTGCTGGGTCAATCTGGTGATTGATTCAGTTGAGGTTGTTAGCCTTGTGCAAGCTTTAGCTTGTGGTGTTAGGTTTTGTGCTGGTGAGCCTTGAAAACCAGCTGGGTTCGTTGTGCACCCGGAAAAATAACAAGTTCGAGTTGTGAGCTTGCAAAACAACTCTGCTGTAATCAGATTGATTATAGTGTGGACCCAAAAGGTACTTGGGAGTGGACGTAGGTGTAGGTACACCGAACCACTATAAAATCTCCTGTGTTTGCCGTGATTGTCTCTTTATCTTTAACTCTCTATTTGTGCATATTCTATTTTAATTTGTGTAAATCTAAGTTTTTATTTCTGCTAGGGGTTATTTTTAAAAGAGTTTAAATTTTTGAAAAACCCAATTCACCCCCCCCTCTTGGGTTGCTATCTGGACCAACAATTGGTATCAGAGCTAGTGCTCATTTGATTTGATCTAACGATCAAGAGTCAAAGATCCACATGGCAACTCAAGCTGGTTCATCTTTTTTCGAAGGCCAATCTACTAATAGACCACCTTGTTTAATGGTTCAAACTATGGTTATTGGAAGGCTAGAATGAAAATTTTCATTCAAGCACTTGACTATGATCTATGGAGCATTATAGTCAATGGACCACACACACCCACTGCTAGAGTTAATGGCACGAGATTCCTAAACCGGAAACGAATGGATGAACATGATAAAAAATTGGCACAACTTAATGCCAAAGCAATGAATGTTTATACTGCTCATTAGATGCAAATGAATTCAATCGTATATCTATTTGCATTTCTGCTAAGGAAATCTGGGATAGACTTGAGGTTACCCATGAGGGAACAAATCAAGTCAAGGAATCCAAGATTAACATGCTAGTTCATAAGTATGAATTGTTTAAAATGGATGCATGTGAATCTATTGCTGATATGTTTACAAGATTTACTGATATAGTTAATGGTTTAAAAAGTCTTGGTAAATCTTATGATAATTCTGATCTTGTGAGAAAGGTTTTGCGTTCCTTGCCTAGGACTTGGGAAGCTAAAGTGACGGCAATACAAGAGGCAAAGGATCTAAGTACCCTACCCCTAGAAGAATTATTGGGATCCTTGATGACTCATGAGCTTCAAATTAAGCAATATGTTGATGATGATGAGTCAAAAAAGAAGAGGACTATGGCTCTTAAGATTTCTGAATATATGGAAGAGCCTCATGAATCTAAAGATGAAAGTGATGATGAGGACATGGCACTCATCACAAGGAAATTTAAAAGATTTATGAAGAAGAAGAAGTTTGAAAAGAAAAAGCCCTTTGCAAGAAAAGATGAGGACAAGGGCAAAGAAAAAGAAGTTATTTGTTTTGAATGTAAAAAGCCGGGTCATTTTAAATCTGAATGCCCTCAACTAAAGAAAGGCACTCGGAAATTCAAAAAGAAGGCAATGATGGCCACATGGAGTGATTCGAAAGCTCAAGTTCCGAAGAGAGAAAAGAGTGAAATGGCCAATCTATGCTTCATGGCGGACAATGATGAGGTAAGTCCGAGTTTTCTTGATGATTTTACTTTTGATGAATTGCATAGTGCTTTTTATGAATTAATGGATGATTTTGCGAACTTAAGTTCAAAGAACAAAGATTTGAAAAATCAAATGCAAAAACTATCCTTAGAAAATGAAAAGCATGTTATAGATAAAGAACTTTTGATAAAAGAAAATGAAAGCTTAAAAAATGAAGTTGATAGACTTAAACCTATAGTTGATAAATTCACTCTAAGCTCTATCAAACTTAATATGATTTTGATAATCAAAAAGCTATTTTTGATAAAGCTGGATTAGGATATAATCCACTTAAAAAGCAAAAATCTTTGAAGAATATTTTTATACATGCTGAAAAATCATCAAATATTACTTGTTTTAAATGTGGAAACAAAGGACATAAATCTATATATGTAAATCTTCACATAATAAGAGAAAGATGATTTGGGTTCCCAAAGGAACAATATTTAATGCATCTAACCATGAAGGACCCAAGAAGGCTTGGGTACCTAAAATTAAGACATGAATGTTTTGCAGGAGTGTCTTGCAGCCATCAGACTGAAAAGAAAATGGTACCTGGATAGTGGTTGCTCAAGACACATGACGGTGATAAAGATCAATTCATCACCCTTGAATCAAAAAGAGGTGGAGTAGTTACTTTTGGTGATAATGGTAAAGGCCATATCATGGGTATTGGTAAGATTCAAATTACTCCATCTACTCATATTGATAATGTTTTATATATCGATGGACTTAAACATAATTTGATAAGTATTAGCCAACTGTGTGACAAAGGTTTCAAAGTTTCCTTTGAAGCTTCTGTTTGCACTGTTACTAATCCCATTGATAACAGCATTATTCTTGTTGGTAAATGTTATGGCAATGTGTACTTAATTGATTTGAGTAATTTATCTCCAAGTAATCATTGCTTAGTTGCTAATAATGCTAAGATGAATGAGATTGGTTGGCTATGGCACCGTAGATTAGGTCATGCAAGCACACACCTAATTTCTAAACTATTGAAAATGGATCTAGTTAAAGGTATTCCTAACTTAATTTTGAAAATAATCAAATATGTGATGCATGTCAATTTGGAAAACAAACAAGAACTTCTTTCAAATCTAAGAATGTTGTTTCAACTACTAGGCCACTAGAGCTACTACACATGGACCTTTTTGGACCTACTAGAACCACAAGTCTAGGAGGAAAGAAATATGGTCTGGTGATAGTAGATGATTACTCTAGATTCACTTGGGTAATGTTTTTGGCTCACAAAGATGACTTTCTCAATATTCCTGAAATTCGTTAAGAAAGTCACTAAATGAGAAAAACACTACCATAGTGTCTATTAGAAGTGATCATGGAACTGAATTTGAAAATCACTTATTTGAAAAATTCTGTTTTGAAAAAGGCATACATCATAACTTTTCAGCACCTAGGACACCTCAACAAAATGGAGTTGTAGAAAGAAAGAATAGGACTTTAGAAGACATGGCCCGTACCATGCTATGTGAAAGCCAACTTCCAAAATATTTTTGGGCGGAAGCTATAAACACAGCATGTTACATCCTAAATAGAGCCCTGATTAGACCTATCCTTAAGAAGACTCCCTATGAACTATGGCATAATAGGAAACCAAATTTAGGTTATTTTCATGCATTTGGTTGTAAATGTTTTATTCATAACAATGGTAAGGACAATCTTGGAAGTTTGATGCAAAGTCTGATGAAGGTATTTTCCTAGGATATTCTACATCTAGCAAGCATATAGAGTATTTAATAAGAGAAGCTTAGTTGTAGAAGAATCCATTCATATAGTGTTTGATGAGTCTTTAGCATCAAGTTCAGATAAAATTGATGATGAGGAAGATACATCTTTGATTGAAAGAGGTATTGAAAAATTAAATGTATCTTCAGATCAAGAACCTGAAGCTAAGGATGATGACTCACCTAAGGATGATGGTATTGATACTGCTCATAATGATAAAGATCTACCTAGAGATTGGAGATATGCTTATGGTCATCCTAAGGACCTAATCATAGGTGATCCATCTCAAGGTGTAAGGACTAGATCATCAATGAGAAATATCAATAATCATCTTGCATTTGTATCTCATATAGAACCTAAAACTATAGAGGAAGCTAAGAAAGATAGTTATTGGATGTTAGCAATGCAGGAAGAGTTAAACCAATTCACTAGGAACCAAGTTTGGACCCTAGTAGATAGACCTAAAAACACCCTATAATAGGATCTAAATGGGTTTTTAGAAATAAATTGGATGAAAATGGATTGGTAATTAGAAATAAGGCTAGATTAGTTGCAAAAGGATATAATCAAGAAGAAGGTATAGATTTTGATGAAACCTTTGCACCTGTTGCTAGATTAGAAGCCATTAGGCTATTACTTGCATTTGCATGTCATATGAATTTTAACTTATTTCAAATGGATGTTAAAAGTGCATTTTTAAATGGTTTTATAAATGAGGAAGTTTATGTTGAACAACCTCCTGGTTTTGAAGATCATGAATTTCCAAACCACGTCTTCAAACTACACAAAGCACTTTATGGTTTAAAGCAAGCACCTAGAGCTTGGTATGATAGATTAAGTAAATTTTTAATTGAAAATGATTTTTTAGAGGAAATGTTGATAAAACCTTGTTTTTAAAAAGAAAAGAAAAGGATTTATTAATTGTTCAAATTTACGTTGATGACATTATATTTGGTGCTACTAACAATCTTCTTTGTCAAGAATTTGCTAAGTTAATGCAGGGAGAATTCGAGATGAGCATGATGGGAGAACTAAACTTCTTCCTTGGACTTCAAATCAAACAAGAGAAAGCGGAGATTTTCATTAACCAAACAAAGTACACAAAGAAATACTCAAGAAGTTTGGTATGGAATCTGCTAAACCTCTTGGTACGCCAATGAGTCCCTCATGCAAGCTGGACAAGGATGAAGAAGGTAAGAAGTAGATCAGAAGCATTACCGAGGTATGATCGGATCACTTCTTTACCTAACTGCAAGTAGGCCAGATATCATGTTTTCTGTTTGCTTATGTGCAAGATATCAATCTAATCCTAAGGAATCACATTTATTTGCTGTTAAAAGAATCTTTAGATACTTAAATGGAACTAAAAATGTAGGATTATGGTATTCTAGAGACTCAACCTTAAAATTGATTGCTTATTCTGATTCTGACTATGCTGGTTGTAAATTAGATAGAAAGAGTACAAGTGGGGCATGCCAACTTTTAGGAAGTAACTTAATCTCTTGGTTTAGCAAGAAGCAAAATTCGGTTGCATTATCCACTGCTGAGGCAGAGTATGTTGCAGCTGGAAGTTGCTGTGCTCAAATCCTTTGGATTAAGCGACAACTTGAAGATTATGGTATCACACTTGATAAAATTCCTATTAAATGTGATAATACTAGTGCCATTAATCTAACTAAGAATCCAATTCAACATTCAAGAACTAAACACATAGAAATTAGACATCACTTTATTAGAGAACATGTAACTAACAAAGATGTTTGTCTTGAATATGTTAATACTAATGATCAATTAGCTGATATTTTTACCAAACCTTTGAGTGAGGAAAGATTTTGTTATCTTAGAGGAGAATTAGGAGTTTGTGATCCTTTAGAATGATTTTCTGAAACTCTTAAGGACAACAACTATCTAGACTTCATTAATTTCTTGAAAATCCTCTATGTCCAATAAGGAAATTTATCTAGAAATTTGATTTATTGTTTCCCCAATTGTTAAGGAACACTTATCTAGAGTTTGATGATTAATTTGATTAGTTTCAGATCCTTGAAATTCGAATTTTTCACTGAAACTGTTGTGGAGTCGACACCTACAGTTTGTGGAGTCGACACCTCATATTTTGATGTTCTGTCTGGGCAATTAGAGCCGACTCTGGCTTCTATAGAGCCGACTCTAATTCGGGCGCTGACAGATTTTCTGGTTCGGAGCCGACACCTCATTTTCGGGAGTCGACTCTAAGTAGAACTAGGTCAAAATAAAAAAGGGGAGTCGACCCCAAACGAAACCTATCGTCTCCTAAACCCTTCCAAAACCGTTCCAAACCGATTTCAATCCCTCCAAATCCCTCAAATCTCTCAATAACTCATTCCAATCGAATCCCATGGCTCCTAAAAGGCGTGCGATTGTTGGAGGTTCGGCCGTTCCCACGAGAAAAAGGACGATTCGGAGGCAAGCGACGTCATCTTCTTCATCTGCCACTCAAGATGACTCTCCACCCTCACCATCTTCTCCACGTATAGACCAATTAGCAGGTAAGGCCATTACTACCGGAAGAAAAGTAGATTTTGACTTTTTTGCTTCGGAAGGCTTCGCTATTGGACGTTTGTTGAAGGAAATGGGATGGGAGAAAGTCTGTTCTTTGGATGTCCCTACATACCCTGCCCTTGTGAGAGAATTTTACAATGATTTATGTAGAGGAGAGGGAGGCTTAGTGAGTTTTGTAAGAGGAACCAAAGTGATAATCACGGCCGAGATTCTTGGAAATTTATTGGAGATGCCTACTATTGGACTAGTGAGTATCAACATAATGATAGAGGAGGTGCCCTATCTAGGATGTTAGGGAGAGAAGAATCTGAGTTTGAAGAAATCATGGCTAATCAACTTAATTTGGAACTCAGGTTACTTCACAATATTTGTGAAGAATTTTATTTCCTAAAATTGAAGGTTTGAGTATGTCTCGGAGCGAGACATCTTGTTGATGGACTGTATTCTCACTGGAAGACCTATTAATCTTGCCGGTATGATGATTGATTATATGGCAGAAGCAGCAACTAAGAAGAGATCAACACTGCCATATGGTATGATACTAACCTTAGTCTTTAGAAGCCAAGGTGTGCTAATAATGGATAATGAGCCACTAAGAAAATTAAGGCATACTGATTACTATAGTGTCTCTACAATTCACCGCATGGGCTTCAGAAAAGAGAATGAAAATTGGATAAAAAGAGGACAAGAGACCAGAGAAGAAGTTAGAGTTGAGGAGGTCAGAGGAGAGGATATTCCTGGACCATCTACTGCTGGACCATCTACTGCTGGACCCTCAGTGGCTGGACCAAGCACTCACCCTCCACATCAGTCAGTTTTAGTATCTGAAAGATTTTCTGAGGAGCAAATAGGTCAGCTCAAAGCTTTACTAGCTGAGTATGATAGTCAAAGGTCAAATGAGATGTGTCAGTTGAGAGAGGAGTTCAATCAGTTGAAGGAAGAGATCAATTCAAGGCTTGACGTGATTTCTTTTTCCATTGGCAACTCGGTAGAATCCTTTAGCGCTGATCTTCATAAGATTTTTGAAAGGATGGAAGGCATTGCAGATGGTTCTGGAACTTATCTTCATGCTACCAGTCAATTAAAGAAAGATATCGACCTCGCCGTTTCTCAAATTGAAGCTTGTCTTGAAAGTTTTAAGAAGACTCAAAAAGATGATATTATGGAAATGATTGGACATTTGAAGAAAATTATGTATAAGCATGTTTGATTTTGATATCCTGTCTTATCCTATTTTGTATCCTAGGATTTTTGAGTTTTCTTTAACATACTTGAATATGTCACTTTACTATGAATGTACTTAAATTGACACATGTAATGAATCTTGCATTGGAATACAATTACACTTTTATTGCAAATTTGTCTATGATTGATTGATTGAATTTCAATGAATGAGTTTACTATCTCTATGATTAATTGAACCAACGACCCCGCTCTGATAACTTTTTTTGTATTTAAAATTCATCTTATTGCTGATAACAAAAAAGGGAGAGATAATTGTATATGCATAAAAGAGAAAAGAAAGAGAATGAAAGAATATAATATTTTTTGCATATCTACAAATGGGGAGAAAAAAAAATTGAGATTCTAATCAAAAATGTTCAATTGAATTCAGTTTATCTACATAGGGGGAGTTATTCAATGCAGGGGGAGCTTAATAATTTTCCATGTAAAAGTTAAATCATCTTGATTGATGTTTATTATAAAACTCAAGCATATTTGTTAAAAGTTCATTTTGAAAATTGGCATCAAATTCTATGTTAGGAAGTTTCAAAGCTTTAACATGTCTATAACTCTTAGTTCAAATGAATTTTTGATGCATATACTCAAAGTTTTTGTCATCATCAAAAAGGGGGAGATTGTTGACCCAATTAAGGATTTTGATGATTAACAAAACTATTTGAGTATAATATTTGAAGTTACTAATGATTTTGATTAAGTTTTTCAGCTTATAAGTCGATTTAATAATCAAAATCATGAGTCAAATCAAGTTCTGGTTCGAATCTAATGTCAAGGTAAGATTGCAGACATTAGAGTCGACACATGGAATCGTAGAGTTGACTCCGAAATCGGCACGAACTTAGAGTCGACTCCAGGACTGTTAGAGCCGACTCCAATAGAAAAGACAGAATGATGGTTTTTCAGGCCACGACTTAGAGTCGACTCCCGGACTGTTAGAGTCAACTCCAGAAGATTTTTGTGTCGACCCCAGAAAAGTCAGGGACGACTCCAGTTCAAGCGGGTTAAAGATTTTCGAGTTAGAGCCGACTCCAGAATGTCAGACGCGACTCTAGAACTGTCAGAACGACTCTAAACTTTATCTTTATTTTTTTAATCCCAACGGCTATTGCTATTTTTGGTTCTAATCCTTCTTCCACTTGTTTCTAATGAATAGTTTTAAACTATTTATGGATTAATCGGGATCTATAAGAAGTGGGTTTGCTACATCCGAAAACAAGAGAGACAAAAAAAAAAAAAGAATAGAGAGAAATCTGTGAAATCTATCGGAAAATCAAAAGAGAAAAGAGGGAAAACTCGAAAGGAAAGATTATACTGATTCCCCAAAAGAAAAGAGAGAGATTCTAAGCTTTTGTTGTTCTATTTTGAAGAAATCTCAAGGGAAGAAGGAAGCCCTAGTTTTCTGATCTTCTGAGTCTCAAGAGTACCTTGAAGGAAGACCCACTCAAAAGAAGAAAAGGAGCAAGCCAACAAGATCTGCAAATCAGGCTTTGATTCCTATCTTTTTATTTCTTTTTCATTATTGTATATTTGCTCATTGGATGAGCTGTTTATCTTGTAAAACAAATATTATTTGCTGGGTCAATCTGGTGATTGATTCAGTTGAGGCTGTTAGCCTTGTGCAAGCATTAGCTTGTGGTGTTAGGTTTTGTGCTGGTGAGCCTTGAAAACTAGCTAGGTTCATTGTGCACCCGAGAAAACAACAAGTTCAAGTTGTGAGCTTGCAAAACAACTCTGCCATAATAAGATTGATTATAATGTGGACCCAAGAGGTACTTGGGAGTGGACATAGGTGTAGGTACACCGAACCACTATAAAATCTTATGTACTTGCCATGATTGTCTCTTTATCTTTAACTCTCTATTTGTGCATATTCTGTTTTAATTTGTGTAAATCTAAGTTTTTGTTTCCGCTAGGGGTTATTTTCAAAAGTGTTTAAATTTTTAAAAAACCCAATTCACCCCCCCCTCTTGGGTTGCTATCTGGACCAATAATTGGTATCAGAGCTAGTGCTCATTTGATTTGATCTAACGATCAAGAGTCAACGATCCACATGGCAACTCAAGCTGGTTCATCTTTTTCCGAAGGCCAATCTACTAATAGACCATCCTTGTTTAATGGTTCAAACTATGGTTATTGGAAGGCTAGAATGAAAATTTTCATTCAAGCACTTGACTATGATCTATGGAGCATTATAGTCAATGGACCACACACACCCACTGCTAGAGTTAATGGCATGGAGATTCCTAAACCGGAAACGGAATGAGATGAACATGATAAAAAATTGGCACAACTTAATGCCAAAGCAATGAATGTTCTATACTGCTCATTAGATGCAAATGAATTCAATCGTATATCTATTTGCATTTCTGCTAAGGAAATCTGGGATAGACTTAAGGTTACCCATGAGGGAACAAATCAAGTCAAGAAATCCAAGATTAACATGCTAGTTCATAAGTATGAATTGTTTAAAATGGATGCATGTGAATCTATTGCTGATATGTTTACAAGATTTACTTATATAGTTAATGGTTTAAAAAGTCTTGGTAAATCTTATGATAATTCTGATCTTGTGAGAAAGGTTTTGCGTTCCTTGCCTAGGACTTGGGAAGCTAAAGTGATTGCAATACAAGAGGCAAAGGATCTAAGTACCCTACCCCTAGAAGAATTATTGGGATCCTTGATGACTCATGAGCTTCAAATTAAGCAACATGTTGATGATGATGAGTCAAAGAAGAAGAGGACTATGGCTCTTAAGATTTCTGAATATATGGAAGAGCCTCATGAATCTGAAGATGAAAGTGATGATGAGGACATGGCACTCATCACAAGGAAATTTAAAAGATTCATGAAAAGAAGAAGTTTGAAAAGAAAAAGCCCTTTGCAAGAAAAGATGAGGACAAGGGAAAAGAAAAAGAAGTTATTTGTTTTGAATGTAAAAATCCGGGTCATTTTAAATCTGAATGCCCTCAACTAAAGAAAGGCACCCGGAAATTCAAAAGAAGGCAATGATGGCCACATGGAGTGATTCGAAAATGTCAAGTTCCGAAGAGGAAGAAAAGAGTGAAATGGCCAATCTATGCTTCATGGCGGACAATGATGAGGTAAGTCCGAGTTTTCTTGATGATTTTACTTTCGATGAATTGTATAGTGCTTTTTATGAATTAATGGATGATTTGTGAACTTAAGTTCAAAGAACAAAGATTTGAAAAATCAAATGCAAAAACTATCCTTAGAAAATGAAAAGCATGTTGTAGATAAAGAACTTTTGATAAAAGAAAATGAAAGCTTGAAAAATGAAGTTGATAGACTTAAACCTATAGTTAATAAATTCACTCTAAGCTCTATCAAACTTAATATGATTTTGGATAATCAAAAAGCTATTTTTGATAAAGCTGGATTAGGATATAATCCACTTAAAAAGCAAAAATCTTTGAAGAATATTTTTATACATGCTGAAAAATCATCAAATATTACTTGTTTTAAATGTGGAAATAAAGGATATAAATCTTATATGTGTAAATCTCTACATAATAAGAGAAAGATGATTTAGGTTTCCAAAGGAACAATATTTAATGCATCTAACCATGAAGGACCCAAGAAGGCTTGGGTACCTAAAATTAAGACATAAATGTTTTGCAGGAGTATCTTGCAGCCATTAGATTGAAAAGAAAATGGTACCTGGATAGTGGTTGCTCAAGACACATGACGGGTGACAAAGATCAATTCATCACCCTTAAATCAAAAAGAGGTGGAGTAGTTACTTTTGGTGATAATGGTCAAGGCCATATCATGGGTATTGGTAAGATTCAAATTACTCCATCTACTCATATTGATAATGTTTTATATGTCGATGGACTTAAACATAATTTGATAAGTATTAGCCAACTGTGTGACAAAGGTTTCAAAGTTTCCTTTGAAGCTTATGTTTGCACTGTTACTAATCACATTAATAACAGCATTATTCTTGTTAGTAAACGTTATGGCAATGTGTACTTAATTGATTTGAGTAATTTATCTTCAAGTAATTATTGCTTAGTTGCTAATAATGCTAAGATGAATGAGATTGGTTGGCTATGGCACCGTAGATTAGGTCATGCAAGCACACACCTAATTTCTAAACTATTGAAAATGGATCTAGTTAAAGGTATTCCTAGCTTAATTTTTGAAAATAATCGAATATGTGATGCATGTCAATTTGGAAAATAAACAAGAACTTCTTTCAAATATAAGAATGTTGTTTCAACTACTAGGCCACTAGAGCTACTACACATGGACCTTTTTGGACCTACTAGAACCACAAGTCTATGAGGAAAGAAATATGGTCTGGTGATAGTAGATGATTACTCTAGATTCACTTGGGTAATATTTTTGGCTCACAAAGATGAGACTTTCTCAATATTCCTGAAATTAGTTAAGAAAGTCACTAATGAGAAAAACACTACCATAGTGTCTATTAGAAGTAATCATGGAACTGAATTTAAAAATCACTTATTTGAAAAACTCTGTTTTGAAAAAGGCATACATCATAACTTTTGAGCACCTAGGACACTTCAACAAAATGAAGTTGTAGAAAGAAAGAATATGACTTTAGAAGACATGACCCGTACCATGCTATGTGAAAGCCAACTTCCAAAATATTTTTGGGCGGAAGCTATAAACACAGCATGTTACATCCTGAATAGAGCCATGATTAGACCTTTCCTTAAGAAGACTCCCTATGAACTATGGCATAATAGGAAACCAAATTTAGGTTATTTTCATGCATTTGGTTGTAAATGTTTTATTCATAACAATGGTAAGGACAATCTTGGGAAGTTTGATGCAAAGTCTGATGAAGGTATTTTCCTAGGATATTCTACATCTAGCAAGGCATATAGAGTATTTAATAAGAGAAGCTTAGTTGTAGAAGAATCCATTCATATAGTGTTTGATGAGTCTTTAGCATCAAGTTCAGATAAAATTGATGATGAGGAAGATACATCTTTGATTGAAAAAGGTATTGAAAAATTAAATGTATCTTCAGATCAAGAACTTGAAGCTAAGGATGATGACTCACCTAAGGATGATGGTATTGATACTGCTCATAATGATAAAGATCTACCTAGAGATTGGAGATATGCTTATGGTCATCCTAAGGACCTAATCATAGGTGATCCATCTCATGGTGTAAGGACTAGATCATCAATGAGAAATATCAATAATCATCTTGCATTTGTATCTCATATAGAACCTAAAACTATAGAGGAAGCTGAGAAAGATAGTTATTGGATGTTAGCAATGCAGGAAGAGTTAAACCAATTCACTAGGAACCAAGTTTGGACCCCTAGTAGATAGACCTAAAAACCACCCTATAATAGGATCTAAATGGGTTTTTAGAAATAAATTGGATGAAAATGGATTGGTAATTAGAAATAAGGCTAGATTAGTTGCAAAAGGATATAATCAAGAAGAAGGTATAGATTTTAATGAAACCTTTGCACATGTTGCTAGATTAGAAGCCATTAGGCTACTACTTGCATTTGCATGTCATATGAATTTCAACTTATTTCAAATGGATGTTAAAAGTGCATTTTTAAATGGTTTTATAAATGAGGAAGTTTATGTTGAACAACCTCCTGATTTTGAAGATCATGAATTTCCAAACCATGTCTTCAAACTACACAAAGCACTTTATGGTTTAAAGCAATCACCTAGAGCTTGGTATGATAGATTAAGTAAATTTTTAATTAAAAATAATTTTTCTAGAGGAAATGTTGATAAAACCTTGTTTTTAAAAATAAAAGAAAATAATTTATTAATTGTTCAAATTTACGTTGATGATATTATATTTGGTGCTACTAACATTCTCCTTTGTCAAGAATTTGCTAAGTTAATGCAGGGAGAATTTGAGATGAGCATGATGGGAGAACTAAACTTCTTTTTTGGACTTCAAATCAAACAAGAGAAAGCGGGGATTTTCATTAACCAAATAAAGTACACAAAGGAAATACTCAAGAAGTTTGGTATGGAATCTGTTAAACCTCTTGGTACGCCAATGAGTCCCTCATGCAAGCTGGACAAGGATGAAGAAGGTAAGAATGTAGATCAGAAGCATTATCGAGGTATGATCGGATCACTTCTTTACCTAACGGCAAGTAGACCAGATATCATGTTTTCTATTTGCTTATGTGCAAGATATCAATCTAATCCTAAGGAATCACATTTATTTACTGTTAAAAGAATCTTTAGATACTTAAATGGAACTAAAAATGTAGGATTATGGTATTCTAGAGACTCAACCTTAAAATTGATTGCTTATTTGATTCTGACTATGCTGGTTGTAAATTAGATAGAAAGAGTACAAGTGGGGCAAGCCAACTTTTAGGAAGTAACTTAATCTCATGGTTTAGCAAGAAGCAAAATTTGGTTGCATTATCCACTGTTGAGGCAGAGTATGTTGCAGCTGGAAGTTGCTGTGCTTAAATCCTTTGGATTAAGCGACAACTTGAAGATTATGGTATCACACTTGATAAAATTCCTATTAAATGTGATAATACTAGTTCCATTAATCTAACTAAGAATCCAATTCAACATTTAAGAACTAAACACATAGAAATTAGACATCACTTTATTAGAGAACATGTAACTAACAAAGATGTTTGTCTTGAATATGTTAATACTAATGATCAATTAGTTGATATTTTTATCAAACCTTTGAGTGAGGAAAGATTTTGTTATCTTAAAGGAGAATTAGGAGTTTGTCATCCTTTAGATTAGGAGAATTAGGAGAATATTTTTACCAAACCCATAGATTAGGAGAATTAGGAGAATATTTTTACCTTTCCGTCTGCGCCTCTTTTCCTCTTGAAAACCCACTTACACCCTATGGGTTTTATCCCTTCGGGTGGGTCAACTAATGTCCATACATTATTGTCCTTCATGGAATCAAGTTCGGATTTCATGGCCTCAAGCCATTTATTAGAGTCAGTCCTTTGCATAGCATCCATATAGGTGATCGGATCCTCGTTGTTCTCATCGAGTTCAACAGGATCATCATTCTGGACCAAGAAACCTAAGTATCTGTCCGGTTGATGTGGTACTCTACCAGATCGCCTTAATGGTGCATCTAAAATGGGTTTTGAGTTTGATCTAATCAACTCAGATTCTAAGGGTTCACTGGTTTGTGTTGTTCCTTCTACTTGATGAACTTCCTCAAGTTCAACATTAGAGCTATTTGTTCCTTCACTAAGGAACTCCTTTTCAAGAAAAACTGCTCTATTACTAATGAACAACTTTTGTTCTTCAGTATTGTAGAAGTAATATCCTTTGGTTCTTTCGGATAGCCGATGAAAAAATATTTGTCAGATTTGGGTTCAAGTTTGTCTGATTTTGCACGTTTCACATAAGCCGGACACCCCCAGACTCTCAGATAGGTAATAACCGGTTTATGTCCATACCACATCTCATGTGGAGTTTTAGAAACAGACTTACTTGGAACCTTATTAAGAATATGACAAGCTGATTCTAATGCATATCCCCAAAATGATATTGGCAAGCTTGCAAAACCCATCATGGACCGAACCATGTCTAACAGAGTTCGATTCCTTCTTTCCGACACACCGTTATGCTGCGGTGTTCCAGGAGGAGTCCATTGGGAGAGAATCCATTCTCTCTTAAATATGTCACAAATTCATTGGAAAGGTATTCGCCTCCTCGATCTGATCGAAGGGTCTTAATACATTTTCCTGTTTGTTTTTCTACTTCTTTATGATATAGTTTGAACATTTCAAACGATTCAGATTTATGTCTCATAAGATAGACATAACCAAACCTAGAAAGGTCGTCTGTAAAAGTAATGAAGTAGTAATATCCACCTTTGGCACAAGTGCTCATTGGTCCACATACATCAGTATGTACTAGACTCAATAGCTCTTTGGCTCTTTCACCTTTTCCAGTAAAAGATGACTTGGTCATTTTACCAAGAAGACATGATTCACAGGTAGTTAATGATTCACAATCATCAACTCGAAGGATGCCCTCCTGAGTTAACCTGTTTAATCTGTTCTTATTGATATGACCCAGCCGATGGTGCCAAAGATAAATGTCTGTGACATCAGTTATTCTAGGGCGCTTACTTGAATTGTACACTACATTCACAGGCTGTGATAATATATAAATGCCATTAGATAAATGCCCAGTCATTACAGTGACTCCATTCATAATGATATTCAAAGTAACATCCTTTATTGAAATTTCATAATGACTTTTGGCCAGAAGGCCTACAGAAATTACGTTCAACAAGAACGTTGGGCAAAAATGACAATCATTTAGTATAATGACATTTCTATTGAAAACTATTTCAAGAACTCCTAATGCCAGAACTGGAACTAATCTTCCATCGCCGACATTAAGGAATCTTTCATTGTCCTCAAATCTTCTGGTGACCTGTAGTCCCTGCAATGAATTGCAAATGTTAAAAGGACTCCCGGTATCCAATACCCAGGTCTGATTATCATATACAGAAAAATTATAAGGTGTTATCATATAAATACCTTGTTGAGCAACATCTTGCTCCTTTTTCTTCTTTGGCCTGTTTTGATCAAGTGTGGCAATGTAAAGAGGACAGTTCCTCTTCCAGTGCCCTTGCATCTTGCAGTGAAAGCATTCAGCTTGACTTTTATCAATTTTCTTCTTCTGCATCTGACCCCTTATAGATGTCCTAGCATGTTGCATCTTTTTATTATTCTTTTTCTTCTTCCCTTTTCCAAAGGGTTTACGCCCTACCTTAGATCCTTCAACCATATTAACCAAACCCTTAGAGAGCTGGTTATCCTTCTCAAAGTTCTGTAACAACCCCAACAAACCGTGGTAGTTGACTGCAGGCTTTGTCATTCGAAAATGAGTAAGGAAAGGTCGGAAGGATGGAGGCAAGGAATTCAGGATCGCATCTTTTTCCAACTGCTCATGTAAGGGAAAGCCGAGCTTGCTTAGGAGTTCTATCTTCTCGATCATACAATACATGATCAGTGACAGGAGATCCATCCCTCATTCGAGCATTGAAAATTGCACAACTAGTCTTGTGCCTTTCAACATCATCGGGTGTGCCAAAAGATTCATTCAACGCTTGAATGATTTCTTCTGGTTGAGCATTCTCGAACCGGCGACCGAATTCATCGTTCATTGCTGCTAGCATGATACAACGCACGCTAGTTCTATCATTGAGCCACTTCTGATAAGTGTCTCTCTCAAAACTTTGGGTGTTTGCATCAGGTATCTTTGGTGCAGGATTATTCAAAATATATAGAATCCTCTTATGCTCAAGGACGATCTTAAGTTTTCTGAACCAGCTATTGAAATTGGAACCATTCAACTTGTCACTATCCAATAGGGACCTTAATGATAAATTAGTGGCCATTTTTTTCATAAGGAAAAACTAAAGTATATAAATTGATTCAGTTTAAAGACTTGAACTTTAGTCTAAAGATTCTTCCACTATTTTGTTCAAATTGGCAGCCTCTACACCCCAATTCGAAGAATTATTCTTAATTCTTTAGCGGGCACTAAGATCTACATAAACTACATACAGGTCCAAGTGAAGCTTGGCTAACCCATATGCATCTAAGAGTAGGTTTAAAACCAATTGTTTCCCCCAAACAATTCTTAGTATTCAGTTTTGCCCTATATACCTCTTCAGCAGGCATGAAGTACCTCCACTGAAAGTTCTGGTTAGGTCCAACCATTAAATGATATAATCAGTGTAACCTATCATAGACAACCAAGCCCGAGTGAAGCTCGGCTCACCTGACTGTTTATTTAATAATTACGCTGACTTATCATATAATGAATGATAATTTCGATGGTTGACAAGCACCAGGCATGAAGTGCCTCCAATGATTATCAAGACATCGGACTCATTATCACCCACCTTAATGGGAGGCTATGATCTAGTTATCATATAACTATTTCATTTTAAGGACCTAATAATTTTAGGGGATTTTAATAATATGAAGATAAATTGACTAATCAAGTTCTCCCACTAAATCTATGAAATCGGTAGAATGAAACAAGATTAAGTCAGGTTAAGTGGCACCTAAATCAGTCAGACTGATTTCCTTACAAGCATGGGTCAACCCGAATCAGGTAAATGATCTGAATCATAAATGGTTCACCACATTGACCAGGTGAGTGAGATTGATGGGAGGGATATTCCATTAACTCGTTAAAGATGCATCAATACGAGTAGCTCCCAATTAAAAACCATTCGATCGTTGATCCTAGAGCAACTTGCCAACCCACCTTGACATCATATGGTTAACCAATTCTGATTTGACCATCTAAGAGATTCATGCTCAAGCACGGAGCCTAATCTACTTCCATTTGGTTTAATCAAAGAGAAGGACATGATCAACTACAACTATTGTTTGATTTAGAGCATTCTTAACCTTAATCTAATTAGATTTGATCAAATACTCTCACAGTCCAGTTGATTTAAACCTTAGGGTCTAACCCTTTATGGACCCGATTTAGCTAACCCAAAGGATTAAATATATTTCATGTTTACATGTCATATATTTCAATCAAGCATCATATGTATTATGTTACTACTCATAATTCCTATATTTAGATCATATCTAAATAGATTATGAATTAACATTTGACATTCAAATTAGACTCTCATAAATATTTGTATATTTCATAACATAGATATCATGCCATCATATATTATATCTATGTTTTATACTAAACATGCAAATATCATGTTTTATATAACATCAACATGTATCAAATATAAAACATATTTTGAGAGTGTGTGTAATCAGTGTTTTGAAGCCAAAGATCAATTTAAATTATCACGGCAATATGTCACAGAATACCTTGTTGAATGGGTAATTTGGATTTTCAATCCATCTATGACCGAATAGACCTGAGATTTGTTTTAGCCTTGATTACACAATTAATAGGAGCATTAATTTATATGCAATAAATTAGATCAATACGAAACATCGCTCCGATACCATTTGTAGGGAGAAACAATCCCGAGGCATGCATATTTTAAAAATTTTGATAATAATTATCATTGCGGAATTTTAAAGATTACATACTAATCTATCTAACATGCGTCAAGATCATATCTTTGCCTTGTATATAGGATTGATTGATCCAAAATATGCATATAAATAAAAATATCAAGATCATATCTTAATCTTCAAGATGACTAGTCATACTACTTATCTTGAAGCCTGCCTTAAGATCTAGGGATCAAATCGCTTACCTTAAGAACAGTAGGTAAATCCTTATTGCTCTGCAACCGTTCAATCGTCCGGCCTCTAGTATCATCTATGCGAAGCCCCGAATGATCGGATTTCTGGGAGTGCTAGCTCACGGAAAAACAGCTTTGCTGATCTTGAATCCTCCCACTTGAATCTTCCTCTAAGATCCATCTTGAATCCTTCCACTTGAATCTTCCTCTAAGATCCACCACGCTTCCGCTAACACCAGAATCACCAAGATTTTTTATTCTAACCTTTTTAAAATTACAATCTACGACATATCGTGTATTGTTGTTCTGTGTATTCTTGTAAGGGAATGCCCTCTATTTATAGTCTCAATTTAGCCTTAACATTGAATTCTGACATTAAGAATTCCGTCGTTTGGTAAAAGCGAAGAGATGCCAAAGGCGCGGCGCTTGGTTTAATTCCGATGTTCGGTGAAAACCAAAGAGACGTGGCTAAATCCGACGTTTGGTGAAAACCAAAGAGTCGTGGCTAAATCCGACGTTCGGTGAAAATTAATGTTAGGCATTAAATTCTACATGAGAATTTAATCTCTCATGAGATGAGATTTTAGCCATCTCATCATGTGAGATCCTTATGCGAGAGGTTTGGGTTAGGTGATGGTTTAATCTGATCTGAATTTATTTGACTGAACCCACATAGATCATGGTCCAATCCCAAATCAAATTTGGCTAGTCCTGAATCTATTTAAATCCAAATCAAGTCTAATTTCAAATCAATATTTGAAATTGACTAGTCCTTCTAATGGACTTAAACCAAATTGAATCTTATTCACTTGTACTTAACCCAATTGAGATAATTCAATCAATAAAATTGATTAATTAAATCATATACGATTCTCAATCGTTGATCAGCAAACAGATCATCCTAGGAAACTTCTATGCGTGTGACTCTCTAGGTTCGAACCTAAGCCGGTAGCATAGAACCAACTTTCTATACTAATCGATGTGCCCATCTAGCAATGGAACCCGACGTCCGGATAGGTCGAAGAGTTGCCGAGCAAACTTTAAGAACCCTAAGAAACAGTTACCGTATAATTCATCCTCTTGACCACAAATGCTAAGGATGGCTTAAGAGCCTGTCAACTCTAAATAGCAAATCCATAAAGTGATTTCAACTTTAGTGATCATGTGACTTTCACATGAAGTGCCTTGGCCAAGGTCTTGCTAAATTGAAACACAAGCATTTCTCCTTTTAACGGGATAGGTCAAATTCCATCTTGATCCATAACTGACTACCACAAGTACTTGACTGCAACCAGTAACCTTTCGTAGCTGGATTAGAAATCCAGGTGGTCCGCACCTAAGTACAATGAGTTGCTTGTAAGCCACTGGTTGTGATCTTCAGGTCTGAAGGATACTTATACCTATATCTTCTCGGATTAACTCTTGACAGTAGAGTATCCGGAAATAAGTCACGTTCGGTAAAATGTACTCTTACACTTCCACCTGTATGTCATACTAGTGTCTCTACACTCCTTGGTTAAGAGGACAACCAACAAATATGATATACAACGTCCTATAATTGATAGTACTATGGCCCTGTCATAGTATATCATTTGGTTGCGAACTCTTTTAAGGACCTTCAAAGATAAATCCTCTTTATCATGAAGGAAGATCCTGAGGGCTTCATTACAATCAGGAGTATGAAGAAGATGTTCTTATAATGAATAAACTGTCAAATAACTTTTATTAATATATCAATTTATATACAATTTACATTAGCACAATCATCAAATGATTGGGTTTAGGATACAATTCCCAACAACTCATGGGTCCACAGATATCAGAGTGAACTAGCTCTAATGGATGAGAGGCCCTAGTAGCCTTACCAAAAGGCTTTCTTGTTGCCTTTCCTGCTAGACAAGACTCACACAGGTAGACTTATCTTGGTAAGAGGGCCTAATAGCCCAGCTTTAGCCATACGTGCCATCCTATCTTGGCCCACATGACCAAGTCTGGAATGCCAAAGAAAATTATCATCACAGGCAAGAATAGAAGCACAAGAAAAAGAGGAGTAAGAAGCACACAATTCAACATCAAGTCTAAAGAACCCTTATGACAAATATCTATAAAAGGATAAAACATCATCCAGATAGACTGACATACGGTCACCAGAAAAACTAAAAGTGTAACCAAGTGCCAACAGGGTAAGAACAGAACAAAGATTACACCGGATAGTAGGGACATACAAAACATCATGTAGGATCAACACATGTCCACCACGAAGCGTAACACGATATGCTCCTACACCCAAAACCTGCTCACGCAGATCATTCCCAAGCACGACAAACTGGGTATCTATAGGTATCCGGTGAAAATCCACAAAACCAACTCGATCTCGCACTATATGTTTGTTTGCTCCCGAATCTACAATCCAATCGGAGAGCGAGTCAGCAACTAATGCATATGAACAAACATAGAGAAAGCTTAATATGGAGCATACCTTCTTTGGCTCAGTGCAATCACGAGCAAAATGGCCTTTAGCTCCACAATTGTAGCACTTAATCTTTATCACATCTCTCTTGCCCCCTCGACGTCCTCTTTTAGGTTTGGCCACGGTTTTTCTTTTATATCCCTGAACACTCCTGTGACGTGCATTTCCCTTCTTTTTGTTCTTGGGCCTCGAAGACCCATCAGTAACCACATAGGCCAAAGGGAGGGAACTCTCAATTCGCTCAGCCTCTAGCTCAAGGTGATGAGCAATATCTTCAAAAGTCTTGATGTGCTCACTATGAGTCATCAAGAGCTTCATATGACTCCACTGAGGGTCAGGCAGCGAACGAATCACTGCTAGGACCTGTTGCTCATCAGTAAGGTCAACTCCAGCAGCCTTCATATCCCTAATCATGTTTCCCATCACACGAAGGTAGGTCGACATGGAATGATCGGGATCCTTGACATACTGTATGAATCTAAGGTTCAAGGCACGTAGCCTTGTGGCCGAAGTTTGACCAACCTGATCTTGAGCTGGTTCCACATATCCTGAGCAGTCTGGCAATGCTCAAAGTTGCCAATAAGATCATTGTGCATGCTACTCAACATAGTAAAGCGTGCACAACGATCTTTCTTGACCCAATTGTCATAGGCTTTCCGATCAAGGCGATGTTGCTCAGTAGTGCCAGGCGCTGGTGGTGTCATACAAGTTGTCAAGGTCTCCAAGACTTATAAGTCATTCAGTAGGTATTGGATTTTCCTGTGCCACATTTCATAGTTTTGTCCATCTAGCTTCTCACCTTTGTTGACATCAGCTATCACAGATTTGGAGACCATCACACATACTGTATTTAGTCAAGCAAGGTATGGACATTAGGCATATCAGTGTATACTGATATCTAAAAAAATAAGTAGATTACGAATGTTCCTTCTTATAAATGAGATCGAAAACTTCGCTATGCTTATAATCATCACTCATTTAATAAGATGGAACACAAAATCTGATAAGTTTCCATAGAACATATCTATGTAATCCACTTTAAATATTGGAACAAATCCGCATATCAACAAAAAAACATGTATTTCCTTTTATGCACAAGGCACAAATAATCATGCATCTAGAAAATACGTAGCACTTGACATAAATATCCCTCATGTACTAAACATAAATTATTATGTCAATAGAAATAACAAGCATAAATATGCATAATTGACATTTATACACGAAGCATAAATATTTATGTATCCAGGAAACATATTCATCAAAATAGATAGGCTGACAATGATAGTAGTTATGCACAAAGCAAAAAAAAACTTTTCTATGGTTTTTTTTTTTTTTTATTTTTCTTGATATTTCTAACTCAGCTGGGAGTTTGCTGGCATAACGGGTTGAGCCACCCATAACAGAGAACAAAAATCCCCCTGTTACTTCATGAATTTACGGGTGGTGCCACCCGTAAACTCATGGATAGACACCATGCCCGCCGCCCACATGGCGGCAGTGCACGGCAGACCCAGCCCTCGGTGACAAGGACGGAGCCCGAACGAAGCTCCGGTCGAGAAGGAGGAGACTGTCGGCCGCTGGAGAGGAAGAGGGAGCCACCTGTAACCTCTCGGCCACTCACCATGCCAGCTGCCCACATGGCGGCGATGCACGACCGTCCCGAACCCTGGCAACAAGGATGGAGCTCCGGGGAAAGGAGCTCTGATCGAGGAAGAGAGGCCACCGGAGAGGATCCGGCGGCCCTACGTCCCTCGGATGCATGGACAGCCGCCGTCCTTAGTGTTGCGGCGAACGGGGCATCCCCGGCCCACTGCCGGCCGAGAAAGAGAGGCGAGGGTCACCGGTGATCGGTGGAGGCAACGCCGATCGTCGGAGAGGCACCGGTGGTCCGAGATCGGCCACCGGTAATAACTCCCATGGCCACGGCCTCCTCTGTTCTGTTTATATATATATATATATGCTCCGATGGTCCTCTGTTTTCATTTCTTCTTGTGCTGCGGTTCCCATGGCCGCAGCTGAGGGGTAGGCAGCGTGCGACTGTCGTTGCCTGCTCCTCCACCTATCCCCACGTCGGCCACCGCCCGAAGTGTGGTGATGACCAACCTTCGCTCTGATACCAATTGAAAGAACGGAAGCAAAGGGACATACCACTCTGATGGCAGCAGCGGAAGCAATAGCTCGTCAGCCGTTGAGGGCTACCAGAGTCCTCAATGCATCCACACCCCTAAGCCGCGGTGCCGGTAGAAGGAGGAAGAGCCCTTCGGTTACCTCTATGTCCTTCTCTCAGAAGACCTCTCTTCAAAGACACCTTCGGTCTTATATTTAAAGGAGAGCAACGGATAAGTCAGAGGTTTATCTTCCGAAGAGTTCCTCAAATTTTGAAGAGTCTCAGAGTTACGAAGAGTCTTCTAGGACTCTTGGGATTCCGAGTGGACGTATTAATTAGCATCCAGGCCAACAATATGTATTAATTAGCACCCAGGCAAACACTCTAATCCGATAACAGATGGGTTCTTCTCCTTAAAGTTTAGTCCAACTTGAATCAAAGCGATTTGCAACTTTGTGATGCAATTATGACACTTTCTTATTCATATCAAAAAAACATAAATTTGATGATGCATCGTAGATGGACTTCTTTTTTTTTTCTTGAAAAAAAAAATCCTATCCATGAGTCCCATCCATTATAAACTTGATAATTGATATTTCAAAATGATAGATTAATACTAAAACATAATACCAAATCATGATGATTTTTATTTTGAAAAGTCTTTTATTATTTTTTGTCTAGCAAGCAACTATAGCCACATTCTTTAAAAAGCATCTCCCAATATAAATCTTTTAAGGGGTTGTTTAGTTTGTACTTCATAGACCGATATCTGAAATTTAAATATCTAGAAACGTAGAATGCCTATTTAGTTCATATCCTTACACGTTAAAACTTTAAAAATATCCTTATTTTAACAAATTTAAAAAAACCAAAGCACAGCTTATATATTATATAAAATATATAACAATTCATTATATTATTATGACTATAGAATATAATAATTAATTATATTATTTTTGTACAATATAACACAAAATTATTCATAATATTATATAAAATATATAATTAACACATAGAAATAAAAATATATTATAAATATAGAATATAATTATTATAATTATTTAATACAATTAAATATTACAAGTATTATTATTAAAATAATAATATAATATAGTAATTAATATATAATAATATCATAATAATAATTATTATTATATTAACGAAAATATTATATATTTATAATATAAAATATATTCATACCATATACTATTTAATGTATTATAAAATAAATATAATATAATATAATAATGTAACTTTAAACTATAATATTATTAAATTAT
Source organism: Calamus simplicifolius (assembly GCA_900491605.1). Taxonomy (NCBI): domain Eukaryota; kingdom Viridiplantae; phylum Streptophyta; class Magnoliopsida; order Arecales; family Arecaceae; genus Calamus; species Calamus simplicifolius. Next base: position 56,912 of record UESW01003895.1, read on the forward strand.
ATTAAGAAAGATTACAATTTGGATCCTATAGTTTGAGAGGTTTTTCAACTTAAACCCTAAAATTAATAAATATAAAAACAAACCTTAAGGTTTTTAGTTGTTACACTGAAAACTCTTTATTTATTTGGAGTTAGATAATGTTATTTTATTAGCATGTGCAATATATGTGCTAACCATTTTAGCAGTAAAAAAAGGAGCCATTATTCATCCAAGACTTAAGAGAAGGGCATATCTTTAGGTTTTGCCCTCAAATCACAACCCTAAAATCATCATTTGCCATCCAATTAAGTTCCATCCGATTTGATTGAGAGCTCTATCCTTTGTAATTAATAACTAAAACATTGAAGCATTAGATGAGCTTGCTTAGCAGAAAGTAACAAGTATGCGGATGATGCCACACAATACATTTATCGAAAAAGGACACAATTTAAAAAGTTTTTGATACCTTTAACTCCATCCAAGAGATTTTTTGGTTGTCCAAGATATGGGATACTATTTTTGTCCTCCTCATATTGATTTATGATTTTTGTTATTGTATAATAAAATAGTCTAATTTTTTTAGGCTCATAGACTCGTGATGCTTATAGATTTTCTCTAGTTGGATCCTCTTATATATGCCTGTGGCAGATAAGTTATGCCAAGACTTGTTAATCAAAGAGCTTGACAGTAAAACCATACTCAAGATGCATTGTATGAGAGAGAAGTGGCTTGTCCTTTTTTTTTTTATATATATAGCATCAATTATGCTGAATATCTTGTTTATAATGGTGAAGTTGTAATTTAGGATGGGTGAATTTAACTTAGGCTACTATGCAGATGTTTTATCATGAGTATTATAGTTATAATTTTAGGATAGCAATATCAACTTTTCATGTGTTATGTCTTGTAATGACTAAACCTTTATAATGGAGTATAAGTGGGGTAGTCTTTTTGTCTACTAGTTCAATAGTTTTTTTGGTCAATTCGAACATTTAATCAATGTAATAACAATGTCACAGAATAGCTGCTTTTTTCAAATCATTGAACAACAATTCAATTTTGTTTTTTGTTTCTCTGCTAGTTGAATGAATTAAGTAGGACCAATATAAAAGGTGCACCGCATGTTCATTTTGAGGTTGCTAGCAAAGGAACCTATACTTGACATTGGAATATAACATTAGTTCTATTTTATTTGAGTTGCAACAAATGCTCTGTTCTCACATTAGTTCTAACTTATTTGAGTACCAAATGTTCTGTTCAAATTGATTGAAAGGCCAGCAAGTAAAAATGAAGTATTAGCCAACAGCCTCTTCTTTTGGACAACACATATAAACTTAAACAACATATGAATTCAAAAAATTGCCTAGCAGTATTTTCTTCTAACTGCCCTGAATGACACATAATCTTGAGCTGTTTACATCTCAATCGACAGCAACATGCAATGGCTCTACCTGCACAACAACTAGCAACGTGCAACTCACATAATTCAGAGCTTCTCCAAGTTAATTATACATATAAAATGTAACTTTAATAAACAAAATAAATTTTGAATCATACAACCATACAAACAACCAAAATAAGCTTTTAGTCCCTTCCAATTATGCAACCGTATAAACATCCAGAATAAGCTTCATTACAAGAATATAATTATATTGATCATAGCAAACATAACATTAGTCCAAACAATTGCAAATTGTCACAAACCATACACTGCTAATATAAGGTGTCATAAACCATATTGAAATCACTGTCCACAAATTATACAAAATGCCCAAAAAGCAAGAATCAATCCAAATAAAATGACCATCTCATAATTATGCAAACAAAATTACCATCCACAATCAAAGTAACTACTCATAAAATATCCAAAATGATTAGCTCGAAACTACACAAAAACACACAACACTGCCCACAGATCTAAACCCCACACACATGAAGCTACTTAGGGTCTACATGGTTTTCCCTTTTCCTTTGAACCTGATGTCCTTTCTATATTCAGTCTAGCAACACTTGTAGCAATCCCTCTAAAATTTATTATAGGCTTATTTATGCTAACCAATATGGTGGACTCGTGAAGTGTGGCCTAAAGATAAGTGAAATATGAAAATAAGCTAGTAATCATGCTCTAATTCTACAAATAAGTGAAATATAAAAATGCTCTATATGATTGCTGCTCTATTTGACTGTCATAAATTTAATGATAGTAACTAAAGAACATTAATTAATCAATTATAAACATTAATCAAATAGTAAATAGCTGAGAGAAGTAATATTTCTATCTTACTATAGACATCAGCGATCGTTCTGAATCCTATAAATACCTTAGTCTTCCTCTAAAATTAATAATGAGTTTCACAAATTCAACATGCAAACTAACCTAGTAAAACTTCAAAAAATATACGTGTGTAATAAGAGAGGAAATACTCATGGATAGTTTCAATATTTTGCAGCATGCTTTTTTACTTTTACCTGGTCCCTTTCATGTTCACTGGTTGTGTCCATAATAAACACATTGTTCAAACCTTAAACTTGTATTTGTCCATTTATGTAGATTCCATGACTCTTTAGGTTTTCTAATTTTTTGCTTTTTAGGCCTGCCATCAGACCTTTTTAGGACTAAGAGTAAAATAGGATTAAGGCTTGTTTTAAGCTATATGTCTTGACCATTTAGGAGATTTAGTAGGTATGAGTATGTGTGCAAGATGTTTCCATATGATATACCTTGTCAATATAGTCTTTCAGCCTTATATATATATATATATATATATATATATATATATATATATATATATATATATATATATATATAATTATTGTTACTGCATGCACATAAAGGATTAAGAAATTATATGTATAAATTTTTTTAAATAAATCAAGCATAAACTCAGCTTTACTATAAATAATCTCAAACCTGTGACCCTGGTATCCAACTTCTTCTATATTTAGAATAGATATATCTTGTTTATACTTTATCATATTATCTCTATTTTCATATAATGATTTGAAATTAAATGCCCCCTTATAACTAAAGCTTCAATATTTAATTTAAATATGCATTTATGAAAATCAAAATTCAAATAATAATATTAGAATATGCCTTCCTTTTTCTCTTAAAAATTCCTTTATGATTAAATTATCTGATAATTTTCTTCCACTATATAATGAGCTACATTATAAGATGGTTATTTTGAAATAAAAAAATTTTAAGTTTTAATTTAAGTTCAATAGATAAGAAAAGAATCAAAGCCCTATACTCGTATTAGATTGGAGTTAAACAAATCAATTTTATTCAACTTAATTTTCATAATTTTAAGATTATTATAAAGTATATATAACACAGACACAGAGAGAGAAAGACAGATAGATATATATATTAAAAATAAAAGTAGCCTATCTCACGGGGGAAAAAATTGAATGTTTCTTGGTTGGTACAGTAAAAACAAAGAAAAATTACAGCTGTCCCCAAATCAATTTTTATATCTTATGATATTTGAATAATTAAGAAGTAATTATTTTTTAGCAGAAATTTTAGGCTTGAACCCCCTCCGCCGGGAGTCCTATTTCCCCCTCCACGCTCCCATGCAACGAACATTCCTTTCTCGTATTCATCCTCCATGAACCTCGTCCATGTTCCAGAACCTTCCAACCGTTGCTAGAACCTTCCTCCCCCGAACCTCCATGGTTAAAACCCCCCATCCACTCTATCCATCCCACATCGAAACAAACAAAGAAAACAATGTTTGGAGTCGTCTTCCCCGACCGCAGCTTCCCCATGGACCCTTCCTCCTTCGCCCAGATCGACCCCCTCCATTGGCTCCTCGATATGAAAACCTTCGTCGGTAATCTCACCGCCGCTCTTCTTTCCCTTCTTTCTTCCTCTAATCCCTCCCCTCTTTCTTAACCTCATCTACTCCGCAGGCGAGGCGTACCACGAGGTCAAGGAGCTCTGTATCTTTCTCCTGAACGCCGGCGTTCTTCCACCGGAGAAGGCCCTCGCCGTCTATTGCCAGGCCCCCGGCCGCCCCTTCGTCTTCTGCGGCGCCGTCCACGCCGCCCGCCCTTCCGCCGTCCTCTCCCTCCCCTGGCCCGACCCTGCCGACGACGCAGCCACCACCGGGCCCCTCCAGGCTGCCGTCCCCGAGGCGGCGTCGGCAAAGATCGGGGTCTCAGTGGAGGACCTGGCGGCGCTGCCGCCGGTGCTCGACACCGGGTTCGAGCGGCGGGTGGAGCGCCTCGCGCTTCGGGTTGGGGAGAACCTGTTCAATTTTATGCAGTCGTTCTGTGGCGTCGATGGGAACCGGCTGGTGGTGTCGATGGATATTTTGGACCGGTGGTTCAAGAAATTCCAGGAGAAGGCCAAGAAGGACCCCAGTTATCTCAAGGGTTTCGCACTGTGACGGGACTAAGGCTGGAAAGGTACAAGCTTTCTGGCTTTTGAGCGTCTATTTCTTTTGAAAATTCCACCCCCCCTTCCCTTACTTTCGGATGAAGTTGAGTGCCCGTAACGAGGCAATGTATCCATTCTCGCTTTGTCTAATTATTAGAATAGTTAATCAATGCTGATTTTTTTTTTTCCCATGTTCATTAATCTCGAAGAGAAATTGAATGAATTTGCCTGTCAAATGTATATATATTTATATAGAAAAAAGGATCGATTAGAAATTATGACCTTTTCTTCTGACAAGTATAAAAATGCTATGAAACGGCGAATTTCTTTTTATTTTTTTTCCTCTGGTGGAGGAGATTATACCTTGTTGGGATGATGGTTGCTTAGCTGTAACAGAAGAGTTGAGCTTGGAGCTTATTGGGATTCAATAAAAAGAAGAAGAGTTCTTTTTGCTGCATACCGGAGTGGAGACTTCTTTGCTAGCGAGTTCTCATTTTCTACAAGATAGAAGTGATGTTTTGGAAGCTTGCGATCCAAGGACAAGAAAAATGTGATCCTCTTACAAGAACTATGTATCTAAGAGGCCAATCCAGCAAATTTTGTATAAGGAAAACTTGGAACAAGCTGGGGGGATTGTATTCAACTCTGTTGGAGTACAAGGGGATATCCTCACCTATGTTTTGGAGGTTGAATCTCCAGTCACTAATTGGACACTTTCTGTGAGGATTATCCATTGGTCATACGCTTTTCTTTTGCCAGTTGGATAATTGATGGAGTTATCAAGGTGAGGCCAAACTCTACAACTGTTGCTTTTGTTTAGACTTCTTGCTTACAACCATTTGCTACTAAATAACCAGCGGAGAAATAGAGGGTGTGGATACCGGATAACATATTGGGAGTGTAGATTAAAATGAAGGTTATGGAGACATGTGCATGCAACTCCTAGAATCTGCATTATATATAGGTAGATCTAGATGATGTACATAGACATGCCTAGCTACATACAATGTATTGTCTATGTAGAAATGTGCATAATAGTGATATACACACATAGCTACATACAATATGCGTTTATGCATGTAGATATGTGTATAGTAGTTGGCATATGCGATGCATATGTTATGAAGCATGGATAGCTGTGATATTCATTTGATTTAATCAAAGAATTTGATAGATATGCTTCCAACAAGGTCTAGGGGACCGACCGTATCATGCTGCATTGGTAAGATACTCATATGGTACCCAATTTCAATTTGGTATTAACTGAATTGGTCCATACCAACATGTACTGTCTGGTATGAATTCAAACCATGTATTGGCCTATATCAAGTGGTTAAAAGTGAAAAAAGGGACACCATTTCAATATGGGTTGTATACTATATCGTACAGATTTTTTTTGTACCGAAGTAGTGATATACCAATATGGATTTTGGTACCAGTTTTGTGCTTAACTTCTAATTTTGAATATTGCATTTCTCTTGTTTCTAGTAGGTGTATTATGACTAGACTATGGATAGGTGTATTGGAACTCTTTTTTTTTTTTTTTTTAAAAGAACTGTTTGAGATTTGTTTGTAAAGCCAATATGGTAAAAGCATATGATCATGCTTGACATTATTAAGATTGGGATTGGGTCGTAAATCATAGGGGGCTAGATTGGATCTAATTGTGAATTGGATAGTAGATTGTAAGATTTGTTTTGTTTTTGATTTTTCCAGAATTTTCTAAATATACAAGAAATGTGAAAGTTGAAATGCAGGTCAACCATATTGTATAGGAATGGAGAATAAAAAACATGCATACAATAAGTTTAGTTTTTACCAATTTAGGCCCATATATAGTATTTCTAATAAAACAAATGTTTTGTTTGTAATTCATGATGCTTATGTATCTATCTATTTAGTTGTCTTTTTATGTAGAATATTTTAAAAGACAAGACTTTAACATAGGACTGGTAAAAGATAAAATCTTGCATCTTATTTTTAACTTTATGAGCTCTAATAACAAACTTGCTAATTTTACTATTTGAAATCTATTAGTGATAAATAACTTAAGAACCAATTCGTGAAAGAAATCATGGAAAATGAACCTGATTTAATATATAATTAACACAATCAGATTGGCTTTTATGATCCAAAAGAATGTAAAATACAATCATATGGATCTGAATCTTGTGATCCTAGACTTGCCTGACCCAGGGATGGGATCCGGATCGTTTAGGGCCATTTTGATCTAGATTGTGAGGTCTGGATTGTGAATTGTAAGACTTTAACAACAATGATCATGACAATTGGAATTTTCTTGTGTGCATTGAAAGGAATGAGTTATGATAGAAAGTGGGATTGGGTGGTTCCATAATTGTGGGACATCTTTTAAACATGTTCAATGAGCCTCAAAGTTTGTTTAAGGCGGTTTATATCTGGGAGCCCCATTTTTGTCTCCTTCAAGGATTTTAAAGTTCTCAACAAAACTTGGTTCTTTCATACAAAAGCTAACTTTGTTACAACACCATATTCAGAATTTTGTGAAAAACTCATCATCCACTTCGATTTATTCACAACATTTTTTTACTTCTAGAGCTTCTTATTTATGGTTGGTAGGATGGCTTCATTTTGCAATCTTTTGAATCAGTCTTTCAGTGAACATGAATGGTGCTGAATCATCCATTGTTCAGGGGAATTCTGATAAGGCATGAGAATGTGGCAACACCATATTTTATTACTTTTTTCCTTTTTTGGCAGTTAAAGTTGTTGATAGTGTGATGTCTGTAAGTGACAGTGAATGCCTTGCAAATCTGAATTACTGTTGCTTGGCAAATTAGCCTTTTTATCTGTCACAGCATCTCATTTGTCATATGCAGTCAGTATTTTCAGTTAGTCAAGGAAACAATCTGGTGTACTTATGAGCATCTTCTGACACTTGAGGAGAACTCTAGGTCTAGGAATTATATATCCAAGATATGTACATGTTGGAATTGAATAATTTTTTTATGCAAATTTGCAAACTGTATAAAGTCTTGAGTTGACTGGTGATAAGGCACTGGGTATTGTGCATATTTGAGAGGTAATCTAGGTACTTGAGATTACTGGCAATTGTTGGAGACAGGTCAAGTACAGATACATATATGTAGAGCCAGCTGATATGGTTGAAATGCTTTAATGAAGATGAAGATCTTGGTTAAAAGGAATGTTATGCTTTCATTGTAATGAGCACATCTGCAAAAAATTGATTGTTTCATGAGAGGAGTAAGCTTAACTGATTAGATTGCCCCTTAGGGATATAACTGAAAGAAAAGAGGTGATAATTTTGTTTATTAAGACCACAAGCTGGTTTGCAGAAAATGTGATTCAAAACTAAGCTAAATGAAGATAAAAGATTCGTGTAACTGGCCCAAATTAGTTTGACATTAAGGCTTTATCGTTATCATCATCGATGATGACTGTAAGTTGGTATTCATATTTAGAAAGGTACTAGGATAAAATCAGCCTTCTGAATATTATTCCACGGCTGCAAGCTTCCATATCCATGATGTAACTTTGAAGGGAGTTTGCTGAAGGATGGATAATGCTTGATTAAGTTATGTAACTGGGCCTTAAAGGCTAGATCTTGGAGCTATTTAAGAAATATAATTAAGTATAATTAACTAGTTGATGAAGGAATGTTTGTTTGATGGCTTATTATTGTTTTCCTTCTTTCCCCGCTTTGAGGGAGCCTCCCATGAGCTGATTTGTGGACAGCCAGCATCCGGGGGACCAGTTTTAGCATGTAGAGCTTCTATGGCACGTTGTGTTCTGGCCTAGAGATTTTGGGTCAAACAAAGCTTAGGAAAGGCATCAATGAGGGGGAAATGATAGAAGTTCATGATTGATATGGTTTTCTTCCTTGATCTGGATTGTTCATGCTTATATTTACAAGCATGATACATCATTATCATATCGTCTTGTATTGTATTATAAGTATTATATCCATATCAAATTGTATTAGATGTATTGATACAGAGTCAATGTTGAGATGACAAACCACAGATTGCGAGATCGGGAGGAAGCCATCTTGCTGATAGACGCCTGTCCTTTCAGGCATGTAATATTTGTAGTGAAGGCAACCAATCAACTGGCTGGTTGGCATGCCATGCTGTTCAGACGGGTGAAGATTTCTTGCGTACTGAAGTGTATCCAATGAGAGCCTTTCTTTGTCAATGCAGGCACAGATGCTATGGGTTGCAGCTTTCTCAGAAGAAATGTCATTAGGATTTACCTCATTGTAGACTGCAAGTCTGCAATCAACCAGCTTGTTGATATTGAACGTGGCGTCGGATTTAAAATTTTGCCTCAGCTGGCGGATGAAACTAGCGTGATCGGGTGACTGGCTTGGATTCATGCTGTTGATCTTTCTAATTATTCTGGACTATTCTATTCAGCATGTACGGGAGCTATCTCGCATCTTTTTTTTCTTTTTCTTTTTTATTAGATGGTCAATAGTATCTGGAAGGTGGCGATGGTGATTTTAGTGGAGTTCATACCAAGGATTGGGATGGCAGCTGAAATGCTGAGATTATCCATGCTTATCTCATGCAAGCAAGCGTCTGTCTTGACCCGTCTTACCTGACCAGTGACCTGACCATATGCAATGCAACTCATGGTTAACAGGTAGGGTGTATCTCAAAGACAAAGCTTATTTCATGTTTAATTTCAAATCAGGTTAAGCTCGAATTAAACCCGATCCAAGCCTAATTATCGGCACCAACTTTAGCCTTGAAATGATCTTAATTCATCTTAAACTAAGCTTGATTTGAGCTTTACCTTGAGCTAAACTTGATCTTGAACTCAAAACTGCTCAGTTCATCCCTGATTATTAATACCACATAATAAATCTGTTTTCTCGCATCCGTTCTGTTCTATGCTTGAGATCACTGTAGACCTGATCCAACGAGGGATGATAATTTTTTTTTGTTTATCCTATCGTATCATTTTCAACGGATCAAAAATTTTTGATTTAAACGGCTTAATGGATAAATAGATGATCGGGAATGATATTCTCTGCTCCGTTCTTATTTACTCGTAACCGTTAGTTTTAATATAATATATTAAAATTATATAATATATTTAAAATTTTAAAATAAATAAAATACATATAAAATTAATAAAATATGTTTAAATCTTTCTATACTCTTTTTTTATGTAACTACTGAATATTAAATCAAAGTTTTTTATTAATATTAATATTCAGTTATTTATGCTTTGTTAATTATAATGATTTAACAGGATGAAAAATGAAAAAAATTTCGCTATCGGAAATATGAAAAACGAAAAGGTTTTCGCTAGCGGGAATGGAACCAGTAGAGTGCCGTTGCCATCCCTTTATTCAAATCCAAAAAACTTGGTGGATCAGTATAAGAATTTTATACCTTGGAATAAGGCCAGATCAAGATTGAAGTCATCCTTTTCAGCTGATTCAATTATGGATGCTTGAATTTGCCTTCCTTACCTGACTCAAATGTGGATCCGTGATTCGTGAATTATGTCAAAACCCAAACTAGACTACTGCCCTTGACCAGTTCATTCCAAACTCCCAAAAGTTCTCACCGTTAGATTTTTGAGCGGCCAGCCAGAGATTGAGGTACAAGTCAATCTACCAACTTCAACCGGTCAATTGCGATAACCAATAACCGTTGAGAAATGTTTGAGACTCCAATTTTAATTTGCCTAAGATGATCAAGAACCTCAAAAAGAATAATACTAATATTTTCCCTCTCATGGTGTCAAGCAAAGCAAAACATTTCTCAAACATTGCAGATGGACTTGTACAGAAAACAACAGTTAAAATCTGGTGAAAAAACCGACATTTAAAGACTGCCGCTACTTCATAGCGCAAAATGGCCTTCAGGATTTTATCCTCCCATGCCTGAGTTAGTCCTTCAGGCTTTTATCCTCCCATGCCTTTCAGAAACATAGATTAGAACATGAGAATTTTATCTCGCTGTAATTATATAAATCAAAATGGCCTCATTAGGTTAATCTAGTTTCACTTTGACATTAGTACTTGAGAAGCATGCAAAGCCACGTTGCCATTTGAAACTTCAGCTATATAAGGTACAGGGAAATCAATTCATCTGAACGCTAACGTACATTGAGATTAACATCCAAACAGTAACATTTTAACTAAGGCGATTCTCAGCAAAGGGCCAATCAAATTTAGTTTGAATTAAGCCTACACCACTTAAAAGTTAGTGCCTATATCTACATCCTAATTGTTTTAACTTCGTTGAATATTACCTGCTTCAGCCTAAGCAAAGAAATACACATCAAAACACTAGTATACATCCATTAGAAGAAGTGCTGCTTTCGAGCTTCACTGAATTCCGTTTGCTCCAATATGGTTCTACCTGCAGAAAAAGAATTTAATGATGTAAGTGGTATCTGAAAAATCTTAATGGACTAACACCCCAAACATATACAAATGCATTTTTTGCTAACAGGTAATGTGGTGAAAGAATAAAAACGCTAAGATAGAAGTAATACCAATTTAAATGTGGAATTAACCCATGGGTGGTGACCCTGGTTCTGAACCACTGATTGATGCAAATGAAGATGTGGTATCCTCTTTTGATATAGCAACAAAGTTCAATGGTGCAGTTGACAACCGTCTTTTCTCTTTGAAGTACCCATTGTTCCGGCCAGAATATGAGCGTGGTGTGAGGAGCTCAGGGGTTGCACTACCAACAGAAACTCGCCGTGGTGTAGGAGTCATAAAGCCATTTCCATTTCCATTTGTATGATACCCATTCATTTTTCTGTTAAAACTGTTACTTCTTTTTGGGCTAGGTCTGGAGACATACACTCCTTCCTTCTCTGCGAGTAAACTTTGTAACTTTTTCTGATCCTGCAACAAGCATGGCAAATGTGTAACCATTAAACAGCTTTGCAGAAAATGAGAGAGGGAAAAAGAATCTCAAAGCTTAAATGTAACAACTACCCGATATCGCCTTTTTTCCTCTTCCCTTTGTTGTCTAGTAAATTTGTACTCTTCCAAAATAGAAACCAACCGAACCTTGACAAGTTAACAGTACAATGATTCATCAAATTAATAAGAAATAAAAAAGGTTGATAGATGATTTTATATATTGAAAGAAAAGAGGGGGAAAAAAAATTTGTCTCACCCCATCATATAGAAAAGGCATGTTTCGTTCATCCTCCCAGGCAAATGTTCTGGTTATTAGATTGTCGACAATAGCTAAAACCAAGTCTCCAGTCAGACATTATACATGTTTTCGAGAAAATCAGTTGGACCACACAGGAATTTGGGGCAATAAATACCTGGGATTTTGCTAATCGTCACCCTTGCCTTCTCTGCTCGTTTTAGATTCAGGTGGGCACCCCTTAGATTACTGTACCTGTTCTCATCCTGAATACCAGTAGGTACCAAAAACTTTAGACTTGAACCATGCATGAATTCATCAAAGAACTAAAAACTGAATTTTCAAGGATGTTGCATAGGTATACATAAAGTTACCTATGCTTATCAGTTTTAATGTGAAGAAATATATAATCCATTGCAGCATACTAGGTTACATCGAAACATGAATGGATATAGTATTCAGGAAGTCATCCCACCTGACTGTACTCTTCTAGCCAACTTTCTTCGTCACAAGCTGCTAACCATTTGTTTACCCTGTCCATGATTTCTTTTCTTATTGTAGATTCTTCTTTTGCTTTCACAATTTGGGCCTCAATATTTGCCAGAAGTTCAGATGGATCCACAAGACCTGGATTTTAAAGATTGTCAGGAATTTGCCAAAAACATGTGACAATATTCTCTGTACTGCGGATGCATGTAGAGAGATAGAGGTACCAGAGTCTATCAATGCAATGGACTTCTCTGGTGCAGTGCTCATATCTGGTTCAATGTGTGCACCTCTGCATATATCTTCTAGTTCATATCTCCTCTTAAGAACAAGTTCTTTCATTCTGCTGGATTTTAGTCTAGTCAACCTCTCAACCTCAGATTCCATCTGCCAAAGAAATGATGACAATCTAACTAGCTGCCTTCAGGTTAAAGAAATAAAGGATAAAGGGACTGATTGCCCAACCTGCTTGATTGTCTCAAGTGACAGAATTCCAGAACACTTGACATCTCTCTCTGGTGATCCGAGAATGCGTGTCACTTTACTAAAACGACCCCTCTCTTCTTCAGATGAATCCATCAGATTCCACAGTTCAAAGAGTGATTCCACTGTTTCTCGCAACTATAGTACCAAATCAAATGGGTTACAAACATATGACAAGGATTATCTAAGGATAGGAATGAAAGAATTATTCTTTTTTCCCTCCTTTTGGCTGTACAGAAAGAAATCGATTACCTTCTGTATTCTTATCTTCTTTTCCGTTTTTAGCTTCAGGATGGCTTGAGATAAACCCTCCAGGGTGTTATCACTTATGTTTGTGGATTGCTCCAAACCAGTCTCATGCAAACTGGGGTGCACTTCATCCACTGTCTTCCTAAAATCCACTCCGAGCACACCACATAAAGAGTGCACTTCATTTACATGCTCAAGAACCTTATGAAGGCGATCAGACTGGAAGCAGCAGACCACATGGTCAGGAATCCTTTAACATAAGCAATCATGTGATTTGCAGAAAAAAAAGCAGTTAACCTATGGAAAAGGATGAGGTAATTGAATGCAAGCATCTAAAATCTTGGCATGCTTTAGGCAGCAAGAGTTCGTTTTCTAGGTAGATTAAGAAAATAATTATCCACCTTAGAATGTTTCTTTACGCCCTTCTAGTTACATGCAAAAACAGACTTACAGCAGAAATGCATTAAGAACCACTGCATTGCACTGATGCAACACAAACCATAGGGCATCAATGAGGATGATGCAGCCAATATTTAAGAAAATGGGACCATATAACAACTTTGGAGAAATTTTTCCTGGGTACTCCGGATAAGTGTCCAAAAAATTGCTTGCAACATCTAATTGGTTTTTGACTCCCTAAGTTTCCAAAACTGGCCAAGAATTAGAAGTTGTTGACTAGGAGGTTTTCAGTATGTATGGTTACATTTGGGTGAAAACAAAAGGCCGCCTTTTTCTTTTTCCTGGTCCATTATAGAATGTAGTTGATTGTGTTCAGGAAACTCATAGATTTCCATGATATTTTCTACAACATTTACATGAAAATACGCAGACAAGCACAGTAAACTAATTATGTTTCTGGGGAAGATGCACTGAATAGTTGGGATAAGGCCTGATGGTTGTGATTGTGGTGATCTTTGTGGGAAGGGACGAGTTGACCAGCAGTTATTTGCACACTACTACAACTTGAGCTCATTACATTGCTGTAATTTAAACAAATATATGATAGTGATATGGAGATGGTATATCAAACCTCCGAACAATCTAATTACAGAATGTCTCACAATTTCTAGATTGTGTACAAATGTTTAGGTCCCATGACTCTTTTTTGTGATCTTTTCCTTTTTACTGGCACCGCCATCTCTTTATGAAGTTATATCATTACAAGAAAGGAGCTTTCCAATCAGTAGTAATTTACCATTCAACTATTAGAGTTATTTTGGGCCTATCGCAACCATCTATCTGCTCTTATCTTCAGTCAAATTTAGTTAGTTTTGAATGACAGATTAGTGACACTGAGATGATGCATTCCAGTGGTCAAAAACCAAGGGGTATCCTTAGCAATCTAGAGGGAGTTCCATGGAATTATGGTTATAAGGGAGGACAAATTATAAAGTTGGCAGTTTAAAACTTTATTTTCATGTGAAGCCAGGAAAATACCTTTTCTGTTTGGAGGTTGTGCAGCTGTGTTTGATATTCAGTAAGCTTTCTGATTGACAAATCATGTTCTTCCACATTAAAGGGACTATCTAGAGCATCAGACCGATGACCGTAGCCTGTGATCTCTGCACTTATCTTCTCAATCTGTGATTGTAACTGAGCAAATTGTTTGACCCGTTCTGCTTTCTTTACTCTTAATTCTTCCAAAAGGGGTGCAACTGAAGCAAGTTGCTCCTTTAATGATGTTTGTTTTTCCATCTACATACACAAGTTTATAAAACAGTCAACTGCTGCAACTTGTGAGCCAGGACACAACTAGCATCAGTTAAACATTATTTCAAAAGCATGGAAAGTAAGGAGCTCTTGTTTTGCTGGCAGAATATATGTTGTTAAATCCACTGAAACTGTTGATAGATGATATTGGACAGAAAAACATGTAAATGATGGAAACAAACTTTTAGAACCATCAGTGCCAGCCTGGTGCAGAAGAAGTTGAAAAGTTACCACTTCAAAGATGGCATATCAAATTGTATGCCTTAATGAGTAAAGAATATTTTTATTTCTTCAGTTGGTAACATATTTCAGAATGTCGGGTACAAAATTATGATTTCTACCAACTAAAACCATAAAAATGTTGTCTCTACTTCATTAAGTCAAAGCCTTAAAAAAAATGAGAAAAAAATGGATACTTAGTGCTTCCTTTAGCAAATGCATAATCAGGCACAAATTTTTATAATGCCACTAATGAAAGAAAAGAGATCAAAATATCATTGTCATGCAAAATTACATGACTAAGTAGGATCATACTCATCGTCTGTATAGAAGCTATGGGCAAATTAGTTGATCAAAAAATTAAGAAAATCAAAAAAGTTCAAAAGAACTTTGTGGTTTATATAAAATGCTAATATGTTAGCCTGTCTAATTGGAGAAAATCAGAGCACCTCAGCAACATCCTGTTTGAATACAACCATTGCCCATTATTTGCAAAATTTTCTAATCACTCAGATGCTCAATCGGTGAAAGAGAAAGTATGCTGTACAATATAGTTTTGAAAATTGTCAAGCCAATGTTTGTGGTCATCTATGAGTGCTAAATGTCCTATTGTAGAAATATAAAAAAAATTAAACAAGGTGCCTGTTAGTACAGTTGTTTTCCATCAACAAAGCCCTCTCATCATTTCAGGCTCTATCATTATCCAAGCTTCCATAATCAGAGAACTTTGGGGAGTCCAATATAGCCATCAAATTCTCAACAGGGGTGATTTCTGATGATGCATTCCTCTTCAAAGTTTTCTAAAAAGAACTCTGATCCATCAAATGCATTTTTCTAAATCAATTATAAATGTATTGTTCATCAAGATTCCATTCTCTTGTGAATGTGATACTAAGATCTCTTTGGGCACTAGGAGAAGCTCTTAAAGAAGTTATCTATCTCTTTATGAGTAATAGCCTATCTGTTAGATGAGATTTTAGTTGCAAATGAGATGCCCTAACAACCAGTTCAGATGGAATTAGATTTCATAGTTTCTTTCAGTAAAGCCCCGCCATGGTTCCCCCTTATTTCTCTTAACTCATTTTTGAGAACACTTTGTTTATTTCTTTCCAGTGTTAATGCAATGGACCGAGATCTATTTCCTACAACACAAAATTGTAAGCAATTGCTGAATCAGTTCTTTGAAATAAAATGATAATCATTTCTTGAATTGACAATAACACAAATGGAAGGAACATTATAAATACATGTTTAAATTAGGGGCAACTGAATAGCTGCCAACGACACAATTGAAGGAAACACAATCATATTTGTTTCAACAAGTACCACCTAATGTGCATGCATAAAGGACAGTATATTTGATTTTATGTGCAACAGTGCAACTTGCTGGCAGGTGACACAATTTGCATAATGATGGCTGCACAAAATAGTAGCGGTTACAGTGTTGCTTCCACAACTCATTAAGCAATTTCTGTTCATGTCCATCTAACATCTATCCAACATTCTCAAGATTCAAGCACAAGGAGCAACTTAAAGTCACACTAAAGTTTAGATGATGCCTCCTTCGGTCACCGGGCCTGGAATATTCACGGCCAGTGAGCAAATAAGCTTGATAAGCAGTAAATATCTAATAGTGTCTTCCATTTCTAGATTAAGAATATACAGTGCAGTATGCAAAATTTTCTATTTCAGAAACATGTTCTCAAATTCATTTGGAAGAATATCTAACTTATAGAGCTATAGATTTAAAAATTCAAATAAGCTCATGCAAATCCCAAATGGAATACAAGCATGAAAGCTGCAAACTTTATTGGCATGGATGCACTCACAAGGTGGAATGATAATATGTTCTGCATGGTCTAACTGCTGGTTTACAGGGATGGACATTGAGGGAAGTGTGTGTAAAGGAAAAGGTGATTATGCAAAGAAAAGGTGCCATAGATGTTTCAACAAACTACATGTATTGTAGGACTCCAAAATCAAGAGGTCTTGATTGTTTTAGCCTACTGAAAAATATATGCAATTCAAGATCTATTTTGATCAATCATTTTAAGTACACAATATGAACATTGCTAAGCAGGAACTGCTAAGCTGACTTGTCTTAGATGGGATAGGAAACTCTGAAATTAGCATGTTCTGGTAGTCATGTAACATGAGATACATTCGCCATGCTACATTGGGACACGTAACCTTCTATTCGCATTTAGTTTGGCCTATCTGACATGGCCTGCCCACCCAACTGTTTATCCAATAAACAATCAACGGGCCAGCTCATATTCCTGCATCCTGTCACACACCAAGACAAGTAAGACTAATCTATTCTAATTTTTCTGACAGCCATCTAAATATATGTAATAGTGTTTGAGGTATAATTACCTATTCCCTGCAGAAAACTTTCCAAAAGACTATAAAAAGATTTTTGAAGCCATTCAATTTATCATAATCCAAGGTGAGACCTTGAGATAACTCTAACACCTCTTTAATCGCTTCCAATTTTAAACTCAGATTTGCAATTATTTAGCAACTTGTTGACCGCAATTAAATGTTTGACTACAACACGAACCACAGGATGTACAAGTTCTAGCAGCACTTTACACTCATCCCATGGACGGGAAAAAAAAAAAAAAAAGACTGAGAGAGGCTACCTTCAATTGGAGGCTATGTTCGCCAAGGGAGGCTACCAGAGCTGCAAGTTCTGCTTTATTTGCAACCAATGACTGGTGGAGCCGAGCCCGTGCACCGCTGGCTTCATCAACTTTCTTCCGGTACACTTGCATGCACTCCCTCTCCAACTCCAATAACATGCGGTCTTTGTCATCGTCACTCTCTCCAATCTCTTCCCATATTTGCTGCTCTCGTGCAACCATTAGAAAAACCATTAGAAAAACCATTACAAATTTTGATGTGATATTCTTAATCCTTGAAATTACTCAAAGCATCAACAAGAAGGATTTCAAAATAAGTCAGAAGAAAGCCCTATCATAAAGAAGACGACTCGTGAAAATAACGCGTTCAAAATTTTCCATTTGAATCAGAACAATTAACAAAGGCATATCCAAGTACCCATTACACAAGCCTTAGAAAAAGTATGATAATTTCTTTAATTCCTAACCACTTTTCTCGAATAAATTCTTTCGTTAAACACTCAGAATAACACCCAGTAAGAAAAGAAAGGAAATCACGAAAGCCTCCAGTTCTGATTTCTAACTAACAAAACCCACAAAAAAAGAAGAATAGAGAAGAAAAGGAATCAAGAAAACGGGGAAAACTAACAGTGAGGAGAGATCCCAAAAGCATGAAAAATGCCCGAAAAATGAACTTTCAGATCCCTAAAGAAGACCCATTTCCCATTCCCTTTCGGCCACGAAAGAATAAAGAAAGTTGAGAGAGAGAGAGAGAGAGAGAGAGAGAGCTGACCTCGAGCTCCCTGAGCAAAGCGCCACAGGTGGTCTCCATGCTGATACTGGTTCTTCCAATCCCCCCATTCCCCTTTCCTCTCCTTCCCCCTTTCCACTGGAAAAAGAGAAACGAAGAGAAGAAAAGAACTAGAAGGAGAACAAAAGGTCAAAAAAAACCCCGACTTTCCTCCTCCTCTCGGACCTCACAAAAGGAAGGCAATAGAAAAACCTCTGAAAAGAATTAAACAAAGGAGGCAAAGCTGGTTCTTTTACTTTAAAAAATAGGCAGCATTTCCTCTCCTTTCTCCTTTGGGCCTCCTTCCCCTCTCGTTTCTAGAGACTAGAAGGCGACCGAATGATGGAGAACGAGAGAGAAGGGTGGAATTGATGTTGATAGAGTGGGATCAGAGGGGGGGCTTTGGGAGCTTTGAGCTTCTTTAGGCCAGCCTCTACTTCTAGGGTTCAGGAGTAAAGTACCAAAGGGTTCAAGAAATGATGGGATCTGGGAGGCTTTTGTAGAACCGTTTCATGGGGACCAGGAGGTAGAGCCAGTACTGAGGAAGGGTTCAAGAAATAATTATTTAAAATAAAAAAAATAGAGTAGAGTGAAACAAAACAGAACTGCCATTTCAATTCCATTATTCAAATATAAATATAAAATACATAAAAAAAAGAATAGCAGATTAATCTCATTACATCATTTAAATCAACTTAATATTATATATATATATATATATATATATATATCACTAAAATTAATTTCTAAGTTATATTTTATTAATAATTTTTATTTTCTTTATTTTTATATTTTTAATAAAATATTTTATTTTTAATTTTAAGTTTGATTAATTATGTAATAATCATAGCGGAGAACAAATACATTTAATTAACAACATCTTTGCGTGTATATATATATATATAGTCATACTATTTTCATGCGAGGGTAGTTCAAAAGATGAAAAGCAATAAACTCCTAAAGAGGAAGAAATCCATTCCCAAGAAACCATGATTAGTCAGCGGAATGCTGCGCAACGAATAAGGCAACCAACCGCTGTATTCCCTTCCGATGACATTGTGGACTAACACTGCTACCGAACTCTGCAAAAGCCTGCAGATGTCATAGAGAGAGGGGCACATCGTAGAGGTTTAGTTTATCTGAATCATCTGATGACTACCGAAGAATCTCAATGATGATCTCTCAGTTGCTTCCCACGTTGCTCTGAGCTCTGCGGCTCATGAAGGAAAGTTCTCTCGGCGCCAAAAGCCTTTTCCTCGTCATTCGAATGATAATTTTGGTCTCAATCTTATCTCGAAACCAACATCAAAGTTTATCTTGACAAACCCCAAGAAGAGGCTTCATCCTGTGGGCAGCTTTGCATATATTTATCGATTGTTAGTTTATTTAGAATAGTGGATGTGGATCCCCACAGGAGTGGCGTTTCTTGTTTGATTTCTGAAGAGAGATTCTCTTATGGATCAATTTCTATGGTGGGTGCTTCGTTAGATAAGTGAATAAAATTAACAATTATATTTAGATTGTTAGCTTGATACTTTAATGGCCTGTGGCTGTGGTTTGGCCTGAAGTCAACCGTTAGAAGTAAGCGGGTGCGGATAATTGGGTGTTGGGTGCATGCATTTTATGAAGTGAAATACGTTTGGTGTCATAAGGTGTTTAAAAGAAATTATTTATTTAGGTAAGGTGATGTTTTCAATCAATGTTTTCTTTTTTTTCTTTGATAGACTTCAAAATGTTTTCTTTCTTTTTCTTTGATGGACTTCAAATGGGATGTATTGAATAAGACTCTACTTAAATCGCAAGAAAATTTATTTGGCTGCTGGTTCTTTTTAATTAGTGGTTGAAACATGTTTATTAATTGCAAGATGAGCTCTTAACTCACTCCTTTTCTTGAATGAGGGTATGTTTTTGTCTGGATATAAACATAGGATTCCTCCTCTTATAGATGACAAAATTATAATGTCCTTGGATGCGAAAGATATATCTTCTTACTTGAAATTGTAATGATAAAATTAATCTCAACTTCAATTCAAAAAGGATGGTGGGCAAAACAAGTAGTTGGTGGGTCCTTACATAGTGGTCCTTGTCTGGTCCATTTCCAAATTCCACACTCAAATGGCAGAGGAATGTGAAGAGAAATGAGATCAGGCGAAAGGAAGAGAAACGATGGGCAAGAGATTGCGACCACCGACCAATTTTCTCAGACCATTTATGATTTATTGTTGCTTCAAGTATGGGATATACAAAGCTTGAAGGAATATACAAAGCTTGAAGGAATATAATTTGTTGGCAGTACCATCCAACTACCTTCATAATTAGTATCAGTTTGCTTTCCAAGTTTTATCTTAGCCATTGCAGGTGTTTTCTTTGTGTGTGAGCTACCCTATCAAATTAGGCATAAGACTGCAGGATTCCAGGATGTTATATGCTTTCAAGTAATTGTGATCTCTTTCCATACTTTCTTTGATTCCAGATCTGGCATTCAAACATTCAGACACAAAAGTAACAATTTATTTGTTTGAAATGGATTGGGTACGAATTTTAGTCAAGCCGATATTTACAGGCAAAGCTGTAAAAATTTTGATTAGGTTTTCTTCGATTTTGAACCAATTCTGTCGGCTTACTCCACCGGTTTGAAAGGTCAATCTAAATTTGTGATCAAATTTGATGTACCCTGATCTTTAGCTTAAAGTTTTAATTATTTCATTCACTGTTGAACCCAATTGCATAAGATTTTTTTTTTTCGAGTAGATCATTGTATAATATAAGCTCATGCTCATGAGTGTGTAGTCCCATGCCGACTATATACCGGAAAGAATATGAGTATTTATATAAAAGGAAGAAGTTTAAATAATATCTTTTTGACTTATCTTTTTGAGTTAGATCCTGAGTTGTTACATGTGATTTGCTATTATACGATAGAAATTATTTTCCAAAACATGTCTATGGGAAGCTCTAACTGCATGTAGGTGGTGCTGATATTTGTTCACTTTCTTATGTGAGTTCAGCATGTTCAAGCAAGGCAAAAGACAAAAACATGCACACAAAAATAAATTTGAGAACAAACACAAAGTTTTCTAATTCCACAATGACCTTAAGCCTGTTTTACAGTTAAAAACAAAAGTAAGTGATCACACCATTCTTCTGAAATGCAATAATATGGCAGTGATTGCTGTTATTAACTGCAATGAATGCTTAAGCTTTGGCAAAGAAGGGTTGTCACCATCAGGTGCACACATAAAGCTGAAGGAATTCCATTACCAACTAAAGCAAAGCAATCTTGGGGTGGGGTATGAATGGCGCAGGAACACTAAAGGCAAAGATAGAGACAAGACAACCACATGATAGCTGGCATGGATAATGAGTGGCTCATCTACCCATCAATTCCATATACCTTAATGTTTGCCATCACAATCAAAGAAAAAAGTTATTGCCATAATTCTGTAAGTTGACTGCTTTTTTGTCATCTAAGCTTTGAGCATTTCCTTAACGTTCTCCTGCTTTTCTTAACAGCCATGAAGCATTCTTTCATGCAGTCACAGAAGTAGGACATGGTGGTGGATTAAAGGAATGCAAGAAACAATTATATTGTAACAATTAGATGCTAAAATATCCATTGAGGTAGACAATGATTAGCAGAACAACCTTATTATTATAGCATCTTTTTGTTTTGGATATATTCCATCCACCAAAACATATGTGATTAGGTGAGTTTAAAACATAATCTCAGAAGGTGGTAGTTAGGGAACATATATTCTGAAAATGGATTTTTTTTCTCCAAAATTAATTTCTGTTGGCCTTGGCTAATAAAAAACCTTAGTATCAGTTAATTTTGAGAAACAAAATAGCTTATTTTGATTGCATAGCCTAGCTTTGGTTATGTGGCCCTTTTCATATCCCTGTCAAGCCTATACTCCAAAAACACTGCACAGATATGGTTCAAATATTGGCCAAGCAATACCGAGAACTGAGCAAGAAGAATGAATTGGTATGATCTTGTATGCAGCTTTGATTCTAATCATGCATAAATGAATACTCCATGCTACTCCGCAGTCATGTCTGTTACCTATGATGTGGAACACTAACCGAACTATTCTTTCTTTTTTCTTTTGAGGAGAAATTCATATGGGTTAAAGTTTTTCAGTAGCGAGAGCGAGAGAGAGAGAGAGAGAGAGAGAGAGAAAGATCACCAAACAAATTGAGTAATCAAATAATAATAATATGATTAAAGAAAACAAGCATGACATAAAAAAATTATGAATTTCATCAATTATTAGGATGAACAAATGGACTTTGATAGGTCTGATGGGGCTTTGACACTTTGATTCTTATAGCTGAACTACTAGCAGGGCGTGAAAATTTTCTTAGCCGACACTGTAGTTTAATAACCTAAACAATAACCATTGCCTACATATTCATTCATAGAGAAACTGTAGAATCTTGCAGTGTATTTTTTTTTTTTTTGAGAAAAAATTAATCTCCATAAAAATTTGGTAGCAACCGCATATATGAATTAAAAAGTCCACAGTTCTTGTTTGCATAAACTCTACGTCACTCGCTTCTAAGAAAACTAAAGGTGGGAGTAATGTAGAAAGAGAAGGAGAACTTCAACTGCTGACGATTAATGCAGGAACAACAAAAAAAGAAAGGAAATTTTGTTATGTTAATAATTAATCAGAATTAATGAATCTAGTCAAAAGTGATACATATCTAGTCCTGCAAATAATGTTTCGTTCATGCTTCAAATATTTCGAAATAAGGTCTAGGGAAACTCTATTGTTTAGCAAGACAGTATAATTGACTGTGAATAGGTGATCTCGCCATATCTAAATAGTTCTATAGTGATGCAAATGAATGAGGGCAATCACATTTCTTTAATGCTTTGGATGATGAGACATTCGGAATGAGGCAAATCAATGATTATGAAAATTAAGGCTACGTTTTTTAGTTTAAGAATGCTTTTTTCTTCATTTTTTTGAAAATAATTTATATTGTTTTGCTTTCTGATCCCTAGAAAATGCATATGGTAAGTGAGATCATAAATTATTTTTTATTTTCATTATAAAAATCATCAAAATTACAAAGAATAATGTTCACTCTTATATTTTCAAATTCTCTAGCTTTGGTTTTCTATTTTTCTTTACTTTGATAAAAAATAATAAAAAACATCTTTAAACTATTCTTAGATTTCTACTATTTTAGAGCTATGTTTTTCAAAGAATTATTTTCATTTTTAATTACTAAATGTGTTTCCTAAGTATTTTTTATTTTTTATAAAATAAAATTGTTCTTAAAAATCAAATGCATCTAACCACTCATGGCAGTTGTTGGATTTCCTGTCTTCTATATCCCTAATTCATTTTATGGGGAAGAAAAGTTTGTGAAGTTTATAACTTAAGTTCATCTAATCATTTAAGTTGAACTTAAGTTTTTAAGACTACATAAGCTTAAGGTGTTAGAAATAGTATTAAAATCAAAGTTGGTGGGCAGCTACCACAGGGGGCAATGGTAGATAAAGCGTCGAGCCACAGCATACATTGCAACAAAGCATGAGACTTAATCATTGTTGCTTTGTAGTAAATCAAGGCTTAATTACAAGGTACAAGAGCTTATCATCTACATGTCGCACGGTGTTACTTAGGATCTAAGTTGATGCTTCTCACCGTATCTTGAGGGCATTTTAGGACCATGGTGCTGCGATTGAAGTCCTATAGAAAAATGGATGGATTATGTAGCTTTATTCAGCCTGCCATGCGTAAAGAGTTATGCATTGACTCTTATGATTGCCATGGATATCTTAGGACTTGAGACATTGCTACGTCATGTGTCCTGTCAGAAAGTTCGATATTTGTCATCAAACTATACTAATGGAAACTCCAAGCTGGCACACCAGTCCTCATGCTGTTCCTAGCTGAATCTTTTTCTGCTTCATTCAATGTCTTTACACCTGGAAAACTCCAACCTTGTCCCACTGCTAGTAGCACTCACATCTTGATGGACATCCATGATTGCAATGCACTCAAGCCTGCAACACACTGGTAAGAGAGGTCCCAAGAACTTTTCTCTCTCTCTCTCTCTCTTCAACCCCCACTCTTTTGATTATAATGGAGCCAATCATGTGGCTCTAGGTTAACCTTTCAGTTGTTGAAGAAGTTTCCTGGTTGGCTTGGATCCAAGCAGACAATCATCATTGCTCTTTTTTATATCACTGGGACCACCCCCAAAGTGTCCAATAGATACATCCTTGTTTTTTAACTTTTGACCTTTATTAAAGTTTAAATAAACCAGATAAAATGGCAATACATCTTTTCTTGCACAATTTGGATGTATACATGTATTTGTATGTTATAACAGGTAGGTAGTAGGATAAGACTTACTGGTCATATTAGCTATTTCACTAAGTCATTGCAAAACTTGATCATATGAATTCCTTAAAATTACAGCTACAACAAGAGCAGAGTGGAAGAATACAAAACATATCATAAAACTGTTTCCTAGACCCAACCTAATGCATGATCTGATCCCAAAAACATAAGTGTGAAATTTTGTGATGTCTCTTTGAAGGTAGCATAGGGCTTGAGCCGATTCGGCTCAACTCAGAGCCTACCATTGGCCTTGCTAGGAATGTAGGGGTTTGATCTCTGTGATACAGACTTGTATAAAACTATATTTTAGAAAGTTATTATTATGAGATTAAGAGTATTGGGTCAGAATTTCTTGAGAGACTACTATTATATTCACTTATCTATCTTTGAACAGTGAAATTCTCTGCTCTCATTCGTCCATGAACATAGGTCAGTAATAAAACCATGTTAACTCCGGGTGTCATGTTTTTTTCTCTCTTCTTTTTCTTTTTTAATTCTCTGTATTCATTTGTACCAAACGTATTATGCTATTGAGGTTTTGCCGTAACAGAAACTTAGCATACAACAACAAAGAGTCCTAGATTCACTGCTGGGTCCTTAAGTTCAAACAGAAAGTGTTTTATAGTCTTAATATATAGGCGCCATTGGAACAACTACAAAGAAGCCATTTCCATCCTTCTACTTGGGTTATATTAGTGGTATTAGGCTTTGTTTTTTCTTTCTTACTTTCCATTATGAAAATTTAAAGAAATGAAGAAAATAAAAAAGAACTTGCACCAATGTAGTGTAGGTTGCCAGCTCGGTGCTGGCTGCCGGCCAGTGCTACAACCACACTGCATCATGGTGAGTGGGGCTCATACCACCATCTTTTATCACAATCAAGTGATTACCATAAAGGTGTACTCTCAACTTGCCTTCAATTTTACAGCAACCATATGGGTTCCACCTCAAGGATGGTGATTTCTGGATCATTTGTCTACAGTGTCACACGTGGACCAGGCAAAGTTTATTTAAGACTTTCCAAGTATTACCAACTTTTCTGACACTTGGTTGATATCTTAATTCTCGTCTTTGAGTCTATTTGATGCTTTTCTACCTCACACATGGATGGGAAAAGACTTGCTGGTTAAGTGCAGTCTCTAGATACATAACAACAGTCATGAAAGATTTCTGCAAACTTATGAAATTGAGCACCATGTGATGGCCTTAGCGTTTGTCATCTAACACTATAACATTTATAATATAATGTTACGTATATAAATAACTATCTTATAATTAAATATATGATATTGTTATTTGTATATGAAATGATTCTTATAAGACATATCCATAAAAGAAAACGACAAAATCTATTTTTTTTGTCATAAGTTGTTATATGGCTGATACCATCAAATCAGTGTAGCATTAGATTTTATGAATTTTTTTGGCTCAATAGCAGCAGCAATAAAATCATAAAAGCCTACAACAGTTTAGGATTATGGTCTCTCAGTGATCGTAATATTTTTGAGACAGACTCAGTGATCAAAATAACATCATTAGAACCATGGCTAAGATAAATTATGTAAACTTTTTCCCATTAGACACGATTTGGATGCAAAAAGGGTGAATAAAATGAAATGAGAGTAAGACATTGAAGGTTAACCATGTACAATGGCAAATGATTAGATTTATTTTACCTTTACTTCATTGTAACAGAGTGACAAGATGAAAAAGAGTACTTGAGTATTGACACAGGTTTAACACTCAGAAAACAAAAAAGAAAGCAAAACAAGAACTATACGGAGGTTTTAAAATCCTCTCTCTTCAAGTAGGGAAAAGAAACCAATCCACATAGCTACACCAACAGGATATAACCTTTCTTTTAACTGACATTTTTCAAGAAAAGTTGTGAAATTATTTCATTCGTCTACCAGTCACATGTGACATGATCCTTTTCTTAAATTTTTCTGAGAAAAACGTGTGATATGGAAGCGAGTACTGCAACACTGAAATATCCACCAAATTATATACTCCAGTAGATGATAGAACGTACACACACCAACCGTGCAGGTTGGCTATATGTTATAATATCCATGTCTGTTAGCTTGGATAATGCTAGACTGGATGACAGCAGAAAGCATATTTGGTGAGAATAAAACAATCAAATTTTGGTGTCCAATGTCCTTTGATATCTTTTGCAGACTTCTATATTCTAGGTTCCATGCAAGGTTTGATCTCTTCAAGTATCCAATCCATCAATTTTTAAAGACTAATCATATTGTCCTACAAAAGAGAGGCATTCCTTACAAATGTACTCCTATCTACCAGCAAATGATTCTCATCCTGGTTGGTTGTCATCTTCTCCTAGATATTCAACCATCTCATTAATGATATCAAATGATCAATGCATAACCAAGACAAAATATTCCATCAGATACAATATTTTGGTAGGCCCCAATTCCTCCAACCATTTGGTCATTATCCATAAGATGGCCGGATTCCAATCAGGACCATCTTAAATGTGTGTGTATTACATAGATAGGTTCATGCATATAAATATGTGTGCGTGCATACAGCTCTATGTTTCAAATTGTGATAGGAACGCTTCTTGCTAGGGCTAAACTGATGTGCCAACCTCTGGAGGAACTAAAAGGAATGGACATGAAAAGATTATGCATCCCTCTACTTCAATTATCCACCTTTTATATATGAAAAATCTAACTAATAAACTATCTAAGAATGACATTTTCTAATAAATTAAAAATAAAGGATGCAGAGCAAAATCAAAAATTTTAAAGTTTTTAAGAATGATGATTTTTATTTTTTAAGATTGATTACTTATAAGAAAGGAGATATTAAAGAGAATATTATCTACCAAATTAAAATGAAAAAGTATATTTAGGATATTATGTGATCATAGGATACCCATCATATTGAAAGAAAAATCTTTTAGGACAAGCATGGAATCAACTAAATTTTATGATATAAATGTTGACTAGTTAGAAGACAATGATATATGTAAGATGCGAATGAACAAAATAAAAAATATGAAGATGAATATTGGTGCAGGAGCAAGAGTGAGGAAAAGGTTGCAGGATTTTATTTGGATCTCTGAACCCTAGAAGTCCAGTATTTTTTCTAGTTGGTCGAGTCCAGTCTGTTATTGAGTCAGTCAAGTTTTATTTAGTCCAATTCCAGGTCAAGCATTTTCATTTTATTTGAGTCCTGTAATAATTCAAGAGAAGTGTATTACTCTTGTTGAGACCTTGCTGAAGATATTCAGAAGAGGCCCTAGATTAGGCAGTATTGGACAACTATCCGATCTTCTCCAACCTTCTTTATACCCTACCCTTGGAGCTCTGCATGGATTGAATCCGTTTACACCAGGATTGATGACGTAGAATCAATCTTGTCCCTTTATATGGCCACCAATAATTTTGACAACCTTGGACATCGCATGAGAAAGAAATTTGGTGGTCCCCTGTTATGCTTTAATAAAAATAAAGATCAGCATCTCAACCATTCTGAAAATGATCTTGCGCCCCATATGGACCTTGTTGACAAAAGGAAAGAAAGAAGAATGTCACCCCAAAGCTTTCTTCTTTGCTTGTGGTCCCTCGCCTCCACAATTGAAAATCATATCTTGCTGCTGCCATTTTGGTTGAACCAGATGAAGGGAAGAAGAATCTTTGCTCTACGATGATAATATTTTACCATATTTTGTAATCCCTATCATTTAGTACACTAATTGTTGAACTTATCTTATAATGGCATGAGAGGTTTATAAAACCCTTCTCTTGAAACAATAATGAGAGATATGAATGAATGAATAAAAAAAAAGTTTTGAGAACTTTCATCCAAGTTCAATTTTTGTTGCCTTGAGCAATTGATCCTCCATGAGGGAGTTAGGCGTGAGGCCGAAGTGTTCTTGCTACCAAACCCTAGTCTAGTCCATCTCCTCTACCAAGCTTCACCAAACAAACCCTAATCCTCATATCATCATCTCATAACCGATCACCAACCCCCTTTCCCTAAATTCTAGGCATCCATACTTAAAACCCTAGCCGCTACCCTCTCCCTTGATCCATCTCCAAAGCCACCGCCCTCTCTCTTGATTCATCTCCAAAGACGCCGCCCCTCTCTTGATTCATCTCCAAAGCTGCCGCCCCTCTCTTGATTCATCTTCAAAGCCGAGGACGCCTTCTTTGCCCCTGAATCAAGATCAAGGAACCTCACGTGAAAGATAGTTTTTTCATCCAAAAATTTGCCCACTAGTAAGAGATCTACTAACATTAGGAACGCATCATCGTCGGGTAAACCAACCTTTCCCTTACTCTGTGATTCTAATTCTGTGAAAGTTCATGAGCATGTCTTCTTTGGAGTTTCTCAATTCCAGACAATCCTGGTACGCTTCTTTATTTTTCTAAAAGTTTTGTTCCTGAACCATTACTTTCTACATCACAAAATCTGCTATCTTACTCTTTCTCTTATTTTTGGATGAATTAGCCATCTTCTAAAATACTTAAAAAAATTAATTTTCATCAATTCATTGACTGCATAATCACCCCTGCCCTTGTGCTGCATCAATCTTGGTATCAGAACCAGGTTTGACATGTTTTGCATCGTACACTAGATTTCTGTTCTGCTGTAATTTCTGCACACGATCTGTAACTTCCTCTATTGTGAAACCTATCAGAACGTGATTATTTCAACTTAAAATTATTTTTCTGATAATTTACCATGCCTCTGCTATATGCATATAAAATTGCATAAATAAATTTCTTACTATTATTTTCTGAGATTTTCTGCAACCTGCTAGTGCTAAGATCAAACCCTACTGAAATTCTGCACAAAAAATTGTATTATTGCATTCCTGAACCCTAAAGTGTCATGTCTCCTGAGCGGATATATGCAAATATATCTATGACCCATGGGAGTAATGAGGCAAGGCCGAACATGACTCTTTCTGGTTGAGAACCCGATACGCTAATTCGTGTCTTGAGTATTCATCTTCTTCAAGTTGTTTAAGGGCATCGAGCATCTAAAATAAGGTGATGATTTCATCATCCTTCCTTGGCCTAGAAAACCACCAACCTGCATTATAAATCTAAGCCTTAATTTTAATATCGAGTAGCACTTAATTGAGCATTAGGGACACCCATGAGTTTAGTTCAACTTAACTTGGGATAACTAGTTGCACCCAAGTCAACATTTGTGTCTAGAAGCTGGTGTCTAAGACTGGGGGTCAAGAGTCAAATGACCAAGTGGTGTTTTGGTTTCTTAATTGGGTTCTTACGAAAGCAGGGGGGCCTCCCACACTCCCACCTCCTACCTGGCCAATGGACAGCATACTTGTTATCGTGGTTGTGACCTAGTTGACTTAATTTACTTGAACTGCTAGGTCTAGTAAACTATAGTATGAGCCAGTCTTGAGTTATTTGTGTGCTTGCTTGAGTCATGTATGACCACCAGATCAGGAGCCCCATACCAACGAATTCAAAATAAGTCACCATCAGACCCACCCATAGATAATGATTTTGGAGCCATGCTTAGGACCATTACTGAACAGTTGACCCTATTGAATGACCGAGTGAGATCCCTGGAGGATAGTCATGAGATCAGGACTGAGCCTGAATTAGACTCTTATCTACCTACCTCACATCCTGAGCCTAAAAGAGCCCCAAATCGTGATCCAAAGTATTACCATAAGAGATCCAATCCTGATATTGTGGACCCAGATGAGAGAATTCATAGAAATATCAGATTGGAAGCACTCACTTTTGATGAAAGTTTAAACCCCAAGGTGTTTGTCGATTGAAAAGGTGAAATGGATCAATATTTTGAGTGGTACAAGATGATCAAGGAGAGAAAATATAAATTTGCCAAACTTAGATTAATTCAACAGGCTAGGTTATACTGGAGAAATATTGAGATGTTGATTAGACGGAGAGGTGATGTTGTCATAACCACCTGAGAGCCATGAAGGTTAAACTAAGAGAGAAGTATGCACCCATGTCCTACCAATAGAAACTCTTAGACCAATGGTAAAGGTTAAGCCAAGGCAACAAAACCGTTTATGAGTACATTAAAAAATTTGATGAATTTGTCCTGAGATGTCGCATTGTTGAGTCGAAAGAGGCCATCCTGTCTAGGTTTATAGCTGGTCTAAAGAAAGATATTCAGAGGGAACTATATTTGAGAGAAGTCAGTGATTTGGAGCAAGCTTACCAAGTTGCTAGAAATTTTGAGAGATTCTAGAGACAACCCATGTTCCGTAGACCAGAACCTTCCAGGACTAATACCCCAACCCAGAGACCAGGACACAATCAAGCCCCAAACAGCAGATCCAACCTAGGCACCCCAATGAATAGATCAGATGACAAGGGTAAGGCACCCAAAACCTATAGGGCCCCTGTTCCCAACTCAGCATGTTTTAGGTGTCATAAGACATGCCACTTCGCTAGTCAATGTCCCGCCAAGTCCTTACACATATGTGAGTTTGAGGAAGAAAATCATGTGCCTAGTGAGGAATGCGAGGAAGAAACTTATGAGGTTGAATTAAATTTAGTTGAAGAGTATGAGGGAGGAGAGGAATCCACAGAACTTGACCTATTAGGAGTTGTAAGGTGCATCCTATCTCAAACCAAAGTTCAAGAGGATTGGCGTAGGACTAACATCCTACAGACTTTTCTTAAGATAGGGGCTAAGGTTTGCAAACTCATCATAGATAGTAAAAGTTATGTTAATGCTATTTCATCCAGTGCAGTCAATACTCTTGGATTAACACTTGTTCCACATCCTAACCTCTATAAGGTGTCATGGATAGATTCTACCACCATACCTATCAAGATGAGATGCCCAGTCCAAATTCAGTTTTAGTCTTATCAGGAAACGATATGGTATGATGTCTTACCCATGGAGTAAGCAGTCTCATTCTGGGTAGGCCTTGGTTGTTCGATCGTGATGCGACCCTTTTTTGCCGATCAAATTCGTGTTCCTTTAATTATCATAGGAAGAAAATTATGGTTTACCCTACCATACCTAAGGATGACATCAAGAGGGGTTCGAGTCAATTAAAAGAGAAGATGCCTGGATTGAACCTAATTAATGCTAAGGAATTAAAACAAGAAATCAATGAAGGTTCACCCATTTGGATGTTGACAGCTAGGAAAACCCAAGATCCGACCCAGTAGAGCACCCTCAGGAAGTTAAGAAAATTTTAGAAGAATTCAAAGATGTTTTTTCCGAAGACCTTTCTGACCACCTTCCACCCCTTAGGGATATTTAGCATGCCATTGAGTTAGTCCCAGAAGCCACTTTGCCCAACCTGCCCCACTATAGGATGAACCAAGTTAAACATCTAGAGTTGCAAAAATAGGTTGAAGAGTTACTTAAGAAAGGGTTTATTAGGAAAAGTTTGAGTCTTTATGCTGTTTCAGCCCTATTAACCCCTAAGAAAGATGGTACATGAAGGATGTGTGTAGACAGTTGAGCTATCAATAAGATCACCATCAAATATAGATTTTTCATACCCCACCTAGATGACATGTTAGACATGATGACCAATGCAACCATATTCTCGAAGATTGATCTTAAGAGTGGTTATCATCAGGTTAGAATTAACCCGAGGATGAGTGGAAGACCGCGTTTAAAACTAAGGATGGCCTATATGAGTGGGTAGTGATGCCTTTTGGCTTGTCCAATGCACCAAGTACATTTATGAAGATCATAACCCAAGTTCTTAGGATGTTCATAGAGAAATTTATTGCAGTTTATTTTGATGGCATCCTAATTTACAGTAAGACCAAGAAAGATCGTCTAGACCACCTTAGGCAAGTATGTCACACCCCTAGAAATGATAATCTCTATGCTAATCTCAAAAAGTATGATTTCTTGACCCATAGAGTTGTCTTCTTAGGATTTGTTGTGACCCCTAAAGGAGTGTCGGCTAACCTAGAGAAGATCAAGTCCATAGTTAAGTGGTCGGTGCCTACTAGTGTCCATAAAGTTTGTAGTTTTCATGGCCTAGCTACCTTCTATAGAAGATTCATTAGGGGGTTCAATATGATAGTCGCACCCATTACCAATTGTATTAGGAAGAAATATTTTGAATAGACCAAAGCCGCCAATAGAGCCTTCCTAGAACTTAAGGACAAAATGACCTAGGCATCCATTTTGAAATTACCCGATTTTTTCAAAGTGTTTGAGGTTGCCTGTGATGCCTCAGGTGTAGGGATAGGAGGAGTCCTAAGCCAAGAGAACCATCCAGTAGCATTCTTCAACGAGAAGCTCAATGATGCTAAGCTTAGGTATTCTACATATGATAAGAAATTTTATGCAGTTGTGCAAGCTTTGAGGTATTGGAGACACTACTTGCTACCGCAGGAATTTATATTATCTTCTGATCACGAGGCCCTTAGGTTCCTAAATTCTTAAAAAGAAGCTTAACCCTAGGCACACAAAATTGGTAGAATACATTCAAGCCTACACTTTTGTATTGAAACATAGAGCCAAAACCGAGCATAAGGTGGCCGATGCCCTTAGTCGTCGATCCCTGCTCTTGAATTTTGTTAGGACTGAGGTTATAGGGTTTGAGCAACTGAAGGAAGTGTATGAGTCATGCCTCGATTTTAAGGATATTCTCCAGACTTTGACCCAGGGACCATCTAGTAAGTATAGTGAGTATACCCTCGTAGATGGTTATTTGTTTTGGCACCATAGACTCTGCATCCCTAGAACATCATTAAAGGAATTCCTAGTTTAGGAGACCCATGCGAAAGGACTAGCTGGTCATTTTGGTAAGGATAAGACAATCTTAGTTGTAGAAGACCAGTTCTTTTGGCCTAGTTTAAAAAGGAACATAGCACAAATTGTGGCCAGGTGTAAAACTTGCACTGTTACCAAATAGCAAAAATAGAACACTGGCCTTTACACCCCTTTGCTCGTACCCGAGCGTCCTTGGCAAGATTTGAGTATGGATTTTGTGTTAGGACTACCTAGGACCCAAAGAAATATGATTCGATTTATGTAGTGGTCGATAGGTTCTGTAAGATGGCCCATTTCTTGCCTTGTTCCCAGACTTTTGATGCATCTAGGGTAGCCCAACTGTTCTTTGACAAGATCGTTAGATTCCATGGCTTACCTAAGATCAGAGTTTCAAATAGGGGTGTATGGTTTACCAGTAATTATTGGAAAACCCTCTGGCTTAAGTTAGGGACTAAGTTAAACTTTTTCATAGCTTACCATCCCCAAACCGATGGCCAAACAAAAGTAGTGAACCATAGTCTAAGAAATCTTCTGAGATATCTTGTAGGAGAAAACATCAAGAATTGAAATTTGTTGCTACCTAGAGCTGAGTTTGCCTACAACGCTTCGGTCAATAGGTCCACTGGAAAGAGCCCATTCAAAATTGTCAATGGGTACAAGCCCAACAAGCCACTTGACCTAATTTCATTACCTGTTCATATACGAGTCTCCGAGTATACAGCATTATTTGCACAACATATTAAGGAGTTGCATATGGAGATTATCGCAAAGATTAACTTAAGTAATGAAACATATAAACGGTTAGCTAATTCCTGAAAATGAGTCCAAGAGTTTGTAGAAGGAGATTATGTCATGGTTAGGTTAAGGCATGAGCAGTTTCCTTTGGGAACTATTAGAAAGTTACATGCTCATGAAGTTAGTCCTTTTAGGGTAATGAAGAAAGTGGGAACAAATGCCTATGTGCTGGAGTTACCTTCTGAGTTAGGCATTAGCTCTACTTTCAATGTTTCAGACTTAGTAGAGTATAGGAAACCAGTAATGATATCCAGTGAGGCTTTCAAACCTAACTCTTTTTTTGAGAGCGAGATCATCCCTGTGTGTCCACCTACTATTTGACCTAAGCGAAAGGATGAGATTAAGCGGATACTGGATGGCCAAGCTATCTCGACCCAAAATAAAGGTTACCAGCAATACTTGGTTCGTTGGCAAGGTTGCCCCAAATCTAAGGACTCATAGATTTCTAGAGAAGATTTGCAAAGCTTGGACCCAGACCTGCTAGAGGAGTACTAGAGTCGAACCGACCCTTACTCGACGGGCAAGTTCCTTCCACCCTAGGAGAATTGGTACAAGAACAAGAGTGAGAAAAAGGTTGCAGGATTCCATTTGGATCTCTAAACCCTAGAAGTCCAGTACTTTTCCTAGTTGGTTGAGTCTAGTCTGTTACTGAGTCAGTCAAGTTTTGTTTAGTCCAATGTCCAGGTCATGCATTTTCATTTTATTTGAGTCCTATAATAATTCAAGAAAAATGTATTACTCTTATTGAGACCCTGCTGAAGATATTCAGAAAAGACCCCAGATTAGGCAGTATTGGACAACCATCTGATCTTCTTCAACCTTATTCATACCCTACCTTTAGAGCTCTGCATGGATTGAATCCATCTATATCAGGATTGATGACGTGGAATCAATCTTGTCCCCCATATCACCACTAACAATTTTGGCAACCTTTGGCATCCCATGAGGAAGAAATTCGGTGGTCCCCTGCTATTCTTTAATGAAAATGAAGATCGGCATCTCAACCATTCTAGAAAGGATCTTGCGCCCTATATGGACCATGTTGATAAAAGAAAAGAAAGAAGGAAGTCACCCCAAAGCTTCCTTCTTTGCTTGTGGTCCCTCACCTCCACAATTGAAAACCATATCTTGCTGCTGCCATTTTGGATGAACCAGATGAAGGAAAGAAGAATCTTTGCTTTATGATGATAATGTTCTACCATATTTTATAATCCCTATCATTTAGTACTCTAATTGTTGAACTTATCTTGTAATGGCATGAGAAGTCTATAAAACCCTTCTACTGAAACGATGAATGAGGAATATGAATGAATGAATAAAAAAAAGTTTTAAGAACTTTCATCCAAGTTCAATTTTCGTTGCCTTGAGCAATTGATACTCCGTGAGAGAGTTAAGCTTGAGACCGAAGTATTCTTGTTACCAAACCCTAGTCTAGTCCATCTCCTCTACTAAGTTTCACCAAACAAATTCTAATCCTCATATCATCATCTTATAACCGATCACCAACCCCTTTTCCTAAATTCTAGGCATCCATACTTGAAACCCTAGCCCCCGTCCTCTCCCTTGATCCATCTCCAAAGCCGTCGCCCTCTCTCTTGATTCATCTTCAAAGACACCACCCCTCTTTTGATTCATCTCCAAAGCTGCTGCCCCTCTCTTGATTCATTTTCAAAGTTGAGGATGCCTTCTTTGCTCCTGAATCGAGATCAAGAAACCTTACATGGAAGATAGTTTTCTCATACAGAAATCATGCCAGCCAGCGAGAGATCTTCTACTAACACTAGGAACGCATTATTGTCGGGTAAACCAACCTTTTTCTTACTTTGTGATTCTGATTCTATGAAAGTTCATGAGCATGTCTTCTTTGGAGTTTCTCAATTTCAGACTATTTAGGTACACTTTTTCATTTATCTAAAAGTTCTGTTCCTAAGCCGTTACTTTATACATCACAAAATCTGCTCTCTTACTCTTTCTCTTATTTTTGGATGAATTAGTCATATTCTAAAATACTTAAAAAAATAATTTTTATTAATTTATTGACTACATAATCACCCATGTCCTTGTACTGCATCAAATATATGGTAATATAAATATGTAATATAAATATGTAAATAAAAAGTAAAGCTATTTATAAAAGATAGAGAGAATATCAATAAAGAATAAATTGAAAGGATATCTTAAAATGATTGAGGCATGCATAATGCATATGAAGATATAAATTAATATAAATAAGTATTATGTAGAACTTTGATATCTTAACAATTTTGAAAAAGAATAATTCTCAATAGAGTAAAATAAAGAAAAAGAACTCATATAGTCAACTCTAACCGATTTGGAACAGAGGCCTAATTGAGTTGAGTCAAGTTAATTTCTAAGTAACTTACGTAAAAAATTATGATCATGACATATTCAATTATCAAATGATTCCTGTTTATAAGCAAAAGATTACTTGTCAATAAAATGCACATACCACAAAAGATCATATTGCATGAAAAGTTTAAATAGTCCATCCAGAGTATGACTCTCATTATAAAGGATTTATTTTGCTAAACTTTTATGTAGCATTTATCAGGCAACAAAGGAAGAGATAGATTTCCTATTATAAAATAAATGCATTTAAAAGACAATCAGTAATGATCAAAATTCATCCCACCATCTAATTTCTAATGTTTTATGAAGTAAAAGTTGTTTCATAAGAACAACATTACCTTCTTTTGGTTCATACAACATCATCTTAAGATTTTCTATAGATAGATAATACTAAAGTTCTTTAGATAGGGAATGTCAAAAGTTTCGATCAATATTATCTATATGGCAAAAAAGCTAAGATAAAAGATAATGGTTCATACATACATTATGATTTAAAGAATAAAAGGTAACATAGGTTATTTCAAATGATAAGATGTTGCTCATATATTCAGCTAACCTTGTATCCAAAGAAGGTCCTATACAATTTAAGATTGAAAGCTAACAAAAAATATAGCACTCAAGATTCAACACAAAATTTTCTTACTATCTCTTCAAGATGTTAACCGTTCAACTACATTCATCCTTACCTCAATATTTGAAATTTCAAAAAAAATGAATAATTTAGATAAAAGAAAACACTCTAAAGATATCCTTTTTTTTAGTTACAACATTAATGTTCAAATAAATGTTCAATTTAGTTATGATTTTTTTTAAATACATGCATGCTTTTATAAACTCTACCAAGACAGTTCCAAGTCCGGATAAAGAAGAAGGGTTGCGTTAGGTAGCTAACAACAAGCGTAAAACTTCGTCAGATCCCTTAAAACATGAATCTACTAAATCAAACTATGTGAAGGACTAGAATATCTCCATTAAAAGATGTGTTACATCTGCTTCGGATGTTTCAAAAAATAGGCAAGGGGCACCACACCGGCACCCGGGTGCAATGATAAGTGAGCAAGAGTTTCTGCACTACATACGAGTACGTATAAAAAAGTTAGTCTATGATAGTCAGCTTAGAGTAGCAGCTTGGAATATAGGAATACTAACAGGAAAAGCAAGAGATAGTGAAAACTATGATTAAGAGAAAAGTAAATATAATATGCTTATAAGAACTAAATGGATAGGTGAAAGATCTAGAGAAATAGAGAATACAAAATATAAATTTATTACATTGAAAAACGTAAAAATAGAATTGGAGGAGGAATAATTGTAGATAAAAATTTTAAGAAATATATTATTAAGATAGCTAGAAAGGAAACCGGATTATATCACTAAAACTTATAATTAAAAATAATATAATTAACCTAATTAGTGTAAATACACCACAAGTAGGATTAAACTAACAAACTAAGACACAATTTTGGAAAGACATAAACGAAGTAATGCAAGAAATACCATAAGAAGAAAAGATATATATGGAAGAAGATTTTAATAGATATGTAGGTAAACAGAGGGTTAGATATGAAATGGTACATGAAGGGTATGAATTTGGAGATAGGAATGAAAGTTAAAGCAGATGGATTAAGTGGAAGAGTGCTTTGGGAGTATTGTATGATCGACACATTCCATTAAAATTAAAAGAAAAAATCTATAAAACTACTATTAAGTAAGCTATGCTATATGGAACAGAGTGTTGGGCAATACTAAAACAATATGTGAATAAATTAAGCGTAATAAAAATGTGCATGTTAAGATGGATATATGGTAAAACTTTAAAAGATATAATTAGAAATAAACATATATAAGAAATGATAGGAGTAGCTCCAATTAAAACAAAATTGAGAGAAAATCGATTAAGGTGTTTTGGACATATACAACGAAAATCTTTAAATGCTCTAGTTAGAAAGAGTGATCTTAATAATCCATGGTAATGATAGAGGTAGAGATAGACCTAAATTGATATGGATATAAATAATTAAAAAAGATATAACTATTTATAATTTGAGTGTCAACTTACTCCTCAATAGAGAAAGTGAAGGAAACAGATTCATGTAGTCAATCGCATGTAGTTGAAAAAAAAGGCTTAGTTGAGTTGAGTTGTACATGCAAGCCTTTATAAATAATTAAAATTAGATGTAACTTTTCAAACTTTGTTATTTATACATATATCTTGATCATCATCATCATATATATATATATATATATATATATATATATATATATATATAATACATGTGTGGGAGAAGTAGATCAATAAGAATGAGAGAGTAGTGTAATTGACAATTAGGCGAGTTGCTTTTTGTACATTATAAAAGAAGATTTTTCCCCCCTCCTTTCCCCTAGGGTTTTATCATTTGAGATGATAGGCAAAGGGTATAATTTTGGAAGAGGTGTAGAGAGGGTAGAAGGTATGGAGACAAGAGAATACAAATGATGGTATCCCCATCTCCATGTGTGTGTCTCATTCCATCTCATTGGCATTGGCGGGAGGGAAAACTTTTGTCCATTAAAGGAAGAATTACTTTAATGAATACAGTATTGACAGCTCTTCCATCTCACTCACTGTATGTGCTCCAATTACTATGGTAAGTTGCCACCAAAATCATGATTTGGATCGTGTTAATGATTTAGTTGGTCGGTTTGCTTGCATCAAGTGCTCAATTTCGATTGGTCTTGTTCCATCTCAGCAGCGCTCTTTCATTCAAAAGCACATGCACGTGCATGCACGCACTCGCAGGGACATGCCACCCACATACGCTTTCAAGCGAGCGTTCACGGCGCAACTGTTTTGACAATGACAACAATCACCTTGGTGATCCATGCTGCCAAATATTTACATAGCCTGAGAATAACCTGTGGTCATCTGATGCATGAGAATAACCTGTTAGACCTATTTACATAGCCTGCCAAATATTTCGCGCGATATTCTTCGTGCGACTCAAAAGAATGTGTCAACAGCCAGGGCTCGGAGCTTCCCACATTGTGATTGAGAGACGAGGCCTTCTCAGTCCACGTTGAGACGACAGTGGATCCTAATCTGCATGCCAACTGGCGCAGTTGGTGATGTTTTTGGGGTTCATATCAAAAGACCAAACACCGTTGGCAAAGTTGTTAAAGATTGTTATCAGGAATGTAGATAAAAATCTAGCCCTCATCTGAATATCCAAACAAATTGCTCTAATCCTAGTTCTCAAAAACAAAAATATCTCAAGCTATTAAACACTTCATCAGGAGGGAACAAAGACACGAGAGAGCTGCATCACAGTTCTAACAGGAGATGGTAGAACATGTTTAATTGTGCCTTAACGAATACCAAAATAGAAAAAATGATTATAAAATCCTGGATTTAAATCTTTATTATTACAATGGTTCTCTTTAATAGAATTTTTACAGTATATTATATTGACCAAACAATGGACTAGATAGAACTCAGCTTTCTCAGCTCATGCATGGCACAAGCGGAAAACAAATGAGCTAAAAACGGAAAATTTGTCAACAATTTACTCTGTTAGGTATGATATTGAAATTCTGAAGTAATATGCACAGCTACTGTTAACTCTGTGATGGTTGTAGCTTATCCTTGACAGCAAGCGCTGCTGCTCTATACCATGCTGCTGCTGCCATAGCCCCAGGATCAGGAACCAAAGCTAGAAGATCAGCAGCTATGTATGTGGATCGGCCAGCCTGCATTTAACATGTAAACCTGAAGTGCTAGCAAATACTCATATAATTCATGGCATGCAACGAATTTGTGGACTGCGACATGAACTAATTCCTTATGCACAATACATAAAAGTGATGCTTTTGATAAACTGATCTTTAATCTTTAATGGATGCTCAATTCTTTTGGTGTAGTCGTAATCATGGCTCAGCAATGTACTTGTCAAATCACTAAAATCATATGATTAAAACACTCTAGGCTTTGATTCTTGGGGGCAAAAGGGCCTTTCTCATTAAGGGTCATGATTGATATTACCAAGGTCAAGCTTGCTGGTGTATCCAGTGCATATTGATATTCATTCATGATGCTCATTAGCCATGCAGTTCACGTATATTTTTCAACAAAATCCAAAAACACAAAGTTAAACTTCAATTACCTGAGCGTGCATATCTTTTGTTGACTCTGCCCCATTCATAGCTGCTTCAGATGACAGGAGAAAAGCTCTCAGTGGATCATCCCCTGCATCCAGCTTCTGTTCATGAAAATAAAAAATGCATCAGTAATGTTAGTGAAAAGAAAACTCAGAGAGAGAGAGAGGGAGGGAGAGAGAGGGGGGGGTTGCAAACTCTTGCTTGCCTCTTTTAGAACCGTCAGTGCTGGAATGAGAGCATCCAACATTGTACGGTAGCCTGCACTGGCACCCCCATATTTGCTGACTGCAGCAATTGATGCCTCCAGAGCACAGGCCCCTGATATGAAAGAAAAGTGATAATTCCTACCAATCAATTCAAAGAAGAATATTTCCCAGTATAAATAAATGGCATCATCTTACATTGTTTCAATGTGATAATTGGACATTCCTTCAAGCTTGTGTATGCAGCCTTGCAGAATATATCATATCTGTCAACCAATCAATCACAGCATTAGTTTTACAAAAATATTAAAATCATGATGCTGATGAAACAAGAAGATGGAAGCGCAAAATTATCTATTTCAACATCATATGGTTACTGGGGCTAATAGTAAGCCCA
The DNA here is from genome assembly GCA_900491605.1 of Calamus simplicifolius. Classification (NCBI taxonomy): domain Eukaryota; kingdom Viridiplantae; phylum Streptophyta; class Magnoliopsida; order Arecales; family Arecaceae; genus Calamus; species Calamus simplicifolius. The sequence goes on from UESW01003895.1 coordinate 97,981, forward strand.
TATTTCAAGGTAAGACTGAAGAAGAGATAAGATGGATGAAGTACAAAATCCCACTCGTTCCACCCATTGCCCTTCGGATTGAGGCCCCTATCTCATTTACAGTCTCTGCAGCATCATTCAGGGGATAACTGAAAAGAAGAAACCTGTGATTAGATGGTGATCAAGAGAATATAGAAAGCCTCATTGGAGTTAATAGCTAATCTAGAAGTTAAATCATTTGTTAAAAGCAAATCATCAACGCAAACATGTGGATTTCACGGTACTGTCTCAAACAGGAATTACAAATGCTCATCAAAGCATGGACAATTATATTTTGCCCCCCCTGCTGAATTGACACCAAGTTGAACAAAACTTATTAAGATTGATAGCTTGACTGCAAGACAAATAACCAGATATTTTGACATAATTCTCAGACTTGATCCACATAGATATTCATTAAAGATGGTGCCTGAACCAACAGGCTAAGCAGCTGGCATCGATGACCTCAGATTTTTTAATAGAGTGGTCAAAATTGATATCCGAAACTTGGCTTATCATAAAATTTCAGAAACAAAATTAGCAGTTCAAAAGGTCATGCTGTTTACATCTGAGTTATGTGAAACCAGAATTCCAATGTCTAGGATTATCCTCCTAGGCTCATTTTCCTCAGGCAACGTGTTCTCTCACCCGCTAGTTTCGCAGCCATCTAAATGCATTACATGCCAGTTCAAGTATAATGTCTTTCAGAAATAGATGGTGAAGTTAAATCTACAATAGGAACAAACAGTTAGTAACATAAAATAAATTTAATCTTCCAAAAGCAAAACGGGTTGCTCAATAATTAATCTATTACATCAGAATATGATATTAAAAAGGTTTTGCAAAAAACTTAAATTAAAAATGTAATTTGTGTCATGGTTGAGCCAGGGCTTTGAAATCAACAAAAGGAAGCAGGGAATGCATTACACCAGGCAATGAATTGATGCATAAAATGAAATTCAGTAACTCTACAGTTCATATTAAAAATAATTAATAGTAATCATTACCATTCCTTCATGTCGTCAAGAATAGCTGTAGCACCTCTATACATCTGCAAAAGACATTCATAACCTAATCACAAGCCATAAAAGATCGGCCATAGTTATATGAACTTCAGTGATGCAACTTAAGAAGTGAACTCACGGTAGTTCCACAATCACCATCTCCCACTTTACTATCCCACTCATTTAACTTGTCCCGAAGACTGATGATTTCATTTGCAGCTGCTTGAATAGCAGCCTGAAGAATGCAGCCTTGTTCATTCAGCTCTTGTGGTTGAGTGAATGTCTGCTGAAGAGTAGATGAGTTAGTACAGCAAAAAAGCACCTGCCTAGGGCAACATGAAATGGATGATATGACCATAATATGAATACCATATTTATATCTTGATGCAGAAAAGTCTTTCAGGAACAAAAGAAAAGGTTAAAGCTACTTATCAAACAAAAGTAGTCTCATCATAGGCATACAAGAAAAGAACGAAGCCAAAGTTTCATAATCTTCATCCTGATTAAGGACTCTTGTTAGTTTTACAAGCGGGCATTTCCTGGCTATCATTAAAATCCTGAAACTTATAGAGAGAGAGAGAGAGAGAGAGAGAGAGAGAGAGATGTGGATTTTAATTGTTGATCACCTGGTTTTCCTAAGAGAAATTTTGAATCCTTTTGTTCTTTGCAATAGCTATTTGTTAGTTCAGTTTTAAGCATCTTGAGATTCAACATCTAAACCCATTCAATTCTCAGATGCCTTTCTTTAGTTTGGTTAAGTAAAAGAAATGTTGTTTTCTGATATAATAGAAAAAAAAAAAAAAGCAAATGATCCTTCATCATCCCACCTAAAAGAGTTACCCAAATCATTTGCACTTGAGACAGGAGTGGATCGTTTGTTCTTTGTGCATGTGTCTCATCTCTTGTCACAAAAACCATTCATCCTTGTATTCTTTCTTTCTATGTTTATCTCCAACAAATGCTGCCTTGTGACATTATAAGATAAAATATAAAGTCAGCTTGTAAAGGGGCAGCCTTATTCAACAACAGAATCACTCATCATCTCGGTTTGCATTTAAGAATTTGCCAGCTCATTTTCACCAAGTGAGAAGTAATACCACCCACAGAGGATTATCCTGATTTCCTCAAATACATGTCATTGACATCAAGAATATATGCTTCAGTTACAAATGGAGTATCCCATCTAAAACCCAGGTATTACTCTGACTGAAGTTCTTGGTGCATGCTAAAGAAGCTTCTTGCAGACTTATCAACAGAAAAAGTTTAAACAGTAGGGAGACATCAACATTGGCCATGAGTTCTGAAATCTCATTCAACATTGGCCATGAGTTCTGACATCTCATTTTTCATTTAAATACAGAGTTCATATTGCTTAAGATAAAGCAGAATCACAAAAGGAGGATATCACTATGGTTTTCCTCAGTACATGCTATTAAAAAAAAGTAATTTTCAAATCTTTTTTCTATTATGAACAGACAGTCCCATCCAAAACTTCCAATTTTTGACTAAACTGGTGCACACTACAAGAAACTTTCAGACTCAAAAATAATCATTTTATAATTGCCAAAAAGAATCTGTATATTCTCAATTTCTTGCACTAGCCATCATTGTTAAGCAACATAAAAGGCGAATACACTACATATCAAGGATTCAGATCCTGCAGCATGGGCCATCCTGGTGTTCTTGTGGAACAATATGCCCCCATACTTTCCTGGCACCTGAGACACTGCAATTTCCTGCACAGGTTTTTCATGGAGCTGCATAAACATGTAACCTCATATATGGCACACAAGGGCTGGTTTAGCACTCGACTGGGCACAGAAAGCAAAGGTGGCAAAACCCTAACTCTCTCTGTGTCATCCTTTAGATGCAACAGCTCTGCATCTCTCTCTCTCTCTCTCTCTCTCTCTCTCTCTCACCCATGACCTTAGCCCTCTTAGCCTGAAGGTAGGAGGCAATGGCAGAGCGACCCAAATAGCTTCCTTGCCTTTTTATCTGCCAATGCCACAAACCACCATGTTGAAGGCCACTATCCGCCTCTGTCTCCTCTCACATTACCATGCTGTGCAGCCTTCAAGACTAACTGCCCTAATATCACATAATTTCAGCATCGAGGTGCCTGTACATGTGCCAATTTTTTGTCAGAATGGTATCATTCCGGTAGTACTGTCCCGTTTCATGGTATGTCAATCCTTGCTATATATGTTATTTAAGTTCAACCATTTACCCTGTAACTGGAAGTTTTCTATTGTGGATGACCCATGATTTTTCACTTAGCTTACAAATGTCTGTTCCAGACCTGCAATGTCTAACAGCATACAAATGTTTCTTTCTTTATTCTAGAGTAAGCACAGCAAAGAAAGAACTGAATGGCATATTCCAAGCAAGTGGTACATTCATCATATATGAGAGGCTCAAGACCAGAGGCCCCATTTATATTCCCATCAAGGTGCATTCCATACCATACACAATGTGTCTACCATTTTCTTATAATAGCACATTCTAGACTCAAACAGAGAGCTCATTGTCAGGTCTAGCTGTTGGTCTGAAAAAAACATATATCTGGCAGATGTTCGCATTAGACTTCAGACCTTGACATCATTTAGCATGCTGACAAAATCAATGATCAGTGCACAGAAAGTCCAACTACAGAATTTATTTTGCCTATGCATACAGTCAGGTTCTGAAACCATTCAAACCCTTATTGTAAAAATTGTTACTCCTAATTTGGGTTATTTGACGTCTCAAATAGCTCACCAAAATGAGAATCAAATTATAACCTCAGATAGAATATATCTATGATCATCTTGGCATCATCTAACCCTAATATGACACCTTTGCATGTACTTTGACCAATTTGTACTTTGACCTGTTTCGCAACAGACATACAGTATTATATATACAACCAAGGAGCAAGAATTTTTTTTTTTAAGAATAAGAGGCAAGATTCATAAAATATGATAAATTGTTTGTCTCGATGATTGACTGAGACTGAGATGATCGCAAATGCCGGTTAATCTTGGTCAATATTTGAGGACAATGATATTGACTTTTGACCAATATGGTTAATCCAACATCAGCAAATATATTTAGACATTGGTTTTGAAATATTTTAACTACGCTAAGGCCAATTCTAAGCCCAGATAAAGGAGAAGGGTTACGTTAGATAGCTGATAGCTAGTGTAAAACTTCATCAGATCCCCTAAAACATAAATCTACTAAATCAAACCATGCGAAGGGTTAGGACGTCCCTGTTAAAAGACTCATTGCATCTGCCTCCAGGTGTTTCGAAAAATGGGCAAGGGGCGCCACATCGGCACCCGAGTGCGATGATAAATGAGCAAGGATTCCTGCACTACAAATGAGTGCGGGTAAAGAAGTTAGTCCATGATAGTCAGCTTAGAGTAGTAACTTGGAACATAGGAACACTAACAGGTAAAGCAATGAAGATAGTGGACACTATGATTAGAAGAAAAGTAAAAATAATATGCTTACAATAGACTAAATAGGTAGGTGAAAGATTTAGAGAAATAGAGCATATAGGATATAAATTATATTACATTGAAAAATATAAAAATAGAAATAGAGTAGGAATAATTGTAAATAAAAATTTTAAGGAACATGTTGTTAAGGTGACTAGGAAAGAAGACCGTATTATATCACTAAAACTTATAATTAAGAATAATATAATTAATATAATTAGTGCATATGCACCACAAGTAGGATTAGACCAACGAACTAAGACAATTTTGGAAAGACATAGATGAAGTAATGCAAGAAATACCACAAGAAAGATATATATGGAAGGAGATTTTAATGCACATATAGGTAAACAGAGCGATGAATATGAAACAGTACATGAAGGGTATGGATTTGGAGATAAGAATGAAACTGACGTGAGCATATTAGATTTTACAGTGGTGTATGATCTCACAATAGCAAACACTTATTTCAAAAAGAGAGATGAACATTTAATAACATTTGAAAGTGAATCTAATAAAAGTCAAATAAACTTTTTCTTAACTAGAAGATGGATAAAATAACATGCAAGAATTATAAAGTTATTTCAAAAAAAAATTTAACTTCACAACATAAGATAATGGTAGCATGGATAAAAATGAAATCTAGAGTAAAACGTAAAACTATTAATCCGAAAATTAAATGGTGAAATTTGACCAAGACTTTCTATAACTAGGAAATAGCTGTAAAAGTGCAATAAACATAATACAGAGAGTGAAAGAGCAAGATGTCTCTAAGTAATACTTCTATTAGATCAATCAGAGAAGTTCCAACGCTAAATCAAAGGAATGCTTGTAAAAGATCCACCTAATCTGATCAAGGAATATCATAGCACAATGACTTAAATGCTCAAGCTATAGTACAAAAAATTATTATAACAAAAGGTAAGATGACCTCCAATTAAACAACAAAACAATGGGCTACAAAAAGCAAAGTGAACTAACTGGAAAAGGGAAAAGGAATATAATTACATCTCCATCAAGGAATAATCAAATGTAAAATGGCTCTAGTGAGCAGTTGACTTTATATGTTCTATGAAAAAAATATCCATGTTATTCTCCACTAGCACAAACCCTAATAGCACTTGCAGAAAAAAAGTGAAACGCTATGGATAACTTCTTATCTCACCAACTAATCATGACATGGTACTAGTTCCTCAGTTGGAACAACCAATCAAGCAAAATCATCAATTGAACATCAAGATCCTTGGTCCATTTAGTTGAAAGTCCAGCGTTTGTCTGAGTCTACAGAAATTTCTAAATTTAAGCTCAGAAGATTTAGTTTATAGAAAATTTGACAAAGTAAAACATTTACATATATCTTTTAATAATGTCAGTGTTCAAAAACAGACAACCTCTATAACATCCAATGCATTACACCATCCAGTTTCTTCCCCTGAAATTATTATAGAATATTCTATACCACTGTTATCAAATAATTGAAGACTAAAGGACTATTAGGAATGTAGAAACCAAAGTAAATACCATTAAATGAAGGAATAAAGTTACTCATTCTATGATGTGGAAATCATCAGGCTAAAATGGATTTTGAGTTCTAACCTCATCATTCCTTGATGAACAAGACGGTGGCACTGGGACAGGAATTTTAGCTGGTGGGCGATCACCTACAGGTTAGAAAGTACCTATTATGATCTCAATAGCAAAGGAAAGGAATCATCAAAAACTCTTTTATTAAAGAAAAATCAAGAAACTGAATTAAAATATGGCAGGTTTCAAAATTCATATGAGCAGTTAGAATTATTTAATGCAAAAGAACAGAAGAAGGTATTTATGGTGATAATGTCTCAATAAAAAGCATGGATTTTGTAAAAGAAAACTACATCAACCAAGATAGTTCAGACAACTTGAGTATCACAAAGTTAGCAGTGTTATAAATGCAAACAAAAAGCAAAGCATACACAAGCATAATAGTTAAGACATCTTGACTACATCGCACAGCTAAAAGTGTGATAAAGGCAAACAAAAGAAAAGCATACTTTAAGTGCTTTTTTTCTAAAATAGCGTGCGCATGCATGCACGCAGAGAGAGAGAGAGAGAGAGAGAGAAAGAGATTCCCTATTGGTATTTGTTACCTTCAGCACCAACAGGCCAATATGGAGCTTTAGTTGGGGCATCAAGGCGCTGCAAATCGTTGGATCTGCCTTCATAACAGTTATGGAGAAACCTGCAGAAACAATTTGTGACTTAAGCCAGCAAAACTAATTTAAGTACACAAAAGCCTCTTGCCAGAACTAACCTGCCATATCGAGAGAAGTTAAGAAAGATCCTGTATAAACTCTGTCAACAGCAAGTCCATGCTCCAGTTGTAGCTGTGGAACTGCCTTTCCTGCTGCAATCATCAGCTCCATTATGGGAGTGGCGCCCAATCTGTACTATAACAAGTTAACTCGAATAATCTTCTCATGAATCTTGTTTTCTTAACTATGTTTTTTACTCAAAGATGTTAAGATGCCCACCTAGTCAATAAGCCATAGCTAAAGTCAAAGGAACAAATATTATTACTTTAAACTTGTTAGAGTCTCCTTAAAGCATGAAGGTGTGAGAATGAAAGAGCTTCATTATACCATACAAAAAGGTCTGCATGATCTACTGATATTCCAATTCATCACTACCATGAATTATTTTTTCAAAATTTCCAACACTACTATAAGGAATTTTGAGAACATGTAAATCAATTCAAAACTAAAGGTTCAGTAGTTTTATAAATGTAGATATTTAAAAAAGAATGTTGAACCTGTGCATTTATATTTATTCAGACAAAATCACGAATAAAGATAACAATATGAGCATGCATGAAAATATTAATCAAGGTTCTCTCAATAGTCTAGATAGTACTAAATTGATATTACTAGAGATGCTATTGATTAGTCTTATGCTTGACCATAACTATGGCTTTATTTGCAATAACAGGTTTTCAACAATCCCTAAAGCACCTCTTGCTGTAGCGAGTTGATGGAATAATCATTATATCATGATTGTAATCGGTTAACAACATAATGATGACAACATATTACTGCAGATCAAGGGAGTCAATTACAGCGAAGTGTTAGTCATCATACATTTGCTTGTTATTAAAGATTCCAGCCACCAAGTTTCCAGCTAAAGTTCATGAAATAATTTTCTTTATTTACAAAAACTAAAATTTTTTTCCGTGCTCTCCTTCTAGCAATAAAATTTTATATTTTCAAATTTTGATGAGTGAATATGTGCAATCACTTGTTATTTTAGTTGATCAACCTTTGTGGGTGCTATGATAGTACCACTAAAGCCTCTTGGTGGCTGTACCAGAGAATCTTGCCCCAAGTAGCCCCTTTAAAAAACAAGAAATAAAAAAATGACCAAGGTTTACAACTAATGAAACAGTCAATCTACCAAGATTGGGGTCATAAAATAGTATTTACCCATTAATCATTAGAACCACTCTGCTTCCCCTTGTGATAGGAACATACTGAGTTTCCTGCAAGTAATTAAAACAATTGCATGTAGAAGATGATAAAGAGTTTCTGTGGGAGTACAAAAATCATTTCTATTAATGCACAGCATTCTCATATTAGGAATTCTAGACATAAGTTGTCACTAGAATTATCACCGTTTGGATATATAAATTAAATATGTAGTATGATTATAAAGAAACCCTACTGTCCATGATGACAAGTAGAGGAATCCAATGTTAGATAGAAATTTCCTAGACAAAAAAATTCTCATCAGCTGAAAAAATTGTCTAATTGCAATAAAAGCACACTTCATGGAACAAGATCATCTTTGATCTACAAAATAACCATATTCACACGTGTGAAAGTTATGTAGTAGACTAGCATAACTTAACACTCAACAAGAAGCCTGAAGTTAAACTGATTCGAATATACAAAATCTACCATAGGCATGTGAACAAAATTACTGATCCTTAGAATCAAAACCAAACAGCTTAATGATCATCATAAAAGGAAATAATATAATTAACAGGGAAATAATATAATTAACAGTCCGAGGATATAGTATTCAGCAAGGATTGCTCCTTGCTGAACTGACTTCAGGCGTACCAATCAGAATGGCACTGCTATGACTTGATTCGGGTGTCCAACTCAGTAAAGGGCCCAATCTAGACCAAACCAGCCCGAACCGAATGGAACTACCTAGTTCCACTCCATTCAGAGAAGTCTGGTCACTTACAACTCTAGTACTAGAGGAGGCGCAGAGAAGGCCATCTCATGGCCTCCTTTTGCTTTTTGTCCCACAAAAACAATAATCTTAAGACCAAAAGATTCAGGATAGAGATATTCTTGACATTTTTTAGGTTAGATTGCAACAAAAATCAGCTATACTTATTTTTGTTTCTTTTTGACACTTAAAATAAACCACAAATTAGTAAAATTAGGGAAAATCATGCCACAATTTTATATTTTGGCATGTCATGATATGTTATATAAGGATGATCTATATACTGACGAAGAAATCACGATTTTTCATTGATTTTTAAATTTTTAAATTTAAAAATATATATTTTTAGTTTAAAAATATTCTCAACTCATCTAAGCCTTTTCCCAACTATATGGGATCGGCTATATAAATTTGCTTCCTACACTCTGCTCTACTCAGGACTAAGTCGACACTCAAATTACAAATAATTATATCTCTCTTAATTATTTTTGTCCATATTAGTTTAAGTCTACCTTTACGTCTATCACCATCATGGATTATTAAAAGATCACTCTTTCTAACTGGAGCATCTAAAAATCTTCGTTGTATATCTCCAAACCACTGTAATTCTATCTTTTAAAGTTTTACCACATATCCATCTAAACATGCATATTTTTGTTACACTTAATTTATTCACATGTTTTAGTATTGCCCAACACTCTATTCCATATAGCATAAATGGCCTAATAACAGTTTTATAAAATTTTTCTTTCAATTTTAATGAAATGCATCGATCATACAATACTCCCGAAGCACTCCTCCACTTAATCCATCCTGCTTTAACACTGTTATTCCAATCTTCACCTATTTCACCTTTTTACCGGATAATTAATTTTAAATATCTAAATTTTTCACTCGTTGATATTTCTTAGCTTGCAATCTTCATTGTCTCTTCATTTGTATTTCTACGTCCACTAAAATTACATTTTATGTATTTAATTTTAATTCTACTAATTTTAAAACCTTTAGATTTAAATCCTCTCTTTAAATCTCTAGCTTAGCATTTACTTCCGATTTAGTTTCATCTATCAACACTATATCGTCTGCAAATAACATAACATGAGATATCATCTTGAATATATTTGGTTAATTCATCCATAACTAATGCAAAAAGATACAGACTTAAGGCAGATCCTTTATGTAAACCTACAATAATTAAAAACTCACTAGTTTCTCCTATGTTGTTTTAACAATAGCTATTGCAAATTAAAAATATTAATAAATAAAATAATGTTCAAAAATTTAAACAAAAAATGATAGCATGTTTGGGTATGCATGCTTGCAACTTGAATTCAAATAAATTTCAAAAATAAGTGATGATTAAGAAATACCCGTGGGCTAAAAAATCATATGTAATACCCCAAAAAGGGTTCTATACTAAATCGAATTAAAATTAATATTTAGATATTTTATAATTAAATATTAAATAATGCTATTGTGTATAGATAATGCATACATTTCCTAAAGCAATTAAACCATTTTTACATTACAATATAAATTAACTACTTAAATAATTATTAATTCAAGTACAAATCATAAAAAGTACAGTAACATGCATCGGTAATTGGTGCATATTTCATAAAACAACATAGTTTCATATAATATCAAAAATTAACACATATATTAAGTGAAATTAAATGGCAATTGATGCCTAGCATTTATCTGTTCTCCCAATTACTAACCAAAGAGAAAAACATTGGCTAATAACTTTTTTATGTTAAGATGATAAAAATTTAGAATTTGAGATAGATAAAATAATTCTTCACATAATTCTAGAATGTAATATATTATTTTAATGCTTGATTATGATCTAGGACATGCAAAATCTGTCTTGAAGATCTGGGCTCCATCATAGGCAAAACTATTCAAAAATGTTACATATCTAAGTTCTGTTAAACCCAATATTGTAACCAATATTCTCAAAAATAGCCCCTTCAGCACTTGAAGCTGCTGCATGGTACTTATCTCTTAACAAGTACCTGGTTAAACATTTAGCTGCCAATTGTCATGCTTAGTGTCCAATTATCAAGTTACTAATACGGTGCAAAATGTTATTTGAACCAATTAGCATAATTTTGTTCTTTGAACCAATTAGACTAGAACCAAACTTTTAAATGAAAACATTAATCATCATTGAAGATAAAAATGAGTTCAATCCATTCTCAAGTTGACTTCAATTTACAACAGCACAATAACAACAGCAGCAAAGCCGTAACTCCAAACTAGTTAAGGTCAACTAAATTAATCCTTTTTCTCAATGCCACTCAATTTAGGGCCACACTTCGTAGAAGATATAAAGATATCATGTCTTTCTTTACTACTTCTTTTTATGTGATTTTCAATCAATCATTATCTTTCTTTCTTTTTACATGTATTAAATCACTTTTTGTGCCAATGCATCCCTAAGCCTACAAAATACATGTTGAATTCATTTAAGTCATTCCCTCAATTTATCCTCGACCAATACCAAGTTTTTAAATCTTATGGGACAGAAACATCCCACTTTTTCCACGGAACAAGATGCCACACATCCCATGCTATCCTATCCTGTCCCGATCCTCGATTTGGTACTTGCTTGAGATATTTTTTTCTTTAAAAAAATTATTTACGAGGCTTTAATGTTTTATTTAATTTTTAAATATATTTAAATTCGAATGTTATATTTTTATGATAAATTAGATCTATTTAAAATTAGTGCTAATATATTATGACCAAAACAAAACGGGATAGAAGGCCAAGACCGATCCTAGAATTTCTTTGCAATAGGATGAGACGACTAAGACAGCCTCAGTCCACCGAGACTTGAATCGCTAGCCCTTATCTTTTAAATCTTTATTATGTAAAACATTTGATCTTGTTCTTTCTAATCTACAAATAGCATGCATTAAGATGCATCTTGCTAAACAATAGCAGTAATTTTTGGTATTAACCCTTAATGCAAGGCGATTCTAATTGGAAGTACTCTTGTATTATGGCTCCCGATAACTATAAATGCTCTAGCATCATGTCCTTTAGAGTTTTGATGCATTTTTATGCATACTCTTCTTCTTAAAGCCAAGGTCTTAAATCCCATGGGATGAGGCTGTCTTACTTTTCCATGAAATGAAACGTGTCACCTTCTCACCCCATTTCAACGCTTAAGAAAAGAGATGTCCCATAATATGCTAATTGGGATGTTAGAACAATAGCGGGATGGTGGCCCATCCTAACACTTGGGATGGTGACCTGTTCCGATGTCCCACAAGATGTCCCGTTAGGATTTAAAACCATGTTTAAAGCCAACCAAGCCATCTTTGTTGGTCCACTACCATAAGATTTCTCCAAATCAATGAAACTACATCTAGATTTTTCCTTTTTGTTTATTTCATAAATTGCCTTGGTAAGAAGATGGCTTTCATTCTTAAAATTTTTTAAATAAAAGCAATCTAAATCTCTTAAACTGTTATCATCTTTTTAAATATTTGTTCAACTACCTTTGTCATAACTTAATAAGAGAACGTTATACATTTAATTCCTTGACAATCAAAGCAATTTTACACATCTCTTTGAATTTTATAGATGGATACCACAATACTTGTCCTTCAATCACTTGGCATTTCCTTAGTAAGCCAAGTTAGCCCAATATCTCCCTAAGCTTTTAAATTCTTTTGAAAACCATTTCCACTTCAATTTTATAATTTGTGCAAAGAGAAACTAGACAACTCCTAAACTTTGCCTTTATAATACAAGTTTCTCTAGCCGAATCCTCATTGAATAATTTTGAAGCTACCATCTTCATCTTTCACCTTTATTTTTGCTTCTTTTATTGCATCTTCTCACCAGTGTTAAAACGCAAGCCTTAAGCGCATCTAAGGCATAAGGCACGATGTACCAAGGATTATCCGCTTCTTATGTCCTAAAGTGCACTTGAGGCGCAAAGCGTGCTTAAGGCGAGTTAAGCACTTTTTATACCTTAAACGATGTGCTTTTATCTTAGTGTACATAAGGTTAAAAAAAAATGTATGCTTTTAATCTGATTTAAGAAGTAAAAAAGATATACCTTTCTTCAAAGTTATATTCGTAGTATTTTTAAAAATCTATTATATTTTATTAGAATACATTGGCTTTATGGTGTACCATTCTATATATAACTATTTTCCTTACTTTATAAGAAAGCTAAAAATTAAAAGATAAAGGGATGGAATATTAAAAATTATGATATTATCTAAGAAAAAAGAGGAAAAACATTAAAGACTACAAATTTAATTAAGAAAGAAGAGATTCTTCGTTAAGCTAATAGGTTAAATATATTATTATTAGAACTTTTTTTAAGCTTTTCTCCATTATGTGTTATAAATCTTACTTATAAAATTATTTTATTTATTTTAAAAATATGTGCCTCACTTTGTTCAAGTGTGTGCCTATTTTTGCGCCTTGCGCTTACGTGTGCTTAACGCTTTTAACAACATTGCTTCTCATGATTCATTTCATAAGCTAATAACTCCTTAATTGTGCCTCCATAGCCAAGATCTTGCTCTCCTCACTTTTAATTCTAACAATTCATATCTCAGACTCATACTCTCATCAGCTATTTAAATTTCATTTTCATTGAAACTTTTGAACTTAGCCCATCATTAATATATAAAGCAAATTGAACTGAATAAACTTACCATTCAAGATCTTTGATATTATTTCTTTTTTTGTCATTATTTTAGGCATATTCAACTTTATCTTGATAGCCTTTGTCAAGATTTATGTTTATGCAATGTGAATATAGTTTTATGCTAGCTATCAACCTACTAGAACCCTCCTTTATCTAAGCTTAGGATTAGCTATATACAAAACCTTTATACCTCAATATTTCATCTAGATGAGAATTGCACACGTGGTGCAAGACATATCGAAGCATGACACTAGGCAAAGGGGAAGAGGAAACCAACAATATAGGAGAAGGACAAAATACAAAGAAACATCATCAAAGGTCTAAGAGGGAGGAAGAAGAGAGGACGACAAAAAAAAAAAAAAGTTGCTCGCTAGAATACACTTACTAGTAGCTCCAATGTTAATGGTTGTCACTCATCCTAAGCACCTAGGATAACAAAATAATAATAATAATAATAATATAAAAAGGCTTATAAAGTCTAGGGTTTCAGTAGGGCATCATTAAGTGGCTAGGCTCACCTAGCAACCTAGGTGGCCCACTCATGAAAATGCTACCAGGCACCACTCAAACTTTTCCTTGATTCAAATTTTAAGCATCATTATGTCTGATAATACTAGAGTTGGATGATGTCATGGAGAATTATTAAAGGCTGCATATGCCATAACAAATCACAAGATGACCAAAATTTTCCATCCACTCCTTGAAATAAGTACCTTGTTGAAGATGAAGTTTTGAGTACTTATCTCAATAAGGGGCTGTTTCAAGTGAGAGAGGTCAAATTCTCATAATAATCCTTTATTCTTATGTCAGAAAGATTCCTGGGAATCAAAGGTTAACACCCCTTCCCTTGTTAATCTTTTATTTCCAAAATCAAGTGCAAATGAGATTTCTGAGAATAATTTATTGAACTTCAAGAAAAATTTTCAGATGCCGACCAATTTACCCAGGAATTTGCATTGGAATATTCCCTCCAAATAGCCTCTAATAGTTGTGTGAACCAAGTTCATACTTCAAACAGCCCCTAATAGTTGTGTGAACTAAGTTCAGAGCCCTCCCAATCTTTGAAGGACCCAAAAAAAATTAAAAAGAAATTCTAAATTGTAAAATAGGAAGTATTAAATCATAAGCTTTCTCCAACATATTGGTTCAAATTTTATGCAACCAAAAACCTTTCTTATTCTACTTGAGGCACCCTAGTTGATGTCTCATGCAACCCAGCGTCTTTGACAATACAAGGATTTAGAGTTTATACTTTAAGTAAAAGGTGACCTGAGGTTTTTACATCTTTCATATCAAGACTTTGAAAACTAACAATACCCTATACTTCCATGTTCTGAGCACACGCCTTTTCACGAACCATACCGACTTAGGATAATATAATATACAAAGATCAAGAACACAACTTTTGCTGGCTTGTAGTTGATGAGCAGGAACTTGGTTGGTTTGCATGAGGTTTAGCAGATAGGTTAGAGGAGTTTCATTTGACTAATAAAATAAAAGAGCTTAACCAACAAAAGGGGAAAAAGATTCTGTCGCATGAAGAAAAATAATGAACTGGATAAGAAACTTAAATATCAGTCAAATAAAGCATACCGTTGACAGTATCTGCTTAAGAACATGAGATACCACTACATCAACAGGCTGGAGGTCAGCAACAGCAGCCCCTGGCTCCCCATGCTGAAAATGAACAGCAAAACTAGGCCTTTTATGTCTGGAATAAAAAAATAAAAAAATGGATGCCTATATAATTTGATCTACATTTTCAGCTGATTTGCAGGGATTTGACAAATAAGGAAACAAGAAATACCAAGCTGGGAGAACAAGATACATATACAAGCAAAGGTGTAATGAAGGCTACTCACTGAAATTTGATGTGTCAACAAAATAAGTTTAAACTTACAATTCCAAGACCAAGCTCCATCAATCCTGGACCTAAACGATCAGATGTAACCTGGCCAGGCAGTGTACAAACTGACAAGGCAACTCCCATTGTTCCCACCAATTCAGATGCACGCTTAGCCTCTGCAGCAATGTCAGCTAGGGATAGACCAGCATCTGCAGCTGCCCCAGCAACCTATAGATTACAGAAACACATATATTTGAAAGTATGAATGAAAATAAAAAAGACCAAAAAAATATATATTCTTCAAAAGATTTCTTAAATACCTGTGAGCTCTGAAACCTAAGTATATGTTTGATGTGGGTTGACAATGTGAAAATCATCACTTTAGTTGTAATGACCTGGCTAAATAGTCTCTAAGGGGGTTCATAATTCTCATCCATGTTGAACAGAAGCAAGATGAATTGGCTATGAATTTGACATCTAAAAAACAAAGATGCATCTGGTAGAACTACTTCAATGCAGCCATAGTGTTATTAGCATTAATTATGGCAACTAGTATGTTAGTAGGCCATAGCAGAATATAATGGACACAATTATCAAGCCCAACTTTATTTTTTTCCAAGCAACCCCTAATGATTTCATGCACTTCCCCATCACTTCTCCTGTCTGTCTTCTTTCTTTTCTCCTGCTTGACCATTTGTTTCAGCCATTTCTGTTTCTGTTTATACAGTTTTAAGGCTGAACTGCATCCCCATAATTTCTAAGCCTTAAAGGCTGAACATATGAGGGTGATATTCAAATTTGAGTTTCAAGAATCTTCACTGCTCTAGACTTCTTTTGTTCAAGATATTGTTAAGAATGTAACAGTTGTCCCCTATATGAATGTCAAAGAAAAATTCAAGCACTGTCGTCTCTTCTGCCACCTTTCTCAACCACATAGAAAATAGCATTAGCTAACCCTACACCTAGCTCTAGGTAGCCTACCAAACCCGTACTCGCATTTTCCATATAATGGTAGCAAGTGAGAATAAGAGCAAATTTGCACTACCATAAAGCAATGGTTCTTTCAAAAATGATAGGTGGGAGAGCATAGAATGAGTTCCAATGAAATAGGATTATACCAACTGCATCATAGTATTGCTAAACTAAAACTTTCTTTAAGCAAATATTTAATGTGCAGACTAAAATGTGCAACATTCCCCCATGTAGTTGGGAAAATGCTTAGATGAGTTGAGATGAGTTGAGACTAAAATGTGCAATATTAGCAATAAACCGGACTAATAAAAGAAGCATGAGCTAATGGCATGATCAGAAATGCCTAGTAATACAAGCCACTATAATTTATCAGAGCACGAGCCGAAAGTGCATTTTTCATGTCTTTTGACTTGAATGACTGTGATTCACATGAGTAAGAAATTGGCATTCATATTTTCCCATCAGGGTCACCATAGCTAGGGGTGCAACTTGGGCCGGGTTCAACCCGAACCCAACCCGCCGAACCCGATTTGCAGCAGTGTTTAAACTTATGTTTGTCCAACCCAAACCCGAAAGACCCGGATTTAACCCGGCCCGATTTATAATTGACTCGGGTTAGGGTTGACCACAACCCGAACCCGAGATAACCTGAACCAGAGGGTTATTCGACCGGGGGTAGCTTATCGGCACCAGATTTTTGGGGGCATTGAAGGCACCAATCGGATCGAACGAGATGGCCAATTTGAGAGCGAGGAGGGCAAGGTCATCGATCGCAGGCGAAGAAAAGGATAAACATAAAAGCGAACCATCCGTACATTTCGTTTCACATTTCGCCTCTTCTTTGTTTATAGCACCTCCTCCTCTTCTTTGTTTCAGATAAGATTTTTTTTTTAAATACAATATTAAAGTCCCGAGTCCAGCTTATGCGTTCGGCAAGGGATTTTGTTTTCCCATCTTTGGAATCCATAATTCGGTGTTTATTTACTTTGAAAAAAGCATTCTTTTCCTCATCAATCCGAATTCCAATCCGAAACTCAACCCGAACCCGATTTTTAAAAATAGGGTTAGGGTTGAGGTTTTACAAATAGGGTTAGGGTTAGGATTGAGGTTTTACAAATAGGGTTAGGGTTGAGAAAAACCCGAGTTTCATGAGCCCGAGTTGCACCCCTAACCATAGCTCACGCATGAGATGGAAAGAAAGAACCTAAGGAAAAATACCTTGCTAACAAGAATGGTCCCTGCCAAACCTCTTCGTCCAGCTACACCTCTACGTGGTGGGAGCGCACAGTCATCTCCAACAATAACCATCTGCAGAAATAAAATCATCTGTCATCTGCAGAGACCATCCCTAAGTTCATGTAGGCTTTCTGGAAATAGCTGATAATTATATACCTCTACTTTATAGCCTTCAGATTTAGCTTGCTCAGCTGCTAGACCAAAATTAAGCCGATCACCTGTATAATTCTGTCAATGTACAAAATACTGTCCTCTTAGAAAAGACACCACGACAAAGAAAAAGCACAATATTTATTGAGGCAGTCAAGATGTGAGAGTAATCATTTAGAATTCTTCTTTAATTTGAACAATAAATTTAAGAAAATATTGAAATTTCACATGGGCCAACCCCATGTAGTTGGGAAAAGGCTTAGATGAGTTGAGTATTGAAATTTCACATGGCATGCAGAAATTCAATTAAATGACAAATCAAACAACTGAGAGACAATAAGATACAAAAGATTAAAAAGTTCCCATGTAGTTACTAGAGTAAATGGTAACATTTCCAGTGATTTGTAATGAAGGTAATACTATAATACCATGACTATTAGAAGGCATCCTTTAGGACCTGTGACAGCTCGAACGCCCTATAAGATTAGATCAAATTAGTCTCCTGACTGCAAACAGTAAAAATGAAGTAAATTATGCCAAAGAAATCATACAGCTAAAATAGAATTAACAGGTGGAGAAGTGAAAACATCCCCACAAATGGCTGCTGTCAGCATCCCTGCCCCAACATATCCAGAATATGCAGGTTCATGGCCACTTCCACCCCCTGTGTAGAAGGAAATATCATTGACACAGATATAAAGCTACATATTAAATGATGTCACTAATAGCCATGACACCAGAATCAGGTGACCTGACATCTAGGCAAACTAAACTATTAGACTTAGAAAGTATATGAAGTTTAATGGTATGATCCAGACACGAGAATATCAAGGAAACTTCAGAGAGAAGAAAACATATATGTAGGTCACAAAGAATATATATATATATTAATAATCACATGTATAATAGAATTTCATAGGCAAATTTTTTATCAATATATCAGGATTTTAAAGAATTCTATTCATATAGCAATTCTACTAGTGAGTATTTAATATCTTTGGCTGTCTAACAAAATTTTAAGCACACAAATGCAATATCAGTGGACATGCATCCTGCTAACATTGGTGCATGCATCCATATATTTTGAAACAGAGGCCAACCTCAAACTAATGGCTAAGAGGTACCTTGAGGTCATGCCATTATCAGTAATCTATAACATAACATGGAATGCTAAACATTTCTGATGGTTAAAGGTTTGAGGCAAGGTCGATAATGTTGAGAAGTTTTCAGTGTGTTAAGTGGTCATCACACTCTAGTTGGATTACATAGATAATTTAACCTGACAATACTTTGGGTGGCATTAAATAATATGTAGTTGCAAAAGACAGCTGTCAAAAGATGAGATATGGAGGTGGTGCATGCTATAACCAAGACAGGCAATGGTAGAATTTTTTTCAAATATTGTGGCCTAAATACAACCAATTAAGATGCTATAGTCACATGTACCAAACAGCACAAAAGGTAGACTGGTAGAGAATACTAAATAATGGGGTCAGATCAAGGATTCTAGTCCACAGTGCAGTATTGTTCTGATAGAAAAATAAAATTGAGAGAGATGTGGAACACCACTTCACTCTTGAACTAGGACATCTTAACTATCCCAGTCTGTTGGGATCATCCTTCTTGTATTCTGACACTTGGCAGTCGAGAGCTACCAGGATGCAATTTTTTTTATTTTCATTATTACTTATTGTTTCAGTCCATCCAGACCGTACAATCCCATCTTGATACCATGCCATCTTAGGAGCAAACTAATACACTAGCTGACACCAAGATTTAAACCTTTGCATTAGACCATTTCAAGCTGCACAAATTTCCCTCTGCAGCTCTTGTTCCTCATGACACACTTAGCGAACAATATAAAATTTGCCACTCATGCAGCCCTTCCTGATTCTATTTGGGACAAATTGAAACAATTATTAACAACACTAATAAAAAGAAAATAAAAAATGTTGTGTTTTGATCTATTCTGGCCATCTTGATGCATTCCAAGCGTCAGGATGTGTCCTGACAATTAGGACAGGCTGGGATGATCAAGACATCCTAGTGCAAGAGAGGGCTAGTTATCCCACACCCACCTTGGTCTCGTTTTCCTGTTGGAATGGTATAGCATCACTGATGCAATCAAATTCTTAATTACTGGAATTTTTTTCATTTTTCAATTTTTAGTCGCTATCTTCTGCTTGTGGGTCAATGTCTAGTCGGTATTGTTCAAAATAGTATTCATGCTACAATACCATGAACTGTACCCGGGTTTGTTTTGGGGTGTTTTACTGCAGTTTCTAGTATCTTTTCTTGGTTATGAGTCCTAGCAGGAGTCAACTATGTCAATGTTTAGTAGGTTGTTTAAGATTAGTGTATTTCCTTTCAGATAGTTCAAGCAGATTAGAAAAGTTGGCTTGTTGATTTTTTTTTTTTAAAAAAAAGCACATGGATTCATTTTGAGAACAAGTAGTAGTCGTAGGTCTTCTTCAACCCCTATCTTCTTTTTCTTTTGTTGTTTCTTTTTTTTTACACTACTCTTCTACTCGGTTCCATACTCTATTGCTTGGATTTCATTCTTGATTAAAATCCAGTAGATTGCTTCTCTTTTCAGAACTTAATTTGGATCTGAACTGATATACTTTGTTGTTAATCCTTTGCAATCCCTAATTCCAGCTGGGGGTTGCATCAAATAACATTCCCTTCCAGTCTAAAACTTGCGTGTTCCTTCATATTTTTATTTTTGACAATTTATATATAAGATATGCTTTTTTTTGTAAATGTACCACACCATGTTTAATTGATGTGTATCATCACCATCACCTCAGCACCCTTATTAACAAGGAAAAAAATATGCTTAAAGGCATGTAGTATGTTGTCATAGTTATAATCATATACTCAAATGGCTTTAGATCTTATAAGATTCTGGTTAAGATGCCTTACAAGAATTAAAATAACTCTACATTTCATAGTCCATACATAAGATCACATCCATGATCCATGGGGTAAAAAAATGACCTTTTGGAAGATGCAAAAGAAATAGAGAACTAGAAGGAATGATGGAAAAAATGTTCCAGCAATATACTTTGAGAAGTTAACTCCAACATATTTGTTCTCTTTTGAACTCTAAAATCCAACAATACCAACACCAATCCCAAGCCTAGATGAAAAAAGTGGAGGGTTGGCATTAGGTTGACGGAAAATTGTAAAAAATATGTCAAACTGTGGATCTATTATACAAAATAATATAGAGAGAGATGAACATATATGTAATAAAATTAGAGTTGGATGGATGAAGTGGAAAGGTCTCTCTAGGTTGTAATCAATGCTTACCTTAGAGACTTAAGGGGAAATTATATAGAACTATAAGGAAAACAATGAATAGCTTGGAATTTGGGGCAATTAAGAGGGTTCAAGAAATCAAGTTGGTATGAAAGAAATAAGACATTAAGGGGTGTGTGTGTGTGTGTGTGTGTGTGTGTGAGAGAGAGAGAGAGAGAGAGATAGAGAGAGAGAGAGATAAAACAAGAAACGATAGACTGAGAAATGATATACTAGCAATGTAGGAATTGCATAAATTAGGGATAAAATGATAGAAAATTAAATTAGATGGTACAGGCACATATGACACAGAGCAAAGGGAACTCCAATAAAGTGGCATACATTAATTTGTATGAAAAGACTGCAATAAAAATGAAGGAAAGACCAAAGGTACATGGATGGAGGTTCTGAGGAAAGGGATGAAAAAGCTTGGTATAATGCCAAAGATGGCCTTAAATATGAATACTAAGCAAACATTAATTCATAAAGCCAATACCAAATAGTTGGAAAAAGGCCAGATAGCTATGGTTATTATTAAACTATAAACTCCCCTCAAGATCTCTATCTCTAATAGATCAAGATTTCCTAAAAAACCTATAGAAGCAGAAGCAAGAAAAGAGAAAATCCATCAGACAACAACCAAAAAGGAAGTTTGTGCTTATCTGTGTTTGGGAGTGGGAGGTCAACTTTTTGCACCTTCCAAGAGCTGCTCCCCTTAAATATCACAAAGCCTCATGAATATGATATCTTGTTGTCCTTGTTCCTACCTTTCTATCAAAATGTCAAGCCCTTGCTTGTAGTGATAATATGTCAGGTACCTCCTTAAGCTGCAGCCTCTCACAACTTACAAGGGCTACAAAAGAAGCCTAGGATACACCATTACTTAACAATGGACCTTTAGAGGCAGAATGCAAAAGCAGATCTATTACGAAACTTCCACCAACACATGACTCAGGCTTGTAGATGATCTCATAACTACAAAACTTGATTTTAGATCCCTCCACCGAAATTTTAAAAAAAAAATTGCAGCAAAAAACTCAAACCAAGACCTTCTTGACCCATTTTTGTTCTCACTAGACATGCATAAGATGTTTGATTATCATAGTGACAATAAGGATTGAATTATCCGAATAAGAGTTGACAAGGACAAGCCTCAAGGATGAAAAGGCATGACAAACATGAGGACTTATATCACTTTTACTAGAAGAAATTGTGGCCATAGCGGTACTTCTATGAAACTGATGAAGGAATTAGGAGGTGCTTTACAATACTAAAGGTGGCATTGAACGATTTTGCATGGAACAGATTAGCGGTCATCAAAGCAGACTGTTGGGGCAAACTGAAGTAAGTGTTTGTGTTGTGCGAAGCAGACAAACGGACAGCCAAACTGGCAATCAATATCATCTAGTTGGTGATTGCTAAACTAAAGGAAGACAAAGGGGCAAACTAAAGTGCTGTGTTTGGTCCTTGGCTGGCTATAAGAACAAGAAGGCTGAACCACATTTAAAATTTTGAGGCTTTGTTACACTATGCATGAGATGTGTAAAGTATGAAACAAAAGGATACCCTGCCTTGGTAGTTTCCCGCCACTGCACAAGATAGCACTCACATAGTCACCATGTGCTGCCTTCTGCTAAAAGCAGTAAGAATAGTGCATGTAGAGGTGAGGAAATAGACTACGAGGATAAGAAAGAAAATATAGATATAAAAAACATTTCTGGAGGCATATATAGCATGGAAGAGATCCTTTACATGGGGAGTGACTATTATAATATTTTTCTCAAGGTCATTTCATGTGTTTTGTTACACTTATTTTATTCAAAGGTTATCTTTTTCAGTTGATTTTAAGGGTTGTCATTTTATTGATTCTTTGTGGTTTACAGAGGAAAGATGTTCATAAATGGTAATGGCTTTTAAGGAGTCCAAAACCATTACTTTCTCTCAAAGCTTCCAAAACCATAGGTATGTAATCAGGTTTGAGCTCAGTGTTTGCATACTTTGGCTATGCTCAACATATATGATCATCAGGCAAGCATTAAGTCTTGTAAAAAGCTCTATTATCACAGATAAATAAAGAACAGGGAATTGCCAGACTGAAAGAAAGCCTTACTGCAAACCTACGCACCAGATATAACTGCAACCTTGTCATTAGTTGTGCTCGAGACATCAGCACGCAATACAACCTTAATCTGCCTCCAATACAAAATTACCCTTTAAGATCAAGACTATATGCTCATGATCACTTAAAACTAGCATGTATGTCATATAACTGTCACCTGCGGGAAGCCATCTAAGTACTGCAAACCAGGATAAGTTTCAGCAAGGCCTTCAATGAATTCAGTCACAACCTCTGCACCAACAGCACCCAAAAATTTTACTCCTTAATCCCAACATAATATGCAAATCTTACAAAAGACTTATGCAATTAAATAGCAACAAAAGAAAAGATTGCCTGATCTCCACATAACAGTCCCCTAAAATTTAATTCATCAGCATACTCAAAGTGATCCACATCTAAGTTCGTATTAATAGAGGACGCAGTGAAAGCATTACAACAGTAGATTTAGGAAGCTAATCTTAAAAAAGAACCAAAATAAAGCAAAATTTCCCGAATAAAATAAAAGAAAAGAAAAAAAAAACGAATCTAAAGAGCATCTCAGACATAAACACCTACCTAAATCTCCTTAAAAGGAATCGAAATAAAGCAAAAATTCCAAATTGATGCTCACAAAAAATATTTCCAAAAAAAGAGTATATATAATAGGAAAAAGGAAATTAAAGCATTTAACAGCATGCAAAAATTTCCACAAAATTAATGATCGCTCCAGAGATGGGCACTCTCAAGAAAAAATTGGAACAGCACTATGCACAAATATAGCTGTTAGGAAAGAAAATGGCAAATTCTCCCAGAAACAGTTTGGGAGATGAATTCAGCATGCTTTCAGAAAATCAAAATAGAGTGAAATTTCAAGAGAATTGTTGCCAATCCCATCTAACATCATAGGAAAGAACTCTAAGAAACAATGCATAGTACGAGAGAAGGACATAAAAAATTCAATCGGGAATTTCATAGATGGACCCAGTCAGCAAAAGTATTCAATATATATATATATATATACACCAAGAAAACAAGGAGAGATAACCCATTTCCGCCCAACATTAATCACAAAATGAAGACTTCCAAGGACCATTATGCAACAAAACAAATGGAATGTACTTCCTATAGTTGTATGCGGCCAAGAAAAAGACACCGCAAATCCGATGCCTGCGAGCCCTTCAATCAGATCAGACACGCAACAAACGCAGGGAATCGCCGAGAAGCACAAGAAGATACGGATCGAACTCGTAAAAATCAGAAAAAAAAAAATCGACAAAGCACTAGGGTTCATCGAGAAAGAATCGGAACAAACCGTTGGGATTATCGATAAGCTTCTTTCCTTGGTACGCCATGTTGGAGAATCCGAATGCGAATCGCGGCGCTCCTTTTCGATCAGGCGAAGCCTCCGAGCATTCCACCGCAGGGTATCGAAAAATCCGAGAGATCTTTCTTCCTCGGCCGTTCGGCAAGAAGAAACCCTAGCCTGAGAGAGAGAGAGAGAGAGAGAGAGAGAGAAGGAAGGGGGAAGAAGAGAGGTGAGAGAGGGGGAGTTGGGAGCCTGCTCTGTTGCCTTTCGGACTTCGATTCTCTCTTGCTGTGCTCCGCCCCTCTATTTAAAGGATTATTTTTATTTCTCGCCGAGGCTCGGGTTTACCCCAGGCCACCTTCCTGTCCGAATCAAACAAAATAAAGTTACGAAAGCACCCCTGCTTGCTACTCCAATCTACGGTTCTGCCCGCAGTCGGTCGCAACCAACGGTCTCCATAACGCCGTTCTATAAATATAACGGCCTCTGTTACAGTGCCACGCACGGTGGTGGATTGCATCGCAAAGAAAGTTTTTATTTTCACTTTTTTGAAAAACAATTTTTTTATTTTATAATTTATACAAATATATTTATTAATTGAGACAGAAATTGTTTTCGTAAAAAATAAAAATATAATAAATAAATGGATGCTATTCACTCACATATATTTTTATTCTTTTTTATGTTATAAAAATAAAAATATATTTTAAATTATTTTTTTCTTTTTGTTATCTTGTATTAACTACCGTTGGTTCATGATGGATTAATGATTAGATAACGATGATTATTAGATGCGTGAGATTGCCGTTAAGATAGATAGTAAATAGAAGATCTGATTTTTATTTAGTGGCATCTTACGTAATTAAGTCCAAAAGTTAATGGTCTATATTTGATTGTGGGTTTCGCCCTTCTAGAAGCGACGGAATTTACGGGGGGGCGGATTTATGCTGCTCGGCTGCGAACAGGAAAATTCGTTGCTGCATGGATCTTGGCCGTCCATCTAATTCGATGTGCGGCCCGGCCCCACCTACCTGGTGGATGATGACGACTGGTATCGGCGTGTTCGGCAGGAAACAGCGGACAGCCTTTTCCCCAACTGCGTGCTCGAGACGATGGGCTGCAAACAGAAATCTGCAGGCCGCGCCCTCTTAAATGTATGCCACGTGTCCGGAGCAGGGTCAAACCACGTTTAATTCAAGATCGGATCAGCTCGGTCGAGCAACAACCGTGGCAGTTGGCATGACATGAGGCTGCTCTACGGCAGGTGGCATATAAATGGCTTCACTACCCAAACTGCCAAACGGTGGAAAAAACAAAACTTATGAACGGTTTCTTAGGCAAAGGCCATACAATTTCTCTGTATCTTTCTCTCATATTTTCATTTGAAAAAAAAAAAAAAACCCACCAAAGTTCCATCCTAATAAAAAACAGCACAATAGGTTAAAAAATTCAACCACATGAAACTTTCATTTAACTAACTTTATTATATATACTTGCTAAGATTTATCATCCTCGTGGCTGGCATGAGATCACTAGAAAGCAAGCTTCTTAAGTTGGTAAATGGTTAATTAATTAAGATTATAAAAGTTATTTTGATTTTAGTTACTTTTGGTTTATAGCAATGGTGCTCTGATTTCACCTCAAAATTTCACCTCAAACTACCTCCATGCATGGCATGTTGTATAGTTGCTGTTGGTGTCCTAAGCTTAATCTTTAATATTTTAAATTGATATATTGGCAAAGATAATATGAAATTTTGCCTTAGAAACTATTTGGATTGAGGGGAATGAAGGGGAGGGAAAAGGAAACAAAGAAAAAAAGATCATAAGTTATTTTGTTTGGGAAAAAAGTAAAAGAGAGAGAGGGAAGAAAGAGAATTTTTATTTGTACCACTCGGATTGCTCAGTGAACCCTTTCAAATTAAAAAAAAAAAAAAAAAACTTAAACTACCCTTAGCACCCCCTGTCTCCTCCCCCCTTCCTTCCCTGACACCAACGCCTTTCCCTTTCCTCTTCCCCTCCTTCCTGGCCGACTTTGCTAGAGAGGGAGAAGGAGAGAGGGGGCTACCGGGAAGGAAAGGAGAGAAGAGAAGATGGGAGTCGGAAAGGAGTGGGGGACAATGCCAGGGAGGAGGGGAGGAAAGAGGGGCCATCGGTGCCGAAGAAGAGAGGGGAGAAGGAGATGGGGGTACTAAGGTAGTTTAAGATTTTCTTTTAAAAAAAATTTCGGAGGATGCACTGAGAGCGGTGCAAATAGAAATTTTTGAAAAGGAAATGAGAGTAACCGATTCCCCTTATTTCTTTTCTTAGCGAGGAAGACCAAAATATCCCTTTCATTTTTTATTCTTCATCTTTCGTTCTTGCGGTTCATCCTCTATTTGAAGGGTATAATTGTGATAACTCTTTTCCTTATTTTCTTTTCTCTCTATTCAAACAAGATAATCGATATTGATGCTGCCAAATCACTTTTGAGGAGCGTTAGGCGACAGAAATGCTTCGTTGGCTTTCAGAGGAATGATAGGGACCGCCTCCTTCAGCCGAAAACTTTTAAGAAAAGTCTCAGACCGGTGGTTCTGGCGGGGACCCTCCGATGCTCAAGTCAGCGATCTGGAGAACAGGGATTTTTTTTTGTTTTTAATCAAAGAGTAGAGATTGAGTCCCCCTTTTAGCTGAGTTCGGGGTCCTCTTATACCTGTCTTAGAGGTTCCTTTCTTTCCATTCCATTTCCAACCGTCGAATCTTTCTTGTTAGGATAAGCTCCCTCAAACGGCAAGTGGGTAAGCCATTGCTGGATGGGGGCCGCTTAAGGCGGTAACCGCTGGGTGTGCTAGTTCATGCCCATGATTTCGGTGAGCAAGATATACGGTAACGAATGTCTCGAATCTCGAGATCTGTTACCTGAAGTGGGTCATAGTGTATGTAGGAAAATAAGGCACCAAGTTAAAGCCGGAGCCGAAGCTAGGGTTCGAAGCCGATGCCAGAGGCCGGAGCCAAAGGTCGGAGCCATATACCCAAGCCGACACTGGAGGCCGGAGTCAAAGGCCGGAGCCATATACCGAGGCTGACGCTGGAGGCTGGAACCATATACCGAGGCCGACGCTGGAGGCCAGAGCCATATACCGAGGCCGACGCTGAAGGCCAGAGCCAAACGCCGAAGCCATATACCGAGGCCAACGCTGGAAGCCGGAGCCATATACCGAGGCTGACGCTGGAGGCCGGAGCCAAAGGCCAGAGCCAGAGGCCGACGCTGAAGGCCGGAGCCAAAGGCCGGCACTAGATGCCGAAGCTGGAGCAGGGACAAGAATCCCAATATCCGGGCAATCACATCATTTGGTTTTGAAAATTTGCAGGGTGTTATGACACCGCCCAGAAGGGATGATCAGCCGCATCAGATGCCCCCCACCCCTGAGATGGGGGAGCATAGTTACCAGCGAAAAGGGGTGTTAATATCCACCAGGCGGCTGATCTCCGTACCATTATTCGTCGTTCAGGCTGTTGGGATTGGGAAGATTTTTCTCGAGCGAGAGTTGTAAAAAGGTGAGCGTCATCATTGCGGTAAGGTCACCGTCGCCTTTTTATTGGTGGCGTTTTCGTGTTTCTTGTGCCGATGGGCCGTCGAAGCAACTCCCAGTGAGGAGCGACACATGGCCAAATCGGACAACTGCGGGATGATTTGAAATGGGGTTATAAAGGGAAAGATCGTCCTTACCCCGATCCCTGTCTTACGTTACCCTCCTGCCTTGAATCCGCAAGCGTCCGTTTACCTCCCGTGTATTCCCCTCCTCGCGCTCCTTCAATCTCAGTTCAAGCTTTCCAGGTTAGTTCCCATGGCTTCCTCGCTTCTTGCCTTCTTTTGATTCCGGGAATCGTTCCCCCGTTCCTTCTCAACCTTCTGATTCCCTACCGAGTCAATGGACCACCCCATCTTCTGACCATTCCTTGCCGGAACGGCGGCGGTCGGCCGGACGCCCCGTAGCCGGAGTCGTCCGACCATCGGACGGACCTCCCCCGGCGCCGTCCGACAACCGCTGGTCCTTCCAACATTGTCAAGGAGTCCCCCGAGTGGACTGCTTCCACTATGTCTGCTCAAGACATAGTAAACCTAAGAGCCAAGTATAATTTTTCTCAAACATGCATCTGTCCTACCCTGCTCCTGATGACAGGGTAACCTCTTCCCGTCCCGGAAGAGTTGCCTTGTACGGAGCCTTTTTTAAGGCAGGACTTCGATTACCCATCCACCCTTTCATCCTCAACCTTCTACAGATATTCTTTAACACCTTCCCAACTAGTCCCTAACTCGATCCGAACTATCGTTGGCTTTCTGGTTCTCTGTCACCTGCAAGGTATAGAGGCCAGTATCTCCTTATTCCGTAGTTTTTATACCCTTCGCAAGCAGTAGGTTGGTGGTCCTTTACTCCTAGACCCACTAGGATCCTCAAATTGTATCTTCCCACCTCTGTTAAAGGGTGGAAGGATAAGTTCTTTTTTGCCGATGTCGAGGGGGTGAGTGGAAGCTGGGGAACACCAAATACTGACGCCAATAGGGATTCCTCCATCCTCCCGAGGGATCGAATGGCATTTGGGCAGCTTCTGACTGCCGATGTCCCTCGATGTAATAAGCTTCTGATCGACGAAAACCTTCGTCTCGCCGGCCTAATTCCCTTCTGGTGGTGAGCACTTGATTACTCACCTCTTTCCTTCTTTCCTCTCTCTCTCTTTTTTTTTTTTTACTCATCTCCTTTTTTAATAGGGATGACGCCATCACTTCGTGAGCTCAGGCAAGCTGTTACCAAAAAGAGGAAGGCAAAGGGGAATGGGGCCCCCGCCAAGAGGAGGGCCGCCAAGATTCCAAGGAGGGCCGACGCTGGGAGGGCCAAGGTTGGGGAGCCCTTGCGTGGGCGAGGCGGTAAGAGCCCAAGCCGACGAGCCCGTTAGGAAAGACACGGTAAGGGCCGAGGCCAGCGAGGAAGTTGGGCGGAGCCAGGCAAAGGAAACGATTTGCCTTCAGTACCAGCTCCCTCCCCTGTCATCCTGCTCGATCCCTCTCCGAGCGGGTCGCAAAAGCACCGTCACCCCGCCCGAAGCCGTCGAAGCGGAGCCGGTTCACTCAACCACAAAGCCGACTCCAGCAGCTGTCTGCCCCCAAAGGGGCAACAACCGAGCGCCTCCACCAGCAAAGGTGCCGGAGGTAGCAGAGTCAGAGGCGGAGTCCTCCCACGCAGCCCCCACGTCACGGAAAGGAAAGGCGTCGACCCTTCCTTCCAATCGATTTTGGCGAACCACAGCCGCTGGGCCGAGCGAGCATTGAACGAGCGTCCGTGGTGAGGTGCAGGAGTTTCTCCGACATCAAGGGAGGGCTACCTTCTTCCGAGAGGCGTCTGTGGCACACCTCTGGGTGAGTTTTGCCCTATTATCAACTTTTTCATCATCGTTTTTTTTTAACCTAGACATTCCGTCCAGGCACTGAACTTCTATGATTGCCATGAGGGACCTTTGGGCCCTGGCGATGCCGCTCTCGACCAATCGGGAGGAGATGCAGCACTCCAGGCCAGGGCAGAGAAGGCGGAAATGGCCTTGGAGGATACCCGAGCCACATTAAAAGGCCAAGCCGAAGCCATCCGGCTAAGAGCCGAGAAGGCAGAATATGCGCTGGAAGTTGCCCAGCGTCAAGCGGCCAACGAGCTGGATAATGCTCAGGTGGCCGAAGAAAAACAGAGGATGGCAGAGGAAAAATTGGAGGTGGCGGAATCAAATGTGTATTTTGAAGGACCGATTACACTCGCCACCATTGAAATAGATGTGGCCAAAGAGGTCGCCCGCCAGTCCGATGCCAAGATTGCCGACTTGAAGGCGGCGGTGATCGAAGCTGAGAGGAAGGCCGCCGAGGCCGATAAAAAGGTCATGGAGGCCGAGGAGAAGGTCGCGAGGCCGAGCGGAAAACCTCGAGGCGGAGAAGAGAGCCACAGAGGCCGTAGAGAACTTCAGGAAGTCTAGAGCCTTTAGTAAGGAATTAGCCGAATCGACAACATTGCTTACGAAGCGGCTTCCAGGACTGCAAGGAAAAGATCCAGAAACTCTACGACCTCGAGGGGATTGAAGGGTTGGAGCCAGATGAAGTCCCTGAAGATGACGACCCAGCCCCAAGTGATCCTTAGTTTTTCATTTTTATTGTATTGCCTCAAGTCCGACTTAATCGGCAATTTTGTAAACTTTTAGCTATTAATGAATCCTTCGATCCGTAACACTTGTCTTTGATGGTTTTGCTAGTGTATGAGTTGTCGCGAACCAACCACCAATGGCTGAAAAGCTACAACACGATTTCTTTTTCAGTTAGAGAACTGATGCGGGATCAGTCTTGGTTGTAGAAACGAAAGTTGAACCATAGTATAAGACCCCGCTCGTGCCAACACGAAGTTGTGGAATGCCTAATGCCTCATTAGATATGCCATGCAGAATTGGCGTGTGCTGACACGGAGTCGTCCTTAAATGCCGACGCAAAGCCAGGCATTGGTGCCGACGCGGAGTCGTGCTTTGGTGCCGGCGCGGAGCCGGGCTTAGGTGCCGATGCGGAGCCGGGCTTGGTGCCGAGCGGAGCCAGGCTTTGGTGCCGATGCGGAGCCGGGCTTTTTGTGACGCGGAGCCGGGCTTGGTGCCCGCGGAGCCGGGCTTGGTGCCCGCGGAGGGCTTTGGTGCCGACGCGGAGCCGGGCTTTGGTACCGATGCGGAGCCGGGCTTTGGTGCCGGCGCGGAGCCGGGCTTTGGTGCCGACGTGGAGCCGGGCTTTGGTGCCGACGGAGCCGGGCTTGGTGCCGACGCGGAGCCGGGCTTTGGTGCCGACGCGGAACCGGGCTTTTGAGAAGTATGATCACTCGAAAAGCAATGAAAATATTTGAACAGCAATCTGTCAAGCAGGTTCAAATTAATGGAGTTAGCAATTACTGAATACCGACGTAGTTGTCGGCGTTCCAAGTGCGAGGGAGCGGTTTCCCGTCTAGCTCTTCAACTTTGTATGCCCCGTGATGAAGCACCTCCTTGACACGGTATGGTCCTTCCCATTTTGGTGCCAGCTTGCCTCCCTCCGTCGGCTTTGATACTTCAGCTCGTCGCAGGACGAGGTCTCCAGGGCGGAATGTCTTGGACCGTACTCGAGCATTGTAGTATCTGGCCGCTCGCTGACGGAAAGCTGCCATGCGAAGTTGCGCTTGGTCTCGCAATTCTTCCACTAATCAGATCGGCCCGCAGCTGACTTGGGTTGCTCTTCGTGGTATAACTCTGTCCGGGGACTGGGGACACCTATCTCCACCGGAATGACGGCCTCGGTCCCAAAGACCAGGCTGAAAGGAGTTTCCCGGTGGGGGCTCGTGGCGTCGTGTGGTAGGCCCACATACACTGGGGAGCTCTTCCACCCAGCGTCCTTTGCAGCCATCTAGCCGGGCCCTGAGTCCTTGGAGGATAATGCGATTGGTCACCTCGGCTGCGCCATTGGTCTGGGGGTGCCCCACAGAGGTGAATCGTTGATGAATGCCCAGGCCATGCAGAATTCCCGGAAGGCCGCGTTGTCAAACTGTCGGCCGTTATCAGTAACGAGGGTGTGTGGCAGCCCGAACCGGCACACTACAGACTTCCAGAAGAAAGATCTTACTTTGCCCTCGGTGATCTTGGCGAGAGCTTCAGCCTCGATCCACTTGGTGAAATGGTCAACGGCTACAATAGGAATTTGCGTTGTCCGGAGGCTGGAGGGAATGGTCCCAGGATGTCCATACCCCACTGGGCGAAGGGCCAGGTGCAGCCAGGGGGGTCAGCTGGGACGTCGGTTGATGTTGAATATTAGCATGGCGTTGGCAGCTGTCACACCTCTTGACAAGTTCGGACGCATCCTCCTTCATTGTCAGCCAGTAATATCCCTGCCGTAGGGCTTTGTATGCAAGAGCTCTGCCCCCCAGATGGCTTCCACATATACCTTCATGTATCTCCGCAGGATATAATCCGCTTCTGTGGGGCCAACACACCTGAGAACTGGGTATGAGAACGACCTTCGATAGAGTTTTCCTTCCATTATGAAAAACTTCGGGGTCCGTCTTTTGAGTTTCCTGGCCTCGGCAGGGTCTTCTGGGAGGGTACCTTGGTAAGGTACCGGACATAAGCATCCATCCAGGAAGGCTCCTGCTCAACTGGTAGAGTTTCTCTTGTTACTTCAATACTTGGGGCTTCTAGGTGCTCTACATAAGCTCTTCCCAACATCCCGTCAGCTGAGGTGGCAAGATGGGACAAGGCGTCGGCTCTAGCATTTTCCCCTCGAGGAATGTAGCTAACATTGAAATAAGTAAGAGAGAAGCTTGCGACTGCACCATACTTAAGTAGCGGGACATGATAGGATCCCTTGCTTCATACTCCCCTGTGATTTGGCCAGTGACCAGCTGGGAGTCAGTGAATGCCCTAAGGCTTCACCCCAAGCTCTCGGGCTAATCTTATCCCAGACAGTAAGCTTCATACTCCGCCTGATTATTGGTGGCTGGAAAGAGGAAGCGGAGTGCACACTCGGTTACAACTCCATCCGAGTTGGCCAGGATGAGGCCTGCTCCGCTCCCTTGAGAATTTGATGCCCCGTCCACATGAAGGATCCATTCATCATCTCTGGTTCCGAGGGCGTTTGCAGGAGGCCTCTTCGGGTTGCTCCTCCCCAGGTACATTCGACCAAAAAATCTGCCAGGACTTGGGATTTCATGGCCGACCGGGCGGAAAGATAGATCAAATTCCCCCAGCTTGAGGCCCACTTCGCCAATCGGCCCGAAGTATCCGGGCGAGCGAGAATTGTCTTCAGAGGTTGGTCTGTGATCACCGCGATCGGGTGGGCTTGGAAGTATGGCCGCAGCGCTGGGCAGACACGATCAACGAAGATAATCTTCTCAATCTTTGAGTACCTGGTCTCCGCATCGTGGAGCACCTTACTTGTGTAATACACCGGCTTTTGTGCCATTGGTGTCCATGCAGACCAGCACGGAACTAACGGCCTCGGAGAAGCCGCGAGGTATAGAAGGAGTTCTTCTCCACCGTTGGCTTGGATAGCAGTGGCGGGGATAGGAATTCCTTTAACCCTCGAACGCCTTCTGACATTCTTTCGTCCATTCGAATCCATTGGCCCTGGAGCGCCTTGAAGAAAGGCAGGCACCTCTCAGCGGACTTGGATAGGAAGCGGCTCAAGGCCGCCACCCTTCCCGTCAGGCGCTGTACTTCCTTCTTGTTGGTGGGAGACCTCATGTCCAAGATGGCTTGAACTTTGTCCGGGTTTGCCTCGATTCCTCGCCGGGTCACCATGAAACCCAAGAACTTTCGGCTGTCACCCCAAATGCACACTTTGCGTGGGTTCAGCCTCATCTGGTATCGACGAAGGTTGTCAAAAGTTTCCGTTAGGTCGCGATATGGTTGGTGGCGTGGACACTTTTTGTCAGCATGTCATCCACGTACACTTCCATGTTGCGTCCTATCTGGTCCTTCGAAGACTTTGTTCATTAGCCTTTGGTAAGTGGCTCCCGCATTCTTTAGCCCAAAGGCATTACCTTGTAGCAGTACAACCCCTTCTCAGTTATGAAGGAGGTAGCTTCTTCATCCACCGGGTTCATCCTGATCTGGTTGTACCCAGAGAAGCATCCATGAAGCTAAGGACCTCATGGCCGGATGTAGCGTCCACCAGTTGATCGATCCGAGGCAGGGGAAAGCTGTCCTTGGGGCATGCTTTGTTGAGGTCGGTGAAGTCTACGCACATCTCCAGCTTCCATTGGTCTTACGGACCATCACCACGTTGGCCAACCATTCGGGGTAGTGAACTTCCCGAATATGGCCGCAGCCATAAGCTTGCGAACTTCCTCGTCGATAGCTTTCTGTCTGTCCGGAGCGAAGTTTCTTTTCTTCTGTCGGACCGGCCGACACTCTGGCTTGAGGTTGAGCCGATGGGTGATCACTTCCTCAGGGACGCCGGCATGTCTGAGGATGACCATGCAAAGACGTCGTTGGCACGCAGGAAGTGAGAAGTTGATCGCGTGCCTCTTCCGGAAGAGCGCCCAACCTGGACAGTCCTTGCCGGGTCATCCCCCAAGGGGAGGGTTAGAAGGTGCTCGGCTGGCTCTCCCCTCTTCCCAACTCCGGGATCGAGCGGCTCAGAGGCTATCGCCGACGCCGCCTCCAGTGGACTGGGAGATAAGTGATAGCAAAGCGGTGGCGGGCTTTGCTCCCCTTCATTTCTCCGACCCTTCGTGGTGGGAACCTTACCAATAATCTCTTGGTGGAGATCACGGCATCCAGCAGATTCAAGCCCGGTCTTCCCAAGATAGCGTTATAAGCCAGCGGGACCGGACCACCAGGAAATTTATGACCACGGTGCTTTGACATGGAGGAGTTCCAGCCGTGACGGGAGGGCAATTTCCCTTCGACGCTCACTGAGTCTCCCAGTGAAGCCCATTAAAGGTGTGGCAACGGGTCGAGGGAAGACCTTGATAAGTTCATCCGAACAAAAGCCTCGTAGCTCAAAACATCCACAGAACTCCCACTATCAATTAAAATTCTTTTTACAGGGTGTTTGGCTATAGTCATGGACACACGACGCTGTCGTCATGCTTATTAACTACCCCATCTAGATCCTTTCCAAAGAAAGGAATTACAGAGTCTATTCCCTCTCGCCGTCTTTTCGAACCACCATCCGCCCCCAGGAAATCATAGCTATGGTCTTTTCAGTGGGGCATTGTCCACGCCAGCCGGAAGTGGGAGGCACCGATGGAACCGGGGGAAGGTTTCCCCTTCGAACGAACTTGCCCAAGTGACCCTGCTGAACCAGCTCCTCAATGGCCTTCTTAGATGGCGGCAGTCCTCGGTGTCGTGACCGTAGTCTCGGTGGTACCGGCAGTAAACTCCTTGTTGCGGGGGGTCCCAGACTTCAAGGGAGCCGGACGCTTGAAATAGGTTCCTCCTCGATCTCCAGTAGGATGTGAGATATGGGAGCCATGAGGGGAGTGAACTGCTCCTTAGGAACCAGCGTCTGTGGCCGGCGATCTGAGCGGTGTGGAGGCTCAGGCTTCCGGGTCGTGCTCCGGCATGCTCAGTGGCGGTGGTTTCCTGGTTCTTGTCAGCTTCCCTCCTGGAAGAATCTGCCTCGTCAGCGCGGATGTACTTCTGTGCCCGGCTCAGAAGCTCGGCGTAAGAAGCGGAGGCTTCTTATCCAGGGAATAGGCGAACCTGGACGGGCGAAGTCCTCGCTTTAGGGCCAAAGTGGCTACAGAATCTTCCAGGTTGTACACCTCCAACGCTGCCTCCTTAAATCGAGCGACGAAATCCTTTAAGGTCTCGCCACTCCTTTGCTGGACAGCAAAAGGCTATCGGCCACTCGTGGGATCTTTCGACAGGCATCAAAGTGAGCCAGGAAAGATCGCTCGAGTTGCCGAAATGAGTTGATGCTGTGCGGGGCAGGCGGGAGTACCACGCGCGCCGCCTTACGGAGGGTGGCCGGAAAGGCGACGCATAAAAGGGAGTCCGTCGCTCCCTGGACCTGCATGAGGACCTTGTAGCTTTCCAGGTGGTCCAGGGGGTCCGTCGTCCATCATATGGGTCCAATTGGGGGAGACGGAACCGGGCGGGACCGGTTCCTCCATGATGCGCGGGAAAGCGGGGGACGTGATCGTAGTCCGTCCCGTGAGGGTTGGCGATCCGGCGGCTAAGCTCCTCCAACCGTCGATGATACTCATCGAGCCGTTGCTCGGCCCGACGGGTGGTCTTCCTGTTGGGTCGTCTTTAGATGAGTCAGAAGATGAAGCCGAAGAAGACCGCCGGCGTAAGGAATGCACCCGTCTTGGTTCCTTCTCCCGCCGTCGGTGGGAACGACCGAGTGATGGGAGGGAGACCGCCGTCGCTTTGAGGCCTCTGGCGATGAGGTTCAGGGGTGAGTGACGGGAGGCCTCAGGTGGGGTCCCGCCTTGATGAGATTGAATTGTTCGCACCCCTTCGCCGAGGGGGTTGAGGTGCAGCGGCAAAGCAGTGTTCCTGCAATCCCCGACCACCGTCATCAGGTCCTGGACCTGGTGAGCTAGAACCTCAAGCCGGTCAGGCTGGCTCATCTGTGCAGGGGGCGGAACATGGAGGTTGGCCTCCGATTGCTCAGCCCGCGGAATGCGCCGCGGCCTGGCTGGTGGAAGCCTCCTGTGCTCGTGTTGTCACCATCGTCTTCCTTGCAGAATCAGTGGGGTCACAGGGAGAACTTTCGCCTTCCACGTGTGCGCCCCCCTACCTGGCGCCAATCTGATGCTGCCAAATCACTTGTGATGAGCGGGCGAGATCTTCGGGGCTTCAGAGGATGGAAGGGACCGCCTCTTCCCGAAAACCTGCAAGAAGTCCCGGACCGGTGGTTCCGGGGGACCCTCCGACGCTCAAGTCAGTGACTTGAGAACAGGGATTTTTTTTTGTTTTAATCAAAGAGAGAGAGAGTCCCCTTTTAGCTGAGCTCGGGGTCCTCTTATACTGTCTTGGGGGTTCCGAACCGACCGTCGAATCTTCCTTGTTAGGATAAGCTCCCTCGAACGGCAAGTGGGTAAGCCGTTGCTGGATGGGGGCCGCTTAAGGCGGTAACTGCTGGGCGTGCTAGTTCCTGCCCATGATTTCGGTGAGCGAGATATACGGTAACGATGTCTCGAATCTCGGGATCTGTTACCTGAAGTGGGTCATAGTGTATGTAGGAAAATAAGGCACCAAGTTAAAGCCGAGCCGAAGCTAGGGTTCGAAGCCGGAGGCCGGAGCCAAAGGCCGGAGCCGAGCTGCCAAAGGCCGGAGCCGAGGCCGACGCTGGAGGCCGGAGCCATATACCGAGGCCGACGCTGGAGGCCGGAGCCATATACCGAGGCCGACGCTGGAGGCTGGAGCCAAAGGCCAGAGCCAGAGGCCGACGCTGGAGCCGGAGCCAAAGGTCGGCACTAGATGCCGAAGCTGGAGCAGGGACAAGAATCCCAATATCCCGGGCAATCACATCATTTGGTTCTGTAAATTGTGCAGGTGTTATGACGCCGTCCAGAAGGGATGATCAGCCGTATCAGAAATTATCTTTTTTTTTCTTCCATCCTTTCAAAAAGAGAAGATGAACAATCCTTTTTTACCTTTCTTTTCCTTTCATTTTTTTTTCTTTCTTTTTACTCTTTCATTCCTTTTCCTCTAAAATCCAAACATAGCCTTAGGCTCTATTTAGCACTATGGTTCTCTATCATAATTAATGAGAATTAACTACGGCGGAGTCTCCTAGCAGCGCAGCTATACCAAAGAGAGCCTTAAAATAGAGCAATGAGCTTTTCTTCATTCATACAACCTAACAACCTGAAACTGATGTGAAATAGTGTTACCACCAAGAAGGGCTGTGCTAAGGAAAGAAAGAAGGGAGTACAGTGAGAATGATATGAAATCAGAACAGCGGAGCGAGTCTGTACCCAGTGGGGCAACAGCCCTAATTTAGCACTATTTTCTTTTCAAGAGAGTTTGGTCTCTCTGGATCTCATGATGGTGAGCAATGTGGTACGAACGTGCCTCCTGTTTGCTCCTTTCCTTTATATATATTGGGATGATGCCCTTTCCATTCCTTATGTGGCAAGCATTCCAACAAGGACCTCATCCAAATGAATTTAGCTCTGGTTTTATTTGTGCTCACATCCAAAAGCAGGGTATGGAATCCAAAAGAAGACGCATACGATTACAGTTGGTTGACAAGGATTTACAATCCTGAGCGGAGGAATTGGATTCCAAAGCTCCCTAATATAATTTTTAAATTAAAATTAGAATTAAAATCAGAAACAGATTTTAATCCTATCTCAGTAAATGCTGAGAAATAAAATAAATGATTTTGATTTTAATTTTAGAGAATCATTCCTGTGATCTTAGATAGTAATTGATCTGCACTTTTTCTTCGCATTAGCAATTCAATAAATAGACTTAAAATTTAATTTAAATTTAGTTATTTATATAATCATGTTTGCAAAGCATCTTAAATTTTTTGTTGGATGGATCCTGTGGGCATGGACCAGAAATTTTAAGCCGGTTCAAATTTCGAATTAGGCTTAAACTTAGAAAACATAGGTCTAACTTAAATATTATATTTTTTAAATGATATTATATATACTTTTATGTATACATAAATATTTTTTATGCATCTTTATTTGAATATAAATGAATTTAAACGTGTGGGGGAAGCGAATGGAATCAAAAGCGGAAAGTAAATACTTGATGTTGTAACCACCCCACCCCATCCTTCTTTTTATCTCGTAAACATATATTGAATATATTACACAATTATGATATATAATTGCGGCTGGTTCAGACTAGGCCTGGACCCTTTGATTTTGCCACTGAGCTCGAGTTGTCTATTCTTGACTTAAGGTTGGGCCCGATCTAAGCCTGGCCCATGCCCTTGTGACCATGACTTTTGAACTAGGATAGTACATATTCTTTAATCTATACTGTCCTATTCTTTAATCTATAGATGCATTCTAAGTATGAGTTTTTTGGGATGCAGTGTAACTTTAGAGGAAACAAAAAAATCATTGGTCTTGCATCCCCTAATCCATCACTGTATCATTGCAGACTTATTACGGCATAGTAGAAATATAGTAGCAATATATATATAAATAATGATAAAAGCAAATAATTTTAAATCTAGTATCAAGCATACTTACTATTGCACATCCATGCTTACATCTAAGGTTATCCATTTCATCTATATCATTTTCTCTTAATTTGGGTAAGCTCAATCAAACTTGGTTAAACGTAAAAGGTCATTCATATTCTTTAGCCCTTACTACAAGAAAATACTGAAATAACGACGCAAATTTAGCAACGCATCTTTGCGTCGATAAATTGCGACCAAATTGCAATGCCTTAGCGACAAAAAAAAAAAAAAAATAGCGGCACATTTAGCGACCCCAAAAACATGAGTCGTTATTTAGCGACTCAATAGCGACGCAAAAAACTAAAAAATTAAAAAAAATTGTTAATTTAGCAACGCAACAATTGTGTCGCTAAATAGCGATGCATAGCTCAAAAAATTAAAAAATATTAAATTTTAATTTAGCGATGCAAATAGTGCGTTGCTATTTTAAGAAAAATTAATATTTATAAAATAAAATTATGAAATAAAAATATTGTGACGCATTTCATTATGTCGTAATGTTTTTTTAAAAATTAATTATGTTAATTAGCGACGCATTAGCGACGCAATAAACCAGAAAATTAAAAAAAATTAATTTTGCGACGCAAGTATTGCGTAGCATTTTTTTTAAAAATAAAACATTGCGATGCAACTAGGTGCGTCGCAATTATTTTAAAAAATTAATTTTATAAAATATAATTATAAAATAAAAATATTGTGACGGACCTCAGTGCGTCGTCATTTTTAAAAAATTAATTATGATAAATAGCGACGCATTAGCAACACAATAAATTAGAAAATAAAAAAATAATTTTAAATTTAGCAATGCAAATAATGCGTCGCAATTTTTTTTAAAAATTAAATTTTATAAAATATAATTAAAGATAAAAAATTAAAAATAAAACATTGTGACGCAATGAAATGTGCCGCAATTGTTTTAAAAAAATTAATTTTGTTACATGTGTCGGATCGATCGTCGCCGATTGGGATCATAGCTTGGATCGATCGTAACCGTCGAATCGTCGTCGATCGGATTGATCGCAACGGTCCGAGATCGATCGTCGCCGATCGGGATCATGGCTTGGATCGATCGTAATCGTCAGATCATCGTCGATCGGATTGATCGCAACACTCCGAGATCGATCGTCGTCGATCGGGATCATGGCTTGGATCAATCACAACCGTCGGATCGTCGTCGATTGGATTGATCGCAATGGTCTGAGATCGATCGTTGCCGATCGAAATCATGGCTTGGATCGATCGCAACCATCGGATCGTCACTGATCGGATTGATTGCAACGGTCCGAGATCGATCATCGCCGATCGGATCATGGCTTGGATTGATTGCAATCGTCGGATCATCGCCGATCAGATTGATCGCAACGGTCCAAGATCGATCGTCGCTGATCGAGATCATGGCTTGGATCGATCGCAATCGTCAGATCATCACCGATCGAATTGATTGCAACGGTCCGAGATCGATCATCACCGATCGGGATCATGGCTTGGATTGATCGCAATCGTCGGATCGTCGCCGATCGGATTGATCGCAATGGTTCGAGATCGATTGTCCCCGATCAGGATCATGGCTTGAATCGATCGCAACCGTCGGATCGTCACCGATCGGATTGATCGCAATGGTTTGAGATCGATTGTCCCCGATCGGGATCATGGCTTGAATCGATCGCAACCATCGGATCATCACCGATCGGATTGATCGCAACGGTCCGAGATCGATCATCGCCAATCAGGATCATGGCTTGGATCGATCGTAAC
Source organism: Calamus simplicifolius (assembly GCA_900491605.1). Taxonomy (NCBI): domain Eukaryota; kingdom Viridiplantae; phylum Streptophyta; class Magnoliopsida; order Arecales; family Arecaceae; genus Calamus; species Calamus simplicifolius. The sequence goes on from UESW01003895.1 coordinate 138,732, forward strand.
CGTCGGATCATCGCCGATCGGATTGATTGCAACGGTCCGAGATCGATCGTTGCTGATCGGGATCATGGCTTGGATCGATCGCAACCGTCGATCATCGCCGATCGGATTGATCGCAACGGTCCGAGATCGATCATCGCCGATCATGATCATGGCTTGGATCGATCGCAACCGTCGGATCATCGTCGATCGGATTGATCGCAATGGTTGAGATCAATCATCACCGATCGGGATCATGGCTTGGATCGATCGCAATCGTCGGATCGTTGCCGATCGGATTGATTGTAATGGTCCGAGATCGATCGTTGCCGATCGGGATCATGGCTTGGATCGATCGTAACCGTTGGATCATCGCTGATCGAATTGATCGCAATGATCCGAGATCGATCGTCGCCGATCGGGATCATGGCTTGGATTGATCGCAACCGTCGGATCATCACCGATCGGATTGATCGCAACAGTCTGATATCGATTATCGCCTATCGGGATCGTGGCTTGGATCGATCGCAACAATCGGATCGTTGCCGATCGGATTGATCGCAACGGTCCGAGATCGATCATCGCCGATCAGGATCATGACTTGGATCGATCGCACCTATCGGATTGTCGCCGATCTGATTGATCGCAATAGTTCGAGATCGATTGTCGTCGATCGGGATCATGGCTTGGATTGATCGCAACCATCGGATCGTCATCGATTGGATTGATCGTAACGGTCCGAGATCGATCGTCGCCGATCGGGATCATGGCTTAGATCGATCGCAACCATCGGATCATCACCGATCGGATTGATCGCAATGGTCCGAGATCGATCATCGCCGATCGAGATCATGGCTTGGATCGATCGCAACCATCAAATCGTCGCCGATCGGATTGATCGCAACGGTCCAAGATCAATCGTCACCTATCGGGATCATGGCTTGGATCGATCGCAATCGTCGGATCGTCGCCGATCGGATTGATCGCAACGGTCCGAGATCGATCGTCACCGATCGGGATCATGGCTTGGATCGATCGCAACTGTCGGATCATCGCCGATCGGATTGATCACAACGGTCCGAGATCGATCATCGCCGATCGGGATCATGGCTTGGATCAATCACAACCGTTGGATTGTCACCGATCGGATTGATCGCAACGGTCCAAGATCGATCGTCGCCGCCTTTTTTGAACAACTGAAGCATCCAATGAGCTCCTACCTCTCATGCCTTTTGATTTCTTATGGCTTTCCTTAATTTACATAATTCCTCTCATTTCTTTGGAAAAGTCTTTGTACACCGCCCCCGGTGCAGCAAGGCCTACGTGGGCTACACCGCCTCTTTTGATTGGTCCACGTGGAGCCTACATGGATGATGGTGCCGGGCAGTATGGCCCTGCTACGATGTAACGTTCTGAATGTGACGGGCATTTAAAGCAGTTTGCCTTTTTTTTGAATTAGCGTGCGGATGAAAATGCCCTTTCCCTCCATCCTAGCGCCATTTTACGTTGGATTTCATTTGTGCAAGAAGAACTCTTTCTTCCACCTCGCTCTGGATTTCGGAAGCATCACCGGAATCAGTTGAGCATGAACCGTCGCCCTCGCTCTGAGACTCCGGTCGAAAAAAAATATTTCAGCTTCGAGGCTGGAATACCTAGCTACTGGAGTCTTTGTACAAAAAATTCTGGAGGAAATGTCGTCCGCAGCACAAAGTAAAAAAGTCCTTCTTCCCACTTCTTTGTAAAGCTCCTTTATTACACCAACTATTTTTTCTGGTTTGAGTTAGTTAATGCGTCACCAAACCGTTTAATGCGCGGGTAACTTCCTTAGAACAAAACAGTTGACATTCTCGGAGTCATAACTGTTTAGAGTTTACTGTTTTGTAAGCACGAATGTCATAACTGTTTTAACTAGGATGTTATACCTCATGAACTGGGGTGTCGTCAGAGTGGTTCGGCCTCTATTCCCCGTTAAAGCTATGACACCCCTGATGTGTCGTTAATAGCCTGAGTCGATGCTGTTGTCATTCGCGATACCCCAGTTGAAACTTCACGACACCCTAGCTCTCATCTGACGACACTCGTGGTTATAACTGACCACGGCGAGAAGGCCCGCGACACCCAAGTTACGAAAAACAATCCCCGCGATACCCCGCTTTAATAGTCACGTCATCGGTGTCGTCGCCTTAAAGCTAGGGTGTCGTCAGATGAGAACTGGGGTGTCGTTAATAGCCTGAGTCGGTGCTGTCGTCGTTCGCGACACCCCAGTTGAAACTTCACGACACCCTAGCTCTCATCTGACGACACCCATGGTTATAACTGACTATGATGAGAAGGCCCGCGACACCCAAGTTACGAAAAATAATCCCCGCGACACCCCGCTTTAATAGTCACATCATCGGTGTCGTCGCTTTAAAGCTAGGGTGTCGTCAGATGAGAACTGGGGTGTCGTTAATAGCCTGAGTCGGTGCTGTCGTCGTTCACGACACCCCAGTTGAAACTTCACGATACCCTAGCTCTCATCTGACGACACCCGTGGTTATAACTGACCACGGCGAGAAGGCCCGCGACACCCAAGTTATGAAAAACAATCCCTGCAATACCCGCTTTAACAGTCACGTCATCGGTGTCGTCGCCTTAAAGCTAGGGTATCGTCAGATGAGAACTAGGGTGTCGTTAATAGCCTGAGTCAGTGTTGTCGTCGTTCGCGACACCCCAGTTGAAACTTCACGACACCCTAGCTCTCATCTGACGACACCCGTGGTTATAACTGACCACGGCGAGAAGGCCCGCGATACCCAAGTTACGAAAAACAATCCCTGCGACACCCCGCTTTAACAGTCATGTCATCGGTGTTGTCGCCTTAAAGCTAGGGTATCGTCAGATGAGAACTGGGGTGTCGTTAATAGCCTGAGTCGGTGCTATCATCGTTTGCGACACTCCAGTTGAAACTTCACGACACCCTAGCTCTCATCTGACGACACCCGTGGTTATAACTGACCACGGCGAGAAGGCCCGCGACACCCAAGTTACGAAAATTTATTTTTATTCATCACAAAATAAAGAGAAGACAGAAACTCCTTCGCGACACCCCAGTTCAAATCTCACGACACCCTAGCACCAATGCCACGACACCCGTGCTTAGAACTGACCGCGCAGAGAATCCCCGTGACACCCCAGGAGAATTGGATTTCGGCCGAAACTCCTTTGAGACACCCCAGTTGAAAGCTCACGACACCCTAGCTTTAAGGCGACAACACCCGTGCTTAGAATTGACCGCGCAGAGAATCCCCGCGACACCCCAGGAGAATTGGATTTCGGTCGAAACTCCTTCGAGACACCCCAGTTGAAAGCTCACGACACCCTAGCTTTAAGGCGACGACACCCGTGCTTAGAACTGATCACGGAGAGAACCCCCGCGACACCCCTTATCGAATTCGGTCGAAACTCCTTCGCAACACCCCAGTTCAAATCTCACGACACCCTAGCACCAATGCCACGACACCCGTGCTTAGAACTGATCGCACAGAGAATCCCCGCGACACCCCAGGAGAATTGGATTTCGGCCAAAACTCCTTCGAGACACCCCAGTTGAAAGCTCACGACACCCTAGCTTTAAGGCGACGACACCCATGCTTAGAACTGACCGCGCAGAGAATCCCCGCGACACCCCAGGAGAATTGGATTTCGGCCGAAACTCCTTCGAGACACCCCAGTTGAAAGCTCACGACACCCTAGCTTTAAGGTGACGACACCCGTGCTTAGAACTGATCCCGGAGAGAACCCCCGCGACACCCCCTTGTCGAATTCGGCCGAATCTCCTTCGCAACACCCCAGTTCAAATCTCATGACACCCTAGCACCAATGCTACGACACACGTGCATTAACAGTGAACCCACGGGTGTCGTCGCCTTAAAGCTAGGGTGTCGTCAGATGATAACTGGGTTGTCGTATTGTTTTAACCTTTGTGTCCTAAATCCTAATCCTTTGTCAGCATATATTGACAACTAAATCTATGGATATCATTGTTCATGACTGCGTGCCTATATTTTCATAGTTGATGCTGAAATTGTAGATCGGAAAGAAATCGATAACACTCCCGGCCGTGCACCTTCATCCGTCGCTCCAAATGCAGTGGATGATATTGTAGTTCCTCAAACTGGAATGGAATTCAATTCAGCAGATGATGTATACACGTTCTATAATGGATACGCGAGACGAGTTGGTTTTGGAATCACAACAGTATGTAGCAGGGCCAACAACAAAAAACAACTATGCTTCAAGCACCTGGCGTGTTGGAGGCAAGGAAAATCTAGAAAAACAGAGAAGAGTATGAATCATAGGGATACTGGAAAAGTTGATTGTATGGCATCCATAAAAGCAAGACTGAATGCTATAAGTGGTAAGTGGATATTGGATGAGGTTTCTCTAAACATAACCATGGGATGTCCATAACATCAACTGGTTATCTACGATCGCATAGGAGGATTAGCACACCAGAGAAGGCAGAGATCAGCAATTTACATGCCATGAATGTTCCGACGACTCAGATATACTCTGCCATAGCAAGGAGAAAAGGGGGTAGAAGATAATTGGATTTCACCGAGAAGGATGCTCGTAACTTCATTTGTCGCGAACGTCAGTCTAAGCTGAAAGAAGGAGATGCTCAGTCGATGATAATTCATTTCGCCGAAATGCAACTCAGAAATCCCAATTTCTTCTATACCTTAGACCTCAATGATAATGGTCATCTGAGGTCTGTCTTCTGGATTCATCCAAGGTCAAGATTGGCATGCACATACTTCGGTGATGTTCTAAGCTTTGACTCAATATACTTGACAAACAGATATCAAATGCCTTTTTGTCCATTTGTCGGGATTAACCATCATGGACAGTCCACCTTGCTTGGATGCGCATTGTTGTCTGATGAGAGTACTGAGACATATAAATGGGTTTTTCAGGTATGGCTGGATGCAAATGGTGGTCAAGCACCTATTGCCATAATAACTGACCAAGACAAGGCAATCGAGGCTGTTGTCAAAGAAGTTTTTCCTAACACACGACATCGATTTTATCTTTGGCATATATTGAAGAAGATACCTGAAAAGATTGGCCATATTTGCACAGCAAATCTCAAGTTTATGGTTGATTTCGATGAGGCGATATATGATTCATTGACCATACAGTCATTCGAGGAAAGGTGGGCACATGTTATGGAGAAATATAAAGAATGCAAGTCTATAGATTGGTTCAATGTCCTTTACGAATGTCGGGATAAATGGGTCCCAGTTTACCTAAAGGATACATTCTTTGCAGGTTTGTATGTCATTGTCTTTGGTTCATGTTCACGTTAAACACTTTTTTTATGTTGACAAAATTTTGAACAGGGATGTCATCTTCACAAAGGAGCGAGGGCATTAATCACTTCTTCGATGGGTTTATAAATTCGAAGACAACACTAACGGAGTTCATAAGTAAGTACGAAGATGCCTTGGAAAAAAGATATGAGGCCGAAAATGAGGAAGATAATAGGACGTTGCAAATGATTGCTTTCCTAAAGACATCATCACCTTTTGAGAGACAAACTGCAGGAAGGTATACAAGGCGCATATTCAAAAAATTTCAGAATGAGATCCTTGAAATGGCTGCATCAAATACAAAATTGATCAAGGAAGCTGGCAACTATTTTGTATATTCCGTTAAGTCGTATGAAAGGATTGAAGTCGATGGAATCGGCAAGGAGATGATCAAAGATTATATCGTGTCATACGATAGAAATATTGAGGATGTCCAATGTCAGTGCCGATCCTTTCAGTTCAAGGGGTACCTGTGTAGGCATGCCTTGTTGGTTCTTCATCAAAGTGACATATTTCATTTACCAGATGAATACTTCTTGAAGAGATGGTGTAAGGATATGAAATACCAATTCGACGAATTCAACTGCAATACTGAAGGTTATGATAAAAGCACACAAAATCACGGTACGTAGTGACAAATTTTTAATTGAAATGTCTTAATATTTGTTTTCGTTAATATTATGTTTATTATTGTAGATATAGTTTGCTGAGTCATCGGATGATGAAGCTCGCAGAGATAGCCTCCACGTCTGAAGATGCATTTAATGTAGTGATGGATGGTCTAACACCTATATTCAAAATTGTCGTTGATGCCAACTGTGCAGCTCAACCACGTACAGAGCTTGTAATTCAAGATCCTGAACAAATTAGGACGAAAGGTCACCCGAGAGAGAACATATTAAAGAGTGGAGTCGAGAAGAAGTCAAAAAGATCAAGAAAAATCAGGTCAAGGAAAGAGCTGCTTCAAGCATTAGGCAGAATTGTTTGCAGTCAATTAATACCGAAGAAGACCTGGAGAGAAGTGTACCACCTTCCGAAGCTTTGATGGACGAATTTGATGCTTATGTATTGAGTCAACTTACACAGGAGCATATATAAAATACGGGTGTCGTAACTTTTGAACTAGGGTGTCTTGGTCGCAAATGAAGTGCTTTCAAAATATGGTGTCTATTTTAGTAAAATGAATGCTTTTAGCGCGACGATACCCCAGCTCCTGGCTAGCGACTCCCTAGCTCTTGCGTGGCGACACCCGAACGGAGGAAACCTACGACATCCTAGTACTCACGAGCGGACATCGAAGATTTTAGCGCGATGACACCCCAGCTCTTGGCTAACGACTCCCTAGCTCTTGCGCGGTGACACCCGAAAGGCGGAAACCTACGACATTCTAGTACTCGCGAGCGGACACCAAAGATTTTAGCACAACGACACCCCAGCTCTTGGCTAACGACTCCCTAGCTCTTGCACGGCAACATCCGAACGGCGGAAACCTACGATATCCCAGTAATTGCGAACGGACACGAAGATTTTAGCGCGGCGACACCCCAGCTCTTGGCTAACGACTCCCTAGCTCTTGCGCGGCGACACCTGAAAGGCGGAAACCTACGATATCCCAGTACTCGCGAGCGGACATCGAAGATTTTAGCGCGACGACACCCCAGCTCTTGGCTAATGACTCCCTAGCTCATGCGCGGCGACACCCGAACGGCGAAACCTACGACATCCCAGTACTCACGAGCGGACACCGAAGATTTTAGCGCGACGACACCCCAACTCTTGGCTAACGACTCCCTAGCTCTTGCGCGGCGACACCCGAACAGCGAAAACCTACGACATCCCAGTACTCGTGAGCGGACACCAAGATTTTAGCGCGACGACACCCCAGCTCTTGGCTAACGACTCCCTAGCTCTTGCGCGGCGACACCCGAACGGCGAAACCTACGATATCCCAGTACTCGCGAACAGACACTGAAGATTTTAGCGCAGCGACACCCAGCTCTTAGCTAACGACTCCCTAGCTCTTGCGCGGAGACACCAAAAGGCGGAAACCTACGACATCACAGTACGCGGACACCAAAGATTTTAGCGCGACGATAGCCCAGCTCTTGGCTAACGACTCCCTAGCTCTTGTGCGGCGACACCCGAACGGCGAAAACCTACGACATCCCAGTACTCGCGAGTGGACACCGAAGATTTTAGCGCGACGACACCCCAGCTCTGGCTAACGACTCCCTAGATCTTGCGCGGCGACACCCGAACGGCGAAACCTACGACATCCCAGTACTCACGAGCGGACACCAAAGATTTTAGCGCGACGACACCCCAGCTCTTGGCTAATGACTCCCTAGCTCTTGCGCGGCGACACCCGAACGGTGGAAACCTACGACATCCCAGTACTCGCGAGCGGACACCGAAGATTTTAGCGCGACGACACTCCAGCTCTTGGCTAACGACTCCCTAGCTCGTGCGGCGACACCCGAAAGGCAGAAACCTACGACATCCCAGTACTCGCGAGCGGACATCAAAGATTTTAGCGCGACGACACCCCAGCTCTTGGCTAATGACTCCCTAGCTCTTGCGCGGCGACACCCGAAAGACGAAAACCTACGACATCCCAGTACTCGCGAGCGGACACCGAAGATTTTAGCACGACGACACCCCAGCTCTTGGCTAACGACTCCCTGCTCTTGCGCGGCGACACCCGAACGGCGAAAACCTACGACATCCCAGTACTTGCGAGCGGACACCGAAGATTTTAGCGCGACGACACCCCAGCTCTTGGCTAACGACTCTCTAGCTCTTGCGCAGCGACACCCGAACGGTGAAAACCTACGACATTCCAGTACTCGCGAACAGACACCGAAGATTTTAGCGCGGCGACACCTCAGCTCTTGGCTAACGACTCCCTAGCTCTTGCGCGGCGACATCCGAAAGGTGAAAACCTACGATATCCCAGTACTCGCGAGTAGACATCGAAGATTTTAGCGTGACAACACCCCAGCTCTTGGCTAACGACTCCCTAGCTCTTGCGCGGCGACACCCGAACGGTGGAAACCTATGACATCCAGTACTCGCGAAAGACACCGAAGATTTTAGCGCGATGACACCCCAGCTCTTGGCTAACGACTCCCTAGCTCTTGCGCGGCGACACCCGAACAGCGAAAACCTACGACATCCCAGTACTCATGAGCGGACATCGAAGATTTTAGCGCGATGACACCCCAGCTCTTGGCTAACGACTCCCTAGCTCTTGCGCGGCGACACCCGAACGGGAAACCTACAACATCCCAGTACTCATGAACGACACCGAAGATTTTAGCACGGCGACACCCCAGCTCTTGACTAACGACTCCCTAGCTCTTGCGCGGCGACACCCGAAAGGCGGAAACCTACGACATCCCAGTACTCGCGAGCGGACACCGAAGATTTTAGCATGATGACACCCCAGCTCTTGGCTAACGACTCCCTAGCTCTTGCGCGGCGACACCCGAACGGCGGAAACCTACGACATCCCAGTACTTACGAACAGACACCGAAGATTTTAGCGCGATGACACCCCAGCTCTTGGCTAGACTCCCTAGCTCTTGCGCGGCAACACCCAAATGGCGAAAACCTATGACATCCCAGTACTCACGAGCGGACATCGAAGATTTTAGCGTGACGACACCCCAGCTCTTGGCTAATGACTCCCTAGCTCTTGCGCGGCGACACCCGAACGGCGGAAACCTACGACATCCCAGTACTCGCGAGCGACACCGAAGATTTTAGCGCGACGACACCCTAGTTCTTGGCTAACGACTCCCTAGCTCTTGCGCGGCGACACCCGAACGGAAACCTACGACATCCCAGTACTCGCGAGCGGACACCGAAGATTTTAGCGCGACGACATCCCAGCTCTTGGCTAATGACTCCTAGCTCTTGCGTGGCGACATTACGACATCCCAGCACTCGCGAGCGGACACCGAAGATTTTAGCGCAACGACACCCCAGCTCTTGGCTAACGACTCCCTAGCTCTTGCGCGGTGATACCCAAACGGAAACCTACGACATCCCAGTACTCGCGAGTGGACACCGAAGATTTTAGCACGACGATACCCCAGCTCTTAGCTAACGACTCCCTAGCTCTTGCACGGCGACACCCGAACGGCAAAACCTACGATATCCCAGTACTCGCGAACAGACACCGAAGATTTTAGCGCGGCGATACCCGAACGGCGAAAACCTACGAAGGAATGAATCGAGGACACCTCTGCTCGCAATATAAAATTTATGCATTTGCATTAAATATTAATCATTGTTAATATGAATAAATTACATTCAATTTTCATTCAAAGAAGAATAAAAAAATTAAGAACATTTTTCGACAATGTCGCTAATCTTTTGTTCAGGCCCTCTCTCAATATCGTCGCAGCTAAGTGTCGCCGGTAAACTCTGACTTCCTCATCCGTGAAATCCATCTTCATATCAGGATTGTCCCGTCGAGCAAGACATTCCATGTATCTCAGACAGTATAGCCGCAATCCAGCGATCCGGTCGGTTGGCTTGGGCAATCCGAAATCTCTTCCATCGGCCAAGTCATCGCTTCCTTCTTATCGCAGTAGATATGGAATATGTGGCCAAGAATTGTATGCCATTTCCTTGCATTGGCCTTGTACTTGGGGTTGCGTTTCAGTGAATTCAGGTGCATGAACACCTTTCTTTCCATGTCGACAGCAACCAAATGCCAGTGCGAGTTATCAGAGTTTATTATGGTGAAAAGAAACTGGAATTGGGCCTTATCTTCATCCGATACATTGTCAAATATCGAGGCCCCTGATATTCCAGCGAGTTCATGAGCAGGTGATGAGGAAGTCAGACACAGAGCGGATACGAAAACTGATGCAAATATGCACTTATGGTATCGGTCCGGATGCTCTGTCCAGTTGCGCATCAGAAACTCCTGGCCGGCATCAATTATCTGCCAATGCAATGTAAACCGATTAATATAATTCTAAAATCAACAACTAGAACAGGTTTCTTGATATACTTACATCATCTATTATCATTTCATTGTTAATGAGATCTTGAAGATTTTTTCTTGTTACAACGCCAGAAAACATATTGGTGTAGACGATCTCGTCGGTTAGTCGTTCGCTCAAAAAATTTTGAATAATTATTTGGTCATCTTTGACCGTTGTGTTGGGCTTTGACATGCCCACTGTCTTCGCCGACTTTTTAGGACGGTTGTCTCATAACATTCTCCGACGACCGTGGATGCCTTACGCTTCCTCGGCTCTTTTTTAACCCTCCTAACAAGCGAAGGCACTCCAACGATTTCTATGTCCATATTATCATCCTTGGCGCAGGGGTGCCAAGTTTATTATCGGATATGGACTCATCTTTATTTCCATTCCCATTCTCTGTTTTTTCATCCAATGAATCCCCTCCAATATCTTCTCCTCTGCTTTTGCATTCCCTGTCTCAATTGGACACTCGGATGAATGGTCCTCCTCCATCTTCTTCTTCTCACTATTTCCATTACCAGGCTCGCGGAGGACCAACTCCAGGGAATGCACCTTCTCTGTTTTTCCGTCTCCTTTTCCTCCTCATTTATTGCAGTACTTTCCTTTCTGAGCAGTGATTTGAGGAGGCTCTCAGCAATGGACAGCATGTGCCTGACATCGTCGAGTTAATGCTTAATGCACTCCAATTCAGTCCTCAACTCGGCACATCCTGCGCAGCTATCCGTTGGTTGAGGGGCGCATGTATCTGTTGGTTGAGGGGATGCTACATTATGCTGAGTGAGAAGCCAGCGTTCTTCTGACAGTGGTACAGTAGCTCCCTCCATCTGCAACGCAAGTTGATAACAAATTAATATTAAGTGAACATATTGACGCATGAAGTTGAAAATTATGGTCAGAGCAATGGAGCAATGTACTAGCTTACCAAGTCGTGAGGCTGCAAGTCAGCAACCCGAACCGATTGGATTTTCATTTGGTGGTCATACCACTTCAACAGCCGGGGCAGTTTATCAGGGTATGCTGGTGCTCGCATTGATGTATGCTCGAGGAACCACGCCTGAACATGATATTTTTTGAATATTAAATAATATAATATTAAAAAAAATTATAGTAAGAACATGACTTATGCGTCTCAATAATCCTTACCATCAGTGCTGTCGAGCATCCGAACAGGGTAGGCTGCCTCCTAACTTTTTTTGCATTCTTTGAGTGGATCGGCTCCTCGGAATGCAAGCAAGCAGCTATTTCTGGGAGAGCCAGAACAATCAACTCCTTCAATGCCGAAGCCCAGTCGATGCTATCTAGTTGACTTAAGTCATCCAAGTGCTGGATGAGATACCGTGGACATCTCTGATTAGACTTTGGAGCCAAAAACATGGCCAACATGAATGCGATCCAAAGTCGGACGGTGTCCTCGATCCTCCTGTTCCTTAGATGATCGGAGTTGAAATATTAACTTCTCCAAACCTTCTTGGCGAAGATCTAAACCCTGGCCAAACCGTCTGAACAACCTTCCGTTGAACAATAGGCTGGACGTGTCGATCTTCTTCCCATGAGCTGGAAGTCCAAGAATGAGTGCGACTTCGTCGGCACTGAATAGAACTGGCTTTCCACAGAAAATGAACTCATCGCCTCTATTGTGACATCTTATGATGTCTGCTAGCAGTCGCCCGTCGACTGTGAACGTCTGCATGTCGACGAAGGCACCAAATGGGGTCCTTCGAATAAGTTTTGTATGCCGTCTAGTGAACCCCATCTTCCAAACCTTCTAAACGTATACGGCCGGCCTGCAGCTATTCTTAAATAGCTGGGAAGCCTTCACTGGGGGGACTAGAATAATTTTATTGTCAACTGAAACAGAGGGTAAGACATAAGACATACTTGTCATCAAATTTTAAGAGAGGATGTCATAATATTTTAACATAGTGATAAACATACCTGAAGGAGCCGCATCCTCATTCGAACGAAGAACCATGTCCTTGCATTGTTCCGCCATTTTCTCCGTCTGCTTCTTCTTTGTTCCGGTCTTCATCAACAAACGAAAGCACTCATCTCATGAATGAAGTATACGAAAGAATGAACTATGGAAGAAATTTAGGAGGGAAAAGGAGACCAGTGGCTTCTCGAGCAAGAGACGAAGGATGGCTTCTCGAGCAAAAGGATGGCTTCTCGAGAAACAGACGAATGAGTGCTTTTTCTAGGGTTTATGCCGACCTCAGAGAAATACGAAAGGATACCCGGATCACCACGATCACATCACAGTGACCCGCAAACCCATAGGAACTGTCCATGTTTTGCAACTTTTCTCGAAAAGATGGCATGGCTGAGTTACTAGGGTGTCATCGAATTAGTACTAGGGTGACATCAAATTCATGCCTTGTTCAAGCATGGATGTCATTGCCTTAAAGCTAGGGTGTCGTGAGATTTCAACTGGGGTGTCGCGAAGGATTAACGCCGATTTCGAACTAGGGTGTCGCGGGGATTCTCTATGTGGTCAGTTTTAAGTAAGGGTGTCGTTTCCTTAAAGCTAGGGTGTCGTGAGATTTCAACTAGGGTGTCGCGAAGGATTTACGGCCAAATTCGAACTAGGGTGTCGCCGGGGACTCTCTATGTGGTCAGTTTTAAGTAAGAGTGTTGTTTCCTTAAAGCTAGGGTGTCGTGAGATTTCAACTGGGGTGTCGCAAAGAATTTACGGCCGAATTCGAACTAGGGTGTCGCTGGGATTCTCTACGTGGTCAGTTTTAAGCACGGGTGTCGTCTCCTTAGAGCTAGGGTATCGTGAGATTTAAAATGGGGTGTCACAAATGATTTTCGATCAAATTCCACTGGGGTGTCGCTGGGATTCTCTCCGTAGTCATTTGTAAGCACGGGTGTCGTCGCCCTAAAGCTAGGGTGTCGTGAGATTTCAACTGGGGTGTCGCAAAGGATTTACGGCCGAATTCGAACTAGGGTGTCGCGGGACTCTCTATGTGGTCAGTTTTAAGTAATGGTATCGTTTCCTTAAAGCTAGGGTGTCGTGAGATTTCAACTAGGGTGTCGCAAAGGATTTACGACAAATTCGAACTAGGGTGTCACCGGGGACTCTCTATGTGGTCAGTTTTAAGTAATGGTGTCGTTTTCTTAAAGTTAGGGTGTCATGAGATTTCAACTAGGGTGTCGCGAAGGATTTACGGCCGAATTCGAACTAGGGTGTCACTGGGGACTCTCTATATGGTCAGTTTTAAATAAGGGTGTCGTTTCCTTAAAGCTAGGGTGTCTTGATATTTCAACTGGGGTGTCGCAAAGGATTTACGGCCGAATTCAAACTAGAGTGTCACCGGGGACTCTCTATGTGGTCAGTTTTAAGTAAGGGTATCGTTTCCTTAAAGCTAGGGTGTTGTGAGATTTCAACTGGGGTGTCGCAAAGGATTTATGGCCGAATTCGAACTAGGGTGTCGCGGGGACTCTCTATGTGGTCAGTTATAAGTAAGGGTGTCGTTTCCTTAAAGCTAGGGTATCGTGAGATTTCAACTGGGGTGTCTCGAAGGATTTACAGCCAAATTCGAACTAGGGTGTCGCTGGGATTCTCTTCGTAGTCAGTTTTAAGTACGGGTGTCGTCGCCCTAAAGCTAGGGTGTCGTGAGATTTCAACTGGGGTGTCGCAAAGGATTTACGGCCGAATTCGAACTAGGGTGTCGCTGGGATTCTCTCCGTGGTCAGTTTTAAGCACATGTGTCGTCTCCTTAGAGCTAGGGTGTCGTGAGATTTTAACTGGGGTGTCGCGAAGGATTTACGGCCGAATTCGAACTAGGGTGTCGCCGGGGACTCTCTATGTGGTCAGTTTTAAGTAAGGGTGTCGTTTCCTTAAGGCTAGGGTGTCGTGAGATTTCAACTGGGGTGTCGCGAAGGATTTACGGCCGAATTCGAACTAGGGTGTCGCTGGGATTTTCTTCGTGGTCAGTTTTAAGCACGGGTGTCATCTCCTTAGAGCTAGGTGTCGTGAGATTTCAACTGGGGTGTCGCGAATGATTTTCGGCCGAATTCCATTGGGGTGTCGCTGTGATTCTCTCTGTGGTCATTTGTAAGCACGGGTGTCATCGCCCTAAAGCTAGGGTGTCGTGAAATTTCAACTGGGGTGTCGCGAAAGATTTACGGCTGAATTCGAACTATGGTGTCGCTGGGATTCTCTCCGTGGTCAGTTTTAAGCACGGGTGTGTCTCCTTAGAGCTAGGGTGTCGTGAGATTTCAACTGGGGTGTCACGAATGATTTTCGACCGAATTCCACTGGGGTGTCGCTGGGATTCTCTCCGTGGTCAATTTTAAGCACAGGTGTCGTCTCCTTAGAGCTAGGGTGTCATGAGATTTCAACTGGAGTGTCGCGAATGATTTTCGGCCGAATTCGAACTAGGGTGTCACTGGGATTCTCTCCGTGGTCAGTTTTAAGCACGGATGTCGTCTCCTTAGAGCTAGGGTGTCGTGAGATTTCAACTGGGGTGTCGCGAATGATTTTCGGCTGAATTCCATTGGGCTGTCGCTGGGATTCTCTCCGTGGTCATTGTAAGCACGGGTGTCGTCGCCCTAAAGCTTGGGTGTCGTGAGGTTTCAACTGGGGTGTCGTGAAGGATTTACGGCCGAATTCGAACTATGGTGTCGCTGGGATTCTCTCCATGGTCAGTTTTAAGCATGGGTGTCATCTCCTTAGAGCTAGGGTGTTGTGAGATTTCAACTGGGGTGTCGCGAATAATTTTCGGTCAAATTCACTGGGGTGTCGCTGGGATTCTCTCCGTGATCAGTTTTAAGCACGGGTGTCATCTCCTTAGAGCTAGGGTGTCGTGAGATTTCAACTGGGGTGTCACGAATGATTTTTGGCCGAATTCCACTGGGGTGTCGCTGGGATTCTCTCCGTGGTCATTTGTAAGCACGGGTGTCGTCGCCCTAAAGCTAGGGTGTCGTGAGATTTCAACTGGGTGTCTCGAATAATTTTCTGCCGAATTTCACATGGGTGTCGCGGAGATTCTCTCTGTGATCAGTTTTAAGCATGGGTATTGCAGCATGGTACTAGGGTGTCGCAGTATTTGGCTTCCCCACACTCTCTTCATTGATGGTTTCTGTTCACGAGGGGGGCGAGGTACTCCTGGGGTGTTTGCTGCCATTCGCTCTTATCTTGTTGAAACCCACGACACCCTAGTTCAAAACGTTAAGAGAAAGCATTAGTTGAAAACCCATGACACCCTAGTAGAAAACCCTATCGTCAAGATCATAAGCCACAACAACCTCATAACGAAAGATTGTTTTGTGCTGCGGACGACATTTCCTCCAGAAGTTTTTGTACAAAGACTCCAGTAGCCAGGTATTCCAGCCTCGAAGCTGAAATATTTTCTTTCGACCGGAGTCTCAGAGCAAGGGCGACGGTTCGTGCTCAACTGATTCCGGTGATGCTTCCGAAATCCAGAGCGAGGTGGAAGAAAGAGTTCTTCTTGCACAAATGAAATCCAACGTAAAATGGCGCTAGGATGGAGGGAAAGGGTATTTTGTCCGCACGCTAATTTAAAAAAAGGCGAACTGCTTTAAATATCCGTCACGTTCAGAACGTTACATCGTAGCAGGGCCATACCGCCCGGCACCGTCATCCATGTAGGCTCCACGTGGACCAATCAGAAGAGGCGGTGTAGCCTACGTAGGCCTTGCTGCACCGGGGGCGGTGTACAAAGACTTTTCCTATTTCTTTTGGTTTCTTGATGGATCCTCTTCACTCATGTAATACACTATCAGGCCCACTTTTACTTGAATTCCATTCTTTCTATCCCTCTCTCTTTCTTTCCTTTTTCTTATCTCTTAGTTTTCTCTCTATTATTAGTGATGCATTTTTATTAATGGATTGAATAGTTTTTTTAATTTTAGATTTGAAATTATTTACTTTTATCATCATTTAAATACCATTGCCATTATATTTTTATTAGGCATATTAAAAGGAAAGTGTATGCCAATCGTCACCCTAAACGTTAACGTATGCTCAAGAACCTAGTTGACAAATAAATAGATTGATGAACAATTAATTAACATAATTATGAAAAAGATAACGTAAATAAGATCAGGCGATTGGTTAAAGGATAGGGTATTTTCTTTTATTAAGTTCTTTCTATCTTACAAAGGAAAATAACTTAAAAGTTAACTAACCAAAGTGTGCATAAAAAGAACAACTTTATTCATGAAAGTTAAAGGCAGTCTCACCATAACTTCAGCAAATTATAACGAAACTAGGTCGAAAATCATAAACCTTTAAACTATTAAACGAACTTTATAAATAATCCCTAAAATATTTGTGACAAATTCTATTGAACTTGATCAAACAAACCTCTTAGAGAAGAAACAAAATAAAAAATAATGATAAAAAAAAATCAAATAAAGATGATTGCTTATGGGATACAGATCTGATAAAAGATCGCGCTAGATATAACTATTTACCTATCTATGCTTGAAAAAGAATTTGATTATCTTTTTTTCTCTCCTAACTTAAACAATTTATTTATAGAGATGGTAGTTTCTACCCACACTTTTTTCAATGGTTTACTTTTTGACTAAAATTTGGGGATCATGGCATGTCACCTACTTATTTTCTCTTTGCTTCTTTAGTCTTTATCCTGATATCTTTCTTGATTCTATCTCAAAGTTTATATGCCCCAATTCCTTTAGCTAGATGGTTATACGCAAACTAGTTATCGCTATAGGTTTTGAACCCAGAAAAGCTCATTCACCCAAGCTAACCATCTACTCATATCCATTTCAATTATATGGCCTACATATATCCTTTTTTATACTAACAATATTTATTATTAGATATTCTAAAAGCCAATCACTATCTATAGCGCTAAAATTGTGAATATTGGACTATAAATATTAATTTTAGTTCTTCAATGTCTCATAGGATTAAAGATAATAGAGCCTATGCAATGCTTTATCACATATTTATCTCATTCATTCGGATTGAAGGTATACCAAATAAGCATTCTTCTCGAAAGAATGCTAATTATAATGATATGCCACCATTATGAAGTCAAATTAAATATGCTTCTGGACCAAAATATTTTTTGACCAATGACATGGTATAATAAAATATTATTCTAACTTATTTCCTATGTGATTCTAAGGTGTGAATCCTTTGAAGCTAAAAATAATTTTGACAACAAATTAAATATGCTTCTGGACCAAAATATTTTTTGACCAATGACATGGTATAATAAAATATTATTCTAACTTATTTCCTATGTGATTCTAAGGTGTGAATCCTTTGAAGCTAAAAATAATTTTGACAATTTTCCTTTGGCTCAACATATGACTCCAACAAGTGCTATATGACCATGATAGCGAAGGAAAAGTCATTGTAAAGGATAACCAACTTTATCTCCCTTTTTATAATTAAATATATAGAAAGTGATGGGACCTTTTAGTAAATAACATGAAGGGAGTTCAGATTAGTTGGAGTTGCATTCTTAATATATTATTCAAAACCTCATCATGTATTTTTTTTTTTTTTTTGGTACAAGCGGGCGATCACACAGTCTAGTGTAAATCAGCCCGGATACATCAGAGTATAAAATTTGTAGCAAAATAGAAGAACATGGGTCTCCCGGCCTCCATAGCCAATGAAATTGTGCTGAACCACAAAGGTCGCCGCCCAATCAGCAGCCGAATTGGCTTCTCGATATATATGTCGTATCTGAACAGTATCCACTTCCTAAAGAATGGACCATATATCCCTGAGAAGCGGATTAATGGGGACTTCAGGAATATTCTCCTTCCGCAGCCACCTAATAACCGTCATCGAATCTCCCTCGATCACTATCCTATGGGCATGAAAAATCTGAACAGCATAAGAAATGCCAGCCCAAGCAGCATAAAGCTCAGTCATAGGAACAGAGGAATCAAGAGTGCCAAAACCACCAGCTGCCAGCATTTGACCCTGAGGCCCACGAATGATAAAGGCCGAGCCAACTAATCTTCCACGGACACTCCCATCAAAATTGATTTTAACAAGCCCTGGAGGAGGGGGCTCCCAAGAAAAGAAAACCGGACATCGGTTCGCTGCTAAAGCAGTAGGGGAGCCCCAGAGGCCAGAGGAGTCAGAACCAACCACTTGAAAAGCACGGGCACAGTCCGCTGACAGAGATCTAATTTTCGCCACTAGCCGCTGTGGAGAAATAAAATCCTCTGAGAATATAAGTTGGTTCCTCGATAACCAGATCTGATAGGCCGTGGCTGCCCAAAGACCACGTTTATACTGAAAAGCTAACCGGAGATCATAAAAGAAGGAGCGAGGAGAGCCAGAGACATCCACTCTACCAACATAGCCCATCATATGCCAAATCTGTCTAGCTCTGGGACAAATGAATATAGCATGATTAGTAGACTCGATCGCCAAGCCACACAGAGGACATACTGGCTGGATAGGCACCCCCCTTCGAGAAAGTATAGCACTAGTCGGAAGGCAGTCCCACAGAAGCTTCCAGATAAACAACTGAACTCTTGGAAGAGTGGGAAGAGACTAGATCCAAGCAGTATCCTTTGTGCGCTGGGACTGAGGCCTGAAGAACTCCATAAGATCCCTGAGAGGGGCTCAAGAAAGAGAGGATCTCTGCCAAAGCCTGACATCATCCGAGGGACTAGAAATAAGAGGGATTGAAAGAATCCTCTGAGAGAGTTCCTCACCGAATAAACGGTTCACAATGGGAGAATTCCAGGATGGGGAGTCAGTCTCCATCAGGTCCTTAACCCTCATATCAGTGGGGACATCAATACTAATGAAGGAGGGCCACCTAGATAGAGGGAGCTCAAAAATCTAGGTATCCTGAATAACATCAATAGACTGACCATCACCAATCATCCAAGAGATATTCTTCAAGATACAGTCACCATACTGACACACCTCCTTCCAAAAGAAGGAACATCCTCGGGGCGGCAATAAGAGCTCCCCTGACTTCCAATCACCATATCTCGCACGCATCACAGAGCTCCAAAGGCAATGCGGCTCCAGGAGGAACCGAGAAGCATGTCTAGCCAACAGAGCTTGGCGTCTAACCAACAGGGATTGGATACCAAGTCCACCTTCTTGAATTGGGTACATATCAGGTCCCAAGAAAGAAGGTGGATGCCATGCCCATCTTGCATAGAAGCCCATAAAAATCTCTAAAACATCTCTCAATCCTCCTTAAACAAGTAGTCGGGATGGCTGCATTCGAAAGCAGATAAAGAGGAAGGGAGGAAAGAACCGACCGGATGATGGTGACCCTAGCCATCATGGATAAACCAGTGACATGCCAACCCTCAATACGCTGGCGAACACGTCTCTCGAGGTCCATTAAGTCTGAACAACGGGGATGTCTATCGATCATGGGGATCCCCAAATACATAAACCGGTCAGTCTGAGTAGATATACCCAACAAGTTGCTGATAGCTTCTCTAGTGGATCTGAGAGTCTTCGGGCTAAAGCAGATAGAAGACTTAAGAAGGTTTACTTTCTGCCCCGAAGCGTGACAGTAATGCTGAATTATCGCATCGAAGGAGGCCACATTTACTATAGAAGCCCGACCCATCAGAATGCAGTCGTCAGCAAACAGAAGATGTGAGACTAATGGGCCCCCAGTCCCCACCATAAAAGGGACAATCCTCCGATGAAGCTGAGCCTGATGGAAAGCTCGGGAGAGATCATCCGCCGCTATAATGAACAGAAGGGGGGATAATGGGCACCCCTGACGAAGCCCCACATAAGAATGAAAGAACTCGGTCTGTTTCCCATTAATAATCAGAGAGAAAGAAGGCCCTTGAATGCAAGCCATTATCCACTCTATAAACAACTCATCAAAACCGAACTCCTTAAGAGAACGATACAGGAAAGCCCAACTAAGTCTATCGTATGCCCTTTCCATATCAAGCTTGATGGCCATCAGACTCCGTCTGGCAGGGGCTCTATGGAGATCATACATAAATTTCTGAGTGATGAGGACATTGTCCGAGATAGAATGACCTCTAATGAACGCCCCCTGTTCTACAGAAATAAGACGAGGAATCATCTCACGAAGGCGGCTGGCTAACAGATGAGCACATACCTTGTACAGAGTAGTGCAAAGACTGATTGGTCTAAAGTGCTGAGGAAGAGAAGCATCCGTACACTTAGGCACAAGAGCAATAAGAGTCCGATTCCAATCAGCAGGAATACGCTTCATATGGAAGACCATCAGGATGGCCTGGACTATCTCCTGCCCAACAATACTCCAGTAGTGTCGGAAGAAGAAGGGCGGAAACCCATCTGGTCTTGGGGCCTTATCCGGACCGAGCTCCCAAAGGGCCCGGCGAACCTCCTCCGCATCGATTGGCCTGATAAGCATATCATTATCCAAGGAAGAAACCTTCCTAGAAGCCGGAACCAAAAAAACCGGAGCCCCATCCCCAGTAGACTCAGACCATCTAGTCTGAAAGAAGCGAAGGAACTAAGACCGAATAGACTGGATGTCCTCATGATAGTTCCCTTCAGCATCAGCTACCCTCCTGATCCTATTAACAGCCCGCCTCTTCAGAGTAGCCTGGTGAAAAAATCTGGTGTTACGGTTCCCGTCACGTATCCACTGAACCCTGGACCTTTGCCTCCAATAGACCTCCTGCTGTCAAAGAAGAGAGTGATGAAGGGCAAGATTCGCGCGCAACAATGAGAAATTAGAATCCATAAGAGATCCATCCTGGACCTCCTTCACCTGGAGGGCGCTTATAACAGCTTCAGCCTGCTCCACCTGCCTTACCAGATCCCCGACCTCCATTCTGTTCCATCTAGAGAGTCTATGTCTAAGTAGCATAAACCAGCGAGATAACCGATAAATTACATTACCCCTGATAGGAAGGTGCCAAACCTGAGAAATAATAGACCGAGCAGCTGAATGAAACGTCCAGAACTGTTCAAAACTAAACTGCTTCTTATGATGCTGATCAGCCTCCGTAGATATCAAAATAGGACAGTGGTCAGATGCGATCCTCGAAAGATGAGTAACAGAGACTGCAGGAAACTTTTGAAGCCATTGAACAGATGCCAAAGCTCTATCCAACCTCTCCCAGACACGAGCTGTCCCCTGCCAGTTGTTACACCAAGTGAATTGGGGCCCCGAGTAACCCAAATCCAACAACCCCGAAGACCCAATAAATGACCTAAATTTAGAGATATCAGCTGAGTTAGTGACTCTTCTGCCCCCTCGCTTTTCACTAGCCTCAGTGATACAGTTAAAGTCACCAGCGATAATAGAAGGAATCCCTTGATCAAGAAGAGAAATGAGCTCAGACCAAAGAACTCATCTATCACGGTAATCCGTGCTAGCATACATCGCCGATAGGAGCCAGGGATCAGAAAACCCTTTAGAAACTATAAGGCCAATCTGCTGGTTACACTAATGAAACGCATCGATCGAGACAACAGAATGATGCCAAATGGCCAAAATGCCACTAGACAAACCCTCAGCCTCCACAGCATAAGAAGACCAAGACCGAGCAATCTGCTTTTGAAGCCGTGCCAGACTATCACCTGACAATCTGGTTTCAAGCAAAACACATATATCAAAGTTATATAGCTGCATCAATCTACCAAAGGAGGAACGGAAAGAGGGCTTATTAGCACCTCTGACATTCCAAATTGAGATCTTCATTAATTAACTGGAGGAAGATGGACCCCACCCTGGTCCTCTGACATAAAGCTATCAATTTGGCACCCAGTAGAAGGAGGGTCACCCTCCGAATTCTGCATGGGACAAGCCTGCTGAGCTTCTGGATCAATCTCGATGTTCTCTAGTCCCTGACCATCATGGACCATTGAGCTATCTAATTTGGCCATCACCACCCCCTGACTAGATAAACCTGGGCAACCGAAAGGCTTAATTGAGCTGGCCGAACTGGGAACAATATCAACTCTACATTTGAGCTTATTGCCCTTGCTTTTCCCCTTCCTCCTCTCCTGATTGGGATTAGACCTTGGAGGCAGGCTGTCAGCTGGTCTAGGCCGCTTGAGGGGGCCCAAAAATATATCCCTACTCTCGAATTGACCCCCTTCATTGGAAGCCAAACTCAAAGAGGCAAAAGGATTGATAGAAATCAGGGAATTGGACACCTGAGATTCAGAGAGACCAGCCTTAATCAGTTTCAGATTCTCCATTCCTGACTCTTTAAAAACGGCACGCGCCTGGTCAACCGGCACGGCCCTTGGAACAGGGGCTTCCTTCTCCCCAATCAAAGAGAATAGCTTCTTCTTCCCTTTAACCGAAGCCTTCAACAGAGCCTCCGGAGCATAACCTTCATTCCCCCCCCCCCCAGACGCCGGAAGGACCTGAGCAACCTTCGATGACCCCAGGGGACTCCAGCGACTCACCTTCAACAGCATTACCCAACCCGCTTCAGGACACGGATCCACAATAGCCGACTGGGGAACAGAACAGGAAGAAGAGGCTTTAACCGGAGCCTTAGGCATAGGAGCCGCAGCAGGCTTCCGCTGACGCACCGCCGACATCCATGGCCCGAAGACGAGATTACTGGCAGAATCCGTCTCCCCATTCGTATCCGATGGCAAGCACTTCCCTTCTAGATGTAGAGATCCACAAGACGGATATATTCCTTCCATGGATTCATAAACAAACGGCTGCCAAAAGGGTCCCTGAATCCCCTGAACTGGGTCCCAGGCCGAAGAGGGAGACGGAGGTCAATCCGAATCGCCACCCTCGCGAAGCCACCTCGACTCTTTGACATCGTAGCAACATCAACACTGCACAGAACACCCGCAGGCTCCGAGATCATACTCAGAATGTCCTCCCTCCAGAATTCCAAAGGAAGGTTGGGCATCCTCATCCATAGCATCGCCGAGGGGACTGAGTCATCCGCCGGAAAGAATTCCGGTCGCCACGCTTCAATCCCTATGATCTGACCATTAATGACCCACGGCCGATTGAGAACCAGAGCGATTGCCGACTGATCTTTAAAACGAAATATATGGCAGCGGGAGGCGAGGCTTACAGGGACGATGTCACCGGAGATTCCGACACGTCTGAACTCCCTAATGAAGGCATCGGCAGGCATCCATTTGAGGTAAGACCGGGCAATTATAGCTCGCTGCTGCCATCCACCCATCTCCTCCTTCAGCGCCGCTACCAGGACCCTAACCACCTCTGGAAATCTAGAAACTAGAGTCATCACCTTCGCCGGAGTCGGAGAAGACGAAACCCATTTAAATCCGGATTCAGCATACCTCCTATGGGGAACCCGATCCTCCTTAATCCCATCAGAAGCCATGGGAGGAGAAGGAAAGATGGGGCGAAGAAATGGTGAGGAGCAATCAGTAAGGCGACCAAGCTCGCCGTAGATCGGGAAAGAAGATGGACGGAATCCGAATCTTAAAGCACACCTCACACCGCTGGTGCTTCTCTCAGAAACTCACTCAATCATGTGTCTTTCGTATACCCAAAAGTAGCAAACTAAGCTCCTTCAACCGAGAAAATGGAATTATTTTTTCATCTCCACTTCATCTTGGCAAAAGTTTGACTTGTTCCATGAGTGCTAGCCGCAAGTTATGTCCCTGGGTCCACCAACTTGCTTCTTGTGGCCTTATTAATAATAACATGTTTACTTTGTAATGTATCTAGCCTAGCAAAATATTGTGCATATACTTTGACAAGTTACAATCATTTAATAGAAGTTAGTGTCTATTAGTTTGTGATTTCACTTATTATATATCATAATAATACAATGTAAAAATTTGCATCAAGTGGAAATCATAGGGACATATGTTTTGTAGATTTTTATGTATAAATTTCACATAATCTAGGTATTAAAAAAGTGATTGACTGTGGAATGAATTTTGGAAGGAATATCCCTTATACCATATAGTAGAGACAAACATATTCCATGAAATAGGAGTTTTTTAGTATTTGGAGTATTTTGATATACTTTAAACTTTAGAATAACTAGAATTTTATAGGTCATATTGTCCTCTCATTTTTCTTAGTACCTGTCAAGTGGATAAGGATGAAATGATAGATGAAATTAATAAAAAGAGAGATATCTCTTTTGTGGTAGCATTTTGATGGTAGTATGTAAACTTATACCATCACATGGTATAAGCCCTTATTATATAACCTCTTTTAGGTAGTATTTGTAGAAAAAAAGCTATCCCTAAATAAGGGTACAAGATAGAGTTTTTTCATGGAATATCCTAAGGATATCCCTTGGCTATCCTATTGATCATATCAAACACAAAAAGTAAATCTATAGGATAACCTTTTGTTATCCTCTCTGGTAAATTAGCTATTCCTTCATTTTCTAGGAAATAAATTGAAAGGATAACTCATGGTTAAACATGGGTTATCCCCCTGGTTAAAATTATTCCCAACTAACCGATGTAGTTATAGCTTTTGAAAATAGTTATAGCTTTTGAGAATAAGAAGGACTATCCTGGGAATATCCCCTTATTCCTTTTCTCAAACATAGCCTTAGTGTTTGATAGGGATAACCCTTATTTAGTGCTATCAATGCAATAAATATGACAACCAAGCTTTTGTTTAATTCTATGAATTTATGTATGCTTTGACAATCTATCAATGATGCTGGAACAACAAGTAAAATAAGAAAGAAAAAGAAATGTTGTAGTTAAGATTAGTCCAATGCTTGATTCGTAGCTTGCAATTAGGCTGCAAATTTATGGTAACTATGATTAAATTTCATACTACCCAATTCTAAACTGCTTGGAAAAAAATTGGAAGTTAAAAACAATCTCATGAAAGTTCTTTTGCAAATAAAATATTTGGTTTCAGAATTTAAACATGGTGATTATACTTAATCTGAAATAGCAAGGTCAAATTTCAATTATTTGAGGCAATATAGAATAAAAGTATACCACTAGCAAGTGCATGCCAAACAATTTTGTATTTGATGATAATGCTTGATGCATTTAATCTACATTTAATTTGATTCAATCTATTACAAGTTAGGTTACTTGTTTAATAAGATAATGTGTTTTGGCTCTAGATTTTTGACTTATTTAATACATAAATTAGATTCGGGTTGATAAATGTTTGACTTATCATATTCGATACAATCTGTATTTGGTTCAACCTGACCTAATTCCTATCCTTAATCTTAGCATATTAATATCTTCAAGACATTAAGGTAGTGTTTGACTTTCCAAAAGCTATCCCTGGATAAATGTATAGGATAGCATTTATCCAGGGGATAGCTGATGGAATAAGCACATTTTTAAAATTATAACTCTGCCATCAAGGGATAACTTTAGTTGTTCCTGGGTTCCTTAGGGAATAAGTTCAGGAGATAACCTATGGTTAAACATAGGTTATCCTCTCTGGTTAAACTTTTTCAGACATATCCCTTCTAGTGATAGCTTTTGGGGATAAGGGAGATATCCCTTAGATATCCCCCCTTATCCTCAAAAGTTATAACTATAAAGGATAGCTGAAAATAAAGTTAACCAGAGGGATAATCTATGATTAATCATGGGTTATCCCCTCAATTTATTTCCTAAAAAATGCAGAAATAGCTGGTTATCCCTTCAAATAAGAGTAAAAAAAGTTATCATGTGGATTTACCTTTTTGCATTTGATATGATCAATGGGATAACTAAGGGATATCCCTAGGGATAGCCAAGGGATAAACTCTATCCTGTACACTTATATGTGGATAATATTTTTTCTATCAAACACTACCTAAATCTTAGATGATCAAAACTTTAAAATAAAATAAGATATAATGAATTGTGTAGCCTTATTATATTCAAGAGGTAAACTAATTGTATGTGAATTATAAGATCATAGGTTCAAGTTTAAGCCTATCAAAAACTTATTAGACTTGGCAGAAGCAAACATATATAAAACTAGTCTTGCTAATAATCAAAGCCTTCTCTTTCTTATACATTTAAAAGAACCTTGGCAATACGACAATGGCAATTCTACTTTATTTATTATCCAATCTAATTTTAGTTCTTTATTGAGCATTCTATCAAATGGATTTTTTCAAAAGGGTCATTTGGTTGAAGAAAAAATTAGGCTAAAAAACTTTTTGCCTTATTTTCATATATTTGGTTGAAAGAGAAAGAAAAAATTGTATATATATGAACCACACACTCCCTTCCTCTTCTATTGCAAAATAAATACTATAAAAAATATGATAGTCATTTTTCACAATCTTTTTTTATTCTATTAAAAAATGGTTCGGCATCAAAATAACTAAAATTATCTCTCAATATTTTTTATTTTCTTTCTACATTGACGTAAGAACTCATATCTACCTAATTATTATGCAATCTTTATTCTAAGAATATTATGATCCAATTGACACTTTTTTCATGCAAAATTACTTTTAATCAAATATGAAAAAATATTTTTAAAAATATTTTTTTTAAAAAAGTTTACTATCAATAAATATAGTAAAATAATTTATTTCTCCTTTCAATTTTTTTTTTAAAAAATAGGTCTTTTGAAAAGAAACTTGTCTCACAAACAAGACAAAATAATAACGAAATGTCATAAAAGGGACCCTATGTGACCAAGAATTTTTCTGAATTTTTTTTTTTTTTTTGGGTAACCAAAGAATTGTATGCCCAAAGACATAAAGAGGCTGCATCGACGCAAATGCTTCGTCAATTTCAAGACCATCAAGAGGTCTCAGGTTCGAGGAATGATGTTGCGATCGACTCGAATAATTTCAAGGTTAATCCTTGGAGCCTGAAACTCTGGTATTGGAGGGGCTAAGGTCTGTCTAAAAAACTTCCCGTTCTGACTGCTAGCACCTGGGTGGGGTCAGGTTGACCAACTCGCCTTCGGACGGAGAACGGCTGCGTAAATCTAGCGCCGTGCACGGAACATTTCCTGACGGGGAACGGAGCCGCATGGGATCTAGCTACGGATCGGCTTAGCCCTCCTTTCTTTTTTTTTTTTTGTAACAAAAAAAAAAAAAAAAAAAAAAAAAAAAAAAAAAGGCATTGGTACTTCCCCCATCGTTCCGCAGTCATTCAACCTACTCGCATCTGGTCCACCATGGACCCTGGCCCCTCATCTTCCCTTCTTGAAGTTTGAGATCCATTGCCGGCCAGTACGAGCTCAGGCCGAACACCCAGACGACTATCAAATAATTAAGCCAGCGGTCAATTCCAAGACCACATGGTGGGAGATTGATTGACAACCAGCCCACCAAATTGTTGGGCCAAATGGCTGCTGGCGCTGACAAAGACACCAGACGAGGACAAAAGTGCCTCCGAATAGGAAAAGATCGAACCCTGCCAGTTGTAATTCTTTAAGGTCTTATCAACCACGTCCAATCCATCATCCAAAGTTTAGACAAGAATGCAATTAGCCTGCGTCGCGAGATAACCTGTCCACTTCTCACCGACCCACCTACCTCCCAAGCCCATATCAAATCTGGCACACATGTCAACGCAAGGCTCTAAACTCCATGCAATGTTTTCTCGGACATCAATTTTCTTTCCTTCTTTGAGCAAACTATCAGTAATATTTACTCTCCTTTGGCATTCATACAAAACATACACAGCCTTGCAACCCAAGGGACTGAAACACTGCATATAATCGTTTTTCTTTGCCTCCCTTTTGTTTTTGAGTAAAAGATTGGACAGGCCTGGTCACCACCCTGCTATACAAGTTATAAAACCTCGTTTTAGACCATAAAAGGTGCATTAAAAATAGCTTCTCAAGCTCTCTTGAGGCTTTGATGAAAGGGTGAACCACACGGTCGCCAAGGCTCAACATGAACTCCAAATTATGTCAGTGAGTCAATGGCTGGAGATAGTGATGCATGCAGTTGTGAATCACTTTCACTGGCCGCTTCATTTCATTCCGATAGTAGGCCAAGAGGGGGACTAGATGTCCATGCTTGATCTTCCATTGATAACGTGGGCTTCATTTGATAACGATTCAGAATGGCCAGTTTCTCGATCAAATCCATCTGATAGGAAAAAACTTCTTAAGGAGTTGCTGCTTCTTGGCACCTCAGCCTCTGCAGTGAAAATTGCTCGCACTGGCCGGTGATCAGATAGTCTAGACTCGCATCGATCGTATCGGTTTTGCTTCAAGCCCTCGCCGTGCCAAAGAATCCGATCACACCTGTGGATCCATCACACAAGTTCCCTGGTCATCGGCAAGTCGGTAGTAAAAACTATTTGGTTAGAAGGAGACTGGGAT
Organism: Calamus simplicifolius; assembly: GCA_900491605.1. Lineage (NCBI taxonomy): Eukaryota > Viridiplantae > Streptophyta > Magnoliopsida > Arecales > Arecaceae > Calamus > Calamus simplicifolius. The sequence continues at coordinate 167,262 of UESW01003895.1, forward strand.
GTGGATGACTTAATTACCATGCTGGAGCTCGTCTTTTGTCGCCTTTTTTTCTTGGATGCACCCATAATATGCATCTGAGTTTGGGTAGTATTTATATGTGGGAGAGAACGCGATCGCACCCTCATGCCAACCCTCAAATGCTCTACCCTCTGAGACTTCCCCCTTCAGCTGCGTGTTTGGGGACTTCAGTGACTGGCTCACAGAGAGAGAGAGAGAGAGAGAGAGAGAGAGAGAGAGAGAGAGATTGTCTGTTACCTGATCTTTCTCTAAAAGAATGTTCCATTCCTTGTGCTCCACTAGTGTTCGTGTTTTGGCCTCCGGCAAAGAGATTCTGTAGTTCAAGTCGCCAAGCAAGATTATTCGACTGCATGGAATAAAGAATAAAAAAAATGGTGATCAATTTTCTCTCCGAAAAAAGTTCTGCGAATTTCTTAAGAGTATGCAACATGTAGAGATCATTATAGTCTGAATACAAATGATAAATTATCTTTCTCATGGTGAAGAATAAAGTAGTCATGGGTTGAAGTTGTGGCTAATATCGATGCTTTTAAATTAACTATTGCCAGTTCATAATATATCCAAGTGGTATAATTTTATCCTCTCAATCAAGAGTTTACGATTCGTTCTGAATCATTCACGATCTGGGGCTGACTTTGTCCATCTAAATGACTGACTATCCTTGTTTTGGCGGTTCAACTGATCTCATATCATGACGTGGGATCCATCTGTTTTCCTTAATAAATTGACGTGCTTGAAATATCTTCACAAAAAAATTCACGTACTTCCCAACTTTCAACCGCTAAATTTGAAAATTTGAGTTTAGAAACTAAGAGTAGTTTGAATCAATAAGTCAGCTTCGCTTGTGATGGGAGATATTTGTAGAGAGAGTCCTTGAAAATTAAGGGAAAAAAAAACTCTTAGCCTATATAACGGTGAATAAAATCAGCTAAAACTACACCAGATCTTTTATGATCCTTTTCTTCTGCAAGGGAATAAACATCACATCGATTGCTATGTATAACACTTCCAATGAATACAGTTTACTCACCCGTGGTCTAGAATCTTTGGTGGCAAGTCAAGAGAAGGGCCACGAGGAAAGCTTGTCCTTGAGAGAATCTCCATGACATCTGAATTCCTGTGCATCTCATCGCCTTCTTTTCCTCCTGAAGCCAAATGACAGCATACAAAGCAGAAGCTCGTCTTATGCAGGAAAAATCTAACCGACACAGCACCCTGCATAAGTTTTGGATATATATATATATATATATATCACCAATATTTAAAATTCTGGGCAAAATTCTTTTGATCTAAGTATGCACGCCATTAATATAACATGGCATATATACCTTGTTCCCCAGGCAGCCCATGATGCCACAACCGGTACAGGAGACGCTAGGGTGGCGAATATATCGCCTGAGATCACCTCTCACCCACACTGAGACTAGAATCCCAACCATCTGCTTGCTTATGATGCATCGAAAGTCTTGCATGATGCTTCCCTCAGAACTGCCTTGCTTCACTGGATACACCTTGGGCTTCTCCCCTTGCTTAGAATCCTGGCCTCTTTGTGTGTTGGATAGAGGCTTGTTTAATGTTGCCCCGATAATCGAATTCCACTTCATGGATATTCTACTCTTCTCCGGGCCCAAGACGTTTCTTGCACTAAGCGGCACCATTTCTTGGAACCTGTGGTGAAGGATAACTTAGCTAGCTAGAGACATCTTGATGCTAAACCTATTTCAATTTGGCACTTAGAGATTGATGAAAGTACCCAAGAACATAGATGTCGTAGGAGTTATTCTTCGTGTCCAACCAATACTCCAAGTTTAAATCATCAGGCGGTGGGATACCACCAACATTCCATGTACCAACAAACAGCCTTGGGGAGAAAACAGGAGGAAAAAAAAAACACCTCGTTGTCATGGAACGCTGGTGAAGGAGGTCGTATATGGGAAAGAAAAAGGTTAAAGCTATAGTGGTTTTAGAGCTCACTTGTACTTTCGGCTGTCCATTTGATCATCAGACAATCTCTTCGGCTTGATGGAATCGTCCACACCAGCCACATCAAACAACGTCTCGGTGCTGATCGGGAAGCCTGCAACAAAGGAATAATTGTTGCCCCGAAGCCTTCGAAATAGCTTCTTGGCCACCCGTCTGGGCCACCTGACCTAAGAACATGAATATTTGTCATCACTTAGCTCTAATTATACGAGAGAGAGAGAGAGAGAGAGAGGAGCTCACTTGTCCTTGCTTTTGGTTTTCAGGCATGGCGATAGTTAGAATATGAGTTGGGGTGGCCGGGGGAGGGGTTGGTTTTGGGGTTGGAGGGGAAAACAGAGGGAACAAAGGGGTGGGTGGAAAGAGGGGAATAAAGAGGTGGGAGGGTCTTGCGTGGGGCCTCTATGGAGCCTTTCTACGCAATAGAACATATTGGATATTGGCAAGTTGGAGGAGAGCAGGGAAGAGCTTCTTCTGACGCCGAAGGTGATGCATGTCAAAGCTTGCAATGGGTGGGAACAAGAATATCTTCGCAGTGAAAATAAGTTTTATAGAGAAGGACCGGGAACCAGGATTAGCGTTGGCCTTTCTTTCCTTGCGGTGGTGGTGTGTTTCTCGTGGGGGACAGGACGAGGATGATGGAAGTTTAATTTGAACGCTGAGGCAAACGCGGAACGGGGCAAAGGGATCGGATCCCAGCAGCACTTCTCATAGTTGCCAACTTGCATTACCCACTTGTGTCTTTGCACACGTGTGCAAGTCCTACTCATTCCCGTCAATCTGGCGTTCCATGCATGCCCCTCGAGTTCGATCGGTCGTTCAATTCTTTTGTTTTTATGTTTTCATTTTTATTAACAGTAAATAAGGAAATATTTCCTTAAGATGGGAACAATGAGTTAAGAATTGAAAAAAGATTTTGATGACGCCAATTACCGATCCTGAATGTCGGGAATGGAGTGCTTCTCCAACCTGCGCTTCACCAGGTTGCCCGCAAAGAAGTCCTAAGACTGGAGAGGATTCTTTGATGGGACCCTCCGCCGGAGATTCCGGCGGGGACCCTCCGACGCTCAAGTCAGTGCTCTGGGCAATAACCGTGAGCTTGAGGAAGCTCGAAAGAGAAAGAGAGAGAGGCTCAGAGAAGAGCTCTCTGTGAGCAAGAATGAGCGTTTTAGAGTATTGTTGTGGTTATCAGTTCTTAGTCCCGTTCAGTTCCGTTACCTGGTCGGGGGTCCCTCTTACCCATTTTATAGGTACTTAGAGTTTGTCTGACTTGACTAGTTGAGGCCTTGTAATGATGACCTTGATGGGTGAAGTGTCAGAGCTGATGTCTGTATGAGGCATGAGATTCTACCACTTGTCAGAGCATTTAAGGTGATGGCAGCAATGGCAGAGCTTGCTTCCTTCTTTGATATGTCAGGACTGCAGGTCAAGTCCCATCAAAGTGGGTGGCTGCAACTGGTTGGTAGGTCCTGTCCCATCGAAGAGGGAAAAGCCGGGGCTGAGAAGGGCCGGCCAGGATGGCCGGGGACGATTGGCGGGCCTGAAGACGCTGGGGCCGAGAGGGGCCGGCCAAGGATGGCCGGGGCCGACTCGGCGGGCACGGAGACGCCGAGGGCCAGCAAGGAAAGTGCCGGACCGCTTAGCTTGGACACGCCGGGGGCCGGCTAGGAAAGTGCCGGGGCCGCCTATCTTGGACACGCCGGGGGCCGGCTAGGAAAGTGCTGGGGCCGCTTAGCTTGGACACGACGGGGGCCGGCTAGGAAAGTGCCGGGGCCGCCTATCTTGGACAAGCCGAGGGCCGGCTAGGAAAGTGCCGGGGCCGCCTAGCTTGGACACGCTAGGGGCTGGCTAGGAAAGTGCCGGGGCCGGCTGGGAGGTATCGGGGCCGCCTAGCTTGGACACGCCGGGGGCCGGCTAGGAAAGTGCCGGGGTCGGTTGGAAGGTGCCGGGGCCACCTAGCTTGGACACACCGGGGGTCGGCTAGGAAAGTGCCGCTAGGAAAGTACCGGGCCGCTTGGATTGGATATGCCGGGGCCGGCTGGGAGGTGCCGGGGCCGCCTAGCTTGGACACGCCGGGGGCCGGCTAGGAAAGTGCCGGGCCGCTTGGCTTGGACACGCCGGGGCTGGCTGGGAGGTGCCGGGCCGCCTAGCTTGGACACGCCGGGGGCCGGCTAGGAAAGTGCCGGGGCCGGCTGGGAGGTGCCGGGGTTGCCTAGCTTGGACACACCGGGGGCCGGCTAGAAAAGTGCCGGGCCGCTTGGCTTGGACACGCCGGGGGCCGGCTAGGAAAGTGCTGAGCCGCTTGGCTTGGACATGCCGGGGGCCGGTTGGAGGTGCCAGGTGTCGGCCTTGGAGGCGTCGGCCATGGAGCTGCCGGCCTTGGAGCTATTGTCCATGGAGCTATCGGCCTTGGAGCTGTCGGCCTTGGAGCCGTCGCCTTGGAGCTGCCGGCCAAGGAGCGGTCGGCCTTGGAGCTGTCGGCCATGGAGCCATCGGCCTTGGAGCTGCCGGCCTTGGAGCTACCAGCCTTGGAGCTATCGGCCTTGGAGCTGTCAGCCTTGGAGCTATCAGCCATGGAGCTTAGAGCAATTGGGTGGTGCGCATGGCTTTATGAGGCCATAAACGCTATCGTGGCGAAAGGCCCTTTGGAGGCCAAAGGGGGCCTCCATCGGTTTCCTTCCTTCATGGTTCTCTAACGGCGTTGGATCAGCCACATCATATGCCCCCTCACCCTTGAGACGAAGCGAGCCTACCCCAGCAAGGCGAAAGGGCGTTACCTCCCAAGTGGCTGATCCTCGCCTGACTTTGGGGTCTTTATGAAGTTTGGATGTGGGTCCCCCGTCAACTGTGAGCTAAGGAGTTGGCCTCTCCCAGCTGTGAGCTATCTTGGGGCCTCTTGATAGCTGAAAGTAACCAGCGATATTTGCAAGTGTATAATTTAAACGAAGGTATTACCTGATTGGCCATTGGCCGCTAATGTAGGGCTGAAGCCGCTGAGGCTGAAATGAAGCCGTTGAGGCTGTGACGAAGCTGCTGAGGCAAAGTTGAGGATGTTGAGTGCCTTTGAACCCCGAAGGGTGACATGAGAGTTGAAAGTCATCAGGAGCCTTTTTAACCCCGAAGGGCGACCTAAGAGTTGAGAGTCATTAGGAGCCTTTTTAACCCGGAAGGGCGACCTGAGAGTTGAGAGTCATTAGGAGCCTTTTTAACCCCGAAGGGCGACCTGAGAGTTGAGAGCGTCAGGAGCCTTTTTAACCCCGAAGGGCGACCTTAGAGTTGAGAGTCATCAGGAGCCTTTTTAACCCCGAAGGGCGACCTGAGAGTTGAGAGTCGTCAGAGCCTTTTTAACTCCGAAGGGCGACCTGAGAGTTGAGAGTCATCAGGAGCCTTTTGAATCCTGAAGGGCGACCTGAGAGTTGAGAGTCATCAGGAGCCTTTTTAACCCCGAAAGGCGACCTGAGAGTTGAGAGTCATCAGGAGCCTTTTTAACCCCGAAGGGCGACCTGAGAGTTGAGAGTCATCAGGAGCCTTTTAACCGAGCTGGCCTCGGGCTTTAGCACCAATGGTACATCGGGTTTTGAGTGCCGACCGAAGTTGGGCTTTTTGGATCCGATGGTACACCGGTCTTCGGTGCCAATGGTACATTGGGCTTCTCGGACGCCAACGCGAGGTTGGTCTTCCCTGCATGACATTTTTAAGTATCAATGAATAAAAATTGTCTTAGGTGCAGCGTACTTAGCTTTTGTAGCACCCATGTTTTTCTTATGTGGATTTGAGCCTTTCTGCCCGCTGGTGGTCCGCCCCCCAGGAAATCAAGTTGGGATGGAGCCTGGAGTTGGTTGATGACCAGCTCCTCTCCGAAATGAAGTTGGGGACCATTCTTCGAAGTGCGGTGAAGAGAGAGATGGATCCAGAGCCGGGGATGCTGGAGTGAGCCACGGACAAGGGTCGGAGTCGGACTCGGGAGCCAGAGGTCGCCGAGGGAAGCCCAGGCAGCTAGCGGCCGTTGAAGACGAATGGCCCGGAGAGTCCGCTGAAGACGGACGGCTAGAAGAGAGGATGTTGCTGGGAGTTACAGGATTCGGGCAGCCTCCACATTGGTCCAAGGCAAGGGGCCCTCTAGCTTCCACGGTCTCTCTCTCCTTCCGCTGAGTTGATGACCTGCCTCCCAGGAAACTATGTTGATTGAAGGCGGGGGGCACCAGTGCTGAAATCCGAGGGCATGCTCTTGCTGGCTAACGAGCCTGAGCCTTAAATTGCCGATGAGCTCCAGAGAAATATGACAGTGGTGATTCTCTCGCTGGGGAGATCTCTCACCGGATGGATGATGGATGGCTTGAGCAACAACTAAAGAAGCAGCATGGGCTCTTGTTTGTTGCTGTGAGGCCACGAAATATCGCTCCCGTAGCTTTTGGGCAGCTGCCATTGATGTTTGGACTTGTAGAGTAAGGGTGGCATGATGCTCTGCCTGAATGGCCCGAGATAGTAGTGACGATGGGGCAGAGAGCCAGCCTCTTGTCGGTCAGCTCGTTGAGGTTGCCCCCCCAGCGTTACTGACGGAAGCTCCATGGGTCTTTGTCATCACCATATTTTTATCCACCATTGTTGTCGTAGAGGGAGTGAGAGCTTGTAGCTTAGTGTCACAGAACTCTGCTTTCTTTCCCTTCCTGGCTCGCCAATCTGATGACGCCTAATCACCGATCCTGAATGTCGGGAACGGAGTGCTTCTCCAACCTTCACTTCACTGGGTTACCCGCAAAGAAGTCCCAAGACCGGAGAGGATTCTCCGGTGGGACCCTCTGATGCCCAAGTTAGCGACTGAGGTCACAGCTGAAAAGGGGGCTCGAATGAGCTCTTTTTGGTGTGGAAAAAGAGATCAATCTGATGCCACGAGATCATCCCCTCGAACGTCCGCGAGCGTCCGATCGCCTTCTCCAGCAAGCCCGGGATCTTTTGGCGAGCTTCTCGCATCTGGGAGCCTGCAAAAAGTCCCGGGGGCCGGAGATTCCGGCAGGGACCCTCCGACGCTCAAGTCAGTGCTCTGGGCAACAGCCGTGAGCTTGAGGAAGCTCGAAAGAGAAAGAGAGAGAGGCTCAGAGAAGAGCTCTCTGTGAGCAAGATGAGCGTTTTAGAGTATTGTTGTGGTTATCAGTTCTTAGTCCCGTTCAGTTCCGTTACCTGGTCAGGGGTCCCTCTTACCCATTTTATAGGTGCTTAGAGTTTGTCTGGTTTGACTAGTTGAGGCCTTGTAATGATGACCTTGATGGGTGAAGTGTCAGAGCTGATGTCTGTGTGAGGCATGGGGTTCTACCACTTGTCAGAGCATTTAAGGTGATGGCAGCAATGGCAGAGCTTGCTTCCTTCTTTGATATGTCAGGACTGCAGGTCAAGTCCCATCAAAGTGGGTGGCTGCAGCTAGTTGATGGGTCCTGTCCCATCGGAGAGGAGAAAGCCGGGGCCGAGAGGGCCGGCCAGGATGGCCGGGGACGACTTGGCGGGCCTGAAGACGCCGGGGCCGAGAGGGGCCGGCTAAGGATGGTCGGGGCCGACTCGCGGGCACGGAGATGCCGGGGGCCAGCTAGGAAAGTGCCGGGCCACTTAGCTTGGACACGCCGGGGGCCGGCTAGGAAAGTGCCGAGGCCGCCTATCTTGGACACGCCGGGGGCCGGCTAGGAAAGTGCTGCGGCCGCTTAGCTTGGACACGACGGGGGCCGGCTAGGAAAGTGCCGGGGCCGCCTATCTTGGACATGCCGGGGCTGGCTAGGAAGTGCCGGGCCGCCTAGCTTGGACACGCCGGGGGCTGGCTAGGAAAGTGCCGGGGCCGGCTGGGAGGTGCTGGGGCTGCCTAGCTTGGACACGCTGGGGGCCGGCTAGGAAAGTGCCGGGGCCGGTTGGGAGGTACCGGGGCCGCTTAGTTTGGACACACTGGGGGCCGGCTAGGAAAGTGCCGGGGCCGGCTGGGAGGTGCCAGGGCCGCCTAGCTTGGACACACCGGGGGCCGGCTAGGAAAGTGCCGGGCCGCTTGGCTTGGATACGTCCGGGGCCGGCTAGGAAAGTGCCGGGCCGCTTGGCTTGGACACGCCGGGGGCCGACTGGGAGGTGCCGGGGCCGCCTAGCTTGGACATGCCGGGGGCCGACTAGGAAAGTGCTGGGGCCGGCTGGGAGGTGCCGGGGCCGCCTAGCTTGGACACGCTGGGGGCCGGCTAGGAAAGTGCCAGGGCCGGCTGGGAGGTGCCGGTGCCGCCTAGCTTGGACACGCTGGGTGCTGGCTAGGAAAGTGCCGGGCCGCTTGGCTTGGACACGCCGGGGGCCGGCTGGGAGGTGCTGGGTGTTGGCCTTGGAGGCGTCGGCCATGGAGCTGTCGGCCTTGGAGCTGTCGTCCATGGAGCTGTCGGCCTTGGAGCCGTCGGCCTTGGAGCTGTCGACCTTGGAGCTGCCGGCCTTGGAGCCGTCGGCCATGGAGCCGTCGGCCTTGGAGCTATCGGCCATAGAGCTTAGAGCAATTGAGTGCGCGTGGCTTTATGAGGCCATAAACGCTATCGTGGCCGAAGGGCCCTTTGGAGGCCAAAGGGGGCTCCGTCGATTTCCTTCCTTCATGGTTCTCTAACGGCGTTGGATCAGCCACATCAGATTTCAATAGGTTAGATAAGCCATCCCTCTCAATATATTCCAAGATTTAAATGTATACAGAATATTTAAAAAATAATTAGTAAGAGGTAAGCTTTAGAAGAAAAAATTCTACCGTTTCTTCCTTTCCACTTAAAAAAAAATTATACCACAAATCATCTCAATTATTCAATTCAAGTTAGATGGCCATAGGTTAGGATTCTTATGCACAAACCCATGCAAAACCAAAAAGAACGTTCTTGGATGATAATTTTATATTGTTCATTGCAAGTTTTGTTATACTGAAAATCAGTATCATTGGATATGAGACCTACCATTAATTAGATGGATTAGGAGGTATCACTCATAAATTAGTTTGCATTAAACCGAACTGAATGGCTGTTTGATATGATATGCAATGGTTTGATTTTTGTATCGAATCAAATCGATCAATCCGTACTGATTTCATGACCGTTGTTTCTTTCAGAATGAGCACAACAATATATATAATTTAATGATTTTCATTTTGACGTAGGTGAAACTTCTTTATCTTTAGACGCTGAACTGATTTGATTAAGTACAAATTCAACAGAGAAGATTTTGCGCTGTAGCCAAGTTGCACGGAGGTGACCGTGAGCACTAATGGGCAGCAGGCATTTACAACGAAAAGGATGAAAGCATAGCCCATGAATTTTGATGGACCCACAGGAGGACATGCTTGATGTGCTTGTTTTATTCTTCGGAGCATAGCCGTCCAATGACAGACAATTTTATTAATCAGCAACATCCATTCCAAACATGCCAACTTTGCAATTATTGAATGGAAGCAGTTGAGTTATAAGGACCAAATAGCTTCTGCATTACTCCCTGGACTCCAAACTCAGCAGGACATCAATATGGGGAACTTCTGTGGCTCAGCTCGGCTCAACTTATCTAAATCTTTTTTTTTTTTCAACTACATGAATCGGCTACATGAAATTCATCAAGGCCGGTTACAAGCTTGGATAAAAAAAGAAGGTTATGTTAGGTAGTTGACAGTCAATATAAATTTTGTTAGATTAATTTTAAAATATTCATAACTTTTGTCATGATTAATTTATTTTAGCTGAATTTTTTTTTTTTTTGTTGCTCCTCTGTTTTGATCCAAGGAGAAGCACTTCATGCAGTGATCGAGGATGAATTTGGTTTGGTACCCGAAAGAGTAGCCAGAAAAATTTGCCTGCTTTTTGGTTACTAATGCATTCGTCTATCAGTAAGTAGGCTGTTATATTTGCAGATGATGAAATTGTCATCAGGTTTCCTCTTAAGAAGCTATAAAACTTAAACCTCTGGGCAGTGATCTCATATTTTTATATTTTATAGTTCGTTCATGACATTTTGGATTAATCGAAGATTGGAAGATACAGAAGTAGTTTTTATTTCTTAAAATTTGGTATACTGATCAGAGGATACATCTACCTGATTTACAAGCATAAATTCTGGATTGTTCAGTGATTCAAACCAAACATATTCATAGTTAAGGATTGCCCTTTCCATTTTTTAAATCACTCAACAGAGAATTTCTAAAATTACTCTACCCTTTCTCTTTTGGATTTTGGTGCGATACTCTTTAATTTTTTAAAGTCCAAAAAAAAATAGCTATCCACTATTCTAAGAGATATAAACATATCCTTGACAACTAATCCTAACGGGTTAGATGTGTGGATGGTGTAGCGAAAAAAAAGAACTTTATAGATAAGCTCTGATGACGCCAAGTCACCTTCTTCAAGCGTCGGGGAAGACGGACGTCCTTCTCACCGGACCGCTGCAAGAAAAGTCCCCGGAGACCGGATGTTCCGGTGGAGACCCTCTGACGCTCAAGTTAGTTACTTGGGATCAAACAAGAACTGCTCAGCAGAAGAAAGCTGAGACAGTTAGGGTTTTGCTAGGAGGAAGAAAGCTAGAAAACCAGAGTTCAAGGATCCTTACAGCGGGCGCGTGCTTTTATATCTGTTCGGATGTCCCCTTTCTATTCCCATCATCACTGATTTTTAGGAGCCCAGTTCAATAACGGACAAAATACGGAGCCGACAATGACAAGTTGTACTGTTATCATACACACCGGATGCATCATGAGTTACCTATCAGTACGATCTCACAGATGTCTCGCGTCTGAGGTAGCGTCTGGTGCACGTCACTGCTGCAACGGGTGGTGATCCGCATACCATAATGGGGTATGGCCATACACAATCACTAAGATACAACGGATCATACGCCGTTATGAGGCATGACCATCCTCTGCCACGGATGTGCGGTGGATTATGTGAGCACGCCAGGTGGCCCAGAAAATCTGACCATGCGCCAGGGATTGAGATGCCATTCGTGCGCCCTGAGACTAGTAGGAGGTCCCGGGGGTTAATGTACTGTCCATGTGCCCCGAGACCGAGAGGTAGATCTCGGGGGTTGAGATACTATTCATGTGCCCCGAGACCGAGAGGTAGGTCTCGGGAGTTGAGATACTGTTCATGTGTCCCGAGACCGAGAGGTAGGTCTTAGGGGTTGATATACTGTTCATGTGCCTCGAGACCGAGAGGTAGGTCCTGAGGGTTGAGATACTGTTCATGTGCCCCGAGACCTACCCTCTCAGTCTCGGGGGTTGAGATACTGTTCATGTGCCCCGAGACCGAAAGGTAGGTCTCGGGGGTTGAGATACTGTTCATGTGCCCCGAGATCGAGAGGTAGGTCTCGGGGGTTGATGTAGCCCCCGTCAGCTGTCGCTATCTTTGCCGTTTACTCTAACGGCGTAGGATCAGCCATATCAGATGCCCCCTCACCCTGAGATAGAGTGAGCCCGTCCTAGTAAAGTGAAAGGGGTGTCACCTTCCAAATGGCTGATCCCCACTCCTTGCGAATCGCCTCCAGACGCGTGTCTATAGGCGCTGCAGTAACTTTATGCGGGCAGTACAGGGATGTGATGGGGCGGCCAACGCTGTCCATCCAATTTGCGGCAATCGTCCTCAAAGCTAGGTTTACCGTCGAAGTCTGTGAAGAAAGGTGTGCCATCATTACCCATCATAACGGCGATGTCATCGGTGTCCTAACATTGGCTGGAAATGAATCGTATCCCACGCTCAGCGATTACCTAGGCAATCTGGCTCACGGTGGGAGCCCGCGCGGCAGTCGAGGCGCAGCGGGATAATTTGAAACTGAATAAAATCTGCATAGAGGGTCGAAAGCGGTCATTCTACTCCTGGGATCATCGTCTCCTTCACCTGCTTTCTGATTTTTCGCTTCCTGGTCCCCCTTGCAACTCGAGAGCTCGCGTTCGTCACCTTCCTTCCCAGGTTAGCTCTTCGTTCCTCCTGGATTTCTTCAATCTTTCGCCTTACAATGAGTTCCCTGTCTTGGTCTGCGAAGGATGATTCGGAGAATCGTTCTTCGCTCGAGAGGCCTCAAGCTCTCCTTCTCCTCCTTCTTCTCCCCTTGAGTGGTCCTCCGATTCGGAGGATCATGTCCCTCTAGCCCAGTGGCGGATCGCCGGGAGGCTCCCGCAGGGCGGCGTCCGGCGGCGGCTGGCTGGAATCCGAGAGGTCGCCAGGCGAGGGCCGGCACCTCCTGGAGTGCGGGGGCAGAATCCCCGGAAGGGGCTTTCATGGTAACGAGCAACGATTTGGCGAACATCCGGGCCCGTTACTAAATTCCTCAGGATATTGAGCTCTATCTCCCGACCCCTGACGATAGGGTGATTTCATCCCGACCGGGCCGGGTGGCCATCTATGAGATTTCTCTGAGAGTGGGCCTCCGCTTGCTTTTCCATCCTTTCTTCGTTAACCTCCTTAACAATTATTCCTTAACTCCTTCCCAGTTGGTCCCAAATTCCTTGCGCGTCATTTGTGCTTCGTTATCCTTTAACATCATCTCCACATCACCTCGCGAGTCTCTCTCTTCCGTTCCTTTTATATTCTCCGATCTCAGAAAGGCTGGTGGCTGTTCCAGCCCAGGCCCAACCGTGTCCTTAAACTCCTTCTCCCTTCTTCCGTTAAAGGCTGAAAATCCCGGTTTTTCTTTGCCAACATTGGCCAAGTGAAGTCCCGATGGGGAGACCCTGACCCCCGAGGTAATGCAAACTCCACTGTCCACCCTGGAGATAGAGAGGCGTTAGGGCAGCTGTTGTCCACTGAAATTCCTCGGTATAGCTTGCTCTTGACGAAGGAAAACCTTCGGTCGGCGGGGCTTATCTCCTAGTTTGGTAAGTCTCCCTGTACTTAACCAAAGTCTTGCCCTTTCTCTCGCTCATCGTTTTTTTTTTTTTGCTGACCCTGGCCGATACTGCGCAGCTATGAAAATCCCAGCGCGCCGACTCATGAAGGCCGCTGCCAAAAGGAAGGCCCTAGAGGAACCGAGCGAGGGGCGGCGAGCACCAGATTCGAAACGCCGACAGTGTGGGCACTCGAGCTATCTGCACCACAGGAGCCTCCGGTCGCCCCAGAGATAGACTTGACGGCTGACACCCCACCCGAAAGGACTGTGAGCGGTGGAGCGGCCCCTAAGGCGCCGGCCGCGGGGGGCCGACCATGGAGGCGGAGCCGGCCATAGAAGAGCCGGCCGCAGAGGAGCCGACGGCAGCGGGGGGCTCCTGCCCCCGGCGAACCAGCCCCCAGCGAGGCTGCAAAAGACTGGGGCGAGGGACCATCACAGACGGCAGGCCTACCCCCGGAGAGGACGCCAATGAGCAGCTCTCCATGCGCCGGATCCGAGACCGCCGGAGCGGCCGGAGGAGTGGGGCTAGGCATGGACTGTCTCGGGACTCTGTCCTAGACAATGGGCGCCGGGTGGAGCGGCTCATCTCATCGATCCTCGTATCAAAGGTTCAGGAGGAGCTCAGCCATCTGAAGGCGGCTACCTTCTTTCATGAGTCATACGCAGCCCTAGTCAAGGTAGTTAGACTATCCGCTTTCTGCTCTCGAATTTCTTTCTGCTCTTCCTTTTCTTTTTGACATGGGGCTCGCACACAGGTTGCCAACTCCTTGGCTATCACCAGGGAAATTATCCATGGTGAGAAAACCATTGTGCGGGAGGCCCAAAAGAGGCGGAGGACGCTCGCGCTCGAGCAGAAACTGCAGAGAAGGCCTTAGAATCAGCTAAGACTGCCCAGGCTGATGAAATAAAGGCGGCAGAGAGCCAGGCAGAGATAGAGTCCAACCGCCTGCGGGCGGCCCTCAACCATCTCATAGAAGCCGATAATGCCATCGCAGCTAGAGACCTACACATCTCCAAGTTGGTCGCAACCATCCAAGCGGCCGATAGTCAGGTGAGTGAGGCCAGAGAATTGGCAAGGACGGCGGAGGAGAAAATGATGGAGGCCGAAGAAAGGGCGAAAGGAGCGGAGGAGGAAAGGAATCTAGCTCTGGAGGCCGAGAGGATAGCAGTGGCAGCCCTGGCTACCGAGAGGGGGGCTCTGGCGGCTGAGGTGGAGGCAGCTGTCGAAATCAGGACCACCAGAGTTATTGAAGAATTTCGGGCGTCCGAGCATTTCATGGAGGAGCTGACCGAAGCTTCGACGGGGGCATATCTTCAAGGGTTCCAACATGGGAAGGAGAAGGTGGCCAGAGACTTAAACTTTCCCCAGGCCCTTGAAGTGGAGCCGACCCCTCTCTGAGATGGGCTCGTCTGATGATGAGGATGCACCCGCCAACTCATGAGCCCCATACTGTATTTTGTTTTGTGAACCCGACGTGGTCGGCATTTTGTGAACACTTTCAAATTAATGAAACACTCTTTTCAACGGAATTCATCTCCGCTTGATTGCCACTGTCACTTCAAACTCTTTGGCAGCCGACGTGGGACCCTCAGGGGATTCGTCGGTGCCGAGCAATCCATAGCTTACCCTTAGATAATTCGACTTAGCTTCGTAGGACCGGATCTTGAGGTCAGAAGGCATGAAACCTGTGTTCCCAACAGAGTGTAGGACTCGAAGGTCAAGATAAAACCGAGCCTTCCGAGCCGTCCGCACGTTGCTTTGCCAACGGTGCGCATCTTTTTGTGCTTGGCTAGCCCAAGGCTTTTGTGCCGACCGGGGTTGGGTTTTATGCCTGGCTGGTCCAGGGCTTTAAGTGCCATCAGGTGTTGGGCTTTGGGTGCCGTCGGGTGTCGGGCTTTAGGTGCCGTCGGGTGTCGGGCTTTATGCTTGGCTGGCCTAGGGCTTTAGATGCCGACGGGTGTCGGGCTTTATGCCTGACTGGCCAAGGGCTTTAGGTGCCGATGGATGTCGGGCTTTAGGTGTCGTCGGGTGTAGGGCTTTGAGTGCTGTCGGGTGTCGGGCTTTAGGTGCCGACAGGTGTCGGGCTTTATGCCTAGCTGGCCCAGGGCTTTAGATGCTGACGGGTGTCGGGCTTTATGCCTGGCTAGCCCAGGGCTTTAGATGCCGATGGGTGTCGGGCTTTATGCGTCGTCGGGTATCGGGCTTTAGGTGTCGACAGGTGTCGGGCTTTATGCCTAGCTAGCCCAGGGCTTTAGATGTCGACGGGTGTCGGGCTTTATGCCTGGCTGGCCCAGGGCTTTAGGTGCCGACGGGTGTTGGGCTTTATGCCTGGCTGACCCAGGGCTTTAGGTACCGACGGGTGTCGGGCTTTATGCCTGGCTGGCCCAGGGCTTTAGGTGCCGACGGGTGTTGGGCTTTAGGTAAAAAGAACTCAGGAGCTAAAATTGGAATTTGTTAATATGGGAGGGGCGAAAGCCCAAAAGAATACTGCACAATATTTAATGTGAGAGGAGAAATGCGTTACTGATAATATCGACGAAGGTTGTTTGCATTCCATATCCTAGGAAGCGACTTCCCATCAAGCTCTTCAATCTTGTAAGCTCCATGACGAAGTGTCTCGGCGATCCGATAGGGTCCTTACCAATTTGGGGCTAGCTTGCCTCCCTCCGTCGGCTTCGAAACTTTGGCCCGTCGAAGGATCAGGTCCCCCATCAGGAAAGTTCTGGGACGCACACAGGCGTTGTAATATTTGGTGGCTCGTTGCTGGTAGACCGCCATCCGAAGCGCGCTTGGTCTCGCATTTCCTGCACCAGGTCGAGGTTGGCTCGCAGCTGGTCTGGGTTGCCCTCCTTGTTGTACGACTCCACCCGAGGGCTCGGTGAGCCAACCTCTACTGGGATGACGGCTTCAGATCCAAAGACTAAGCTGAATGGGGTCTCGCCGGTGGGGGCTCGCGGCGTTGTGTGGTAGGCCCACAGCACGTTAGGAGCTCCTTCACCCATCATCCCTTGCAGTCATCCAGTCGAGTCCTCAGCCCTTGGAGAATGATTCGATTAGTTACCTCGGCCACCCCGTTGGTCCGAGGGTGCCCGACGGAAGTGAATTTCTGATGGATGCCCAGTTTGGAGCAGAATTCCCGGAAGGACGTGTTGTCAAAGCCATTGTCGGTGACCAGGGTATGCGGCAGTCCGAACCGACATATAATGGACTTCCAAAAGAAGGTTCTCATTTTGCTTTCCGTGATCTTAGCAAGGGCTTCGGCTTCAACCCACTTGGTGAAGTGATCAACGGCCACCAGGAGGAACTTTCGCTGTCCGAAGGCTGGGAGAAATGGTCCCAGGATATCCATACCCCACTGGGCGAAGGGCCAGAGTGCCACCAAGGGGGTTAACTGAGACGTCGGTTGTCGCTAAATATTAGCATGGCGCTGATAGCTGTCACATCTCTTAATGAGCTCGGCTGCATCCTCCTTCATGGTCAGCCAAAAGTACCCCTGTCGTAGGGCCTTGTAAGCTAGGGCTCTGCCCCCCAGGTGACTTCCACAGATGCCTTCATGGAACTCCCGCAGGATGTAGTCTGATTCTGCCGGTCCCACGCACCTGAGGACCGGGTATGAGAATGATCTTCGATAAAGCTTCCCATCCATCATCAAAAATCTCGGGGCCCTCCGCCTGAGTAGCTTGGCCTCAGCAGGGTTCTCTGGGAGAGTGCGTCGGTCAAATATCGGACGTAGGCATCATCCAGGAGGGCTCTTGCTCCACCAGTAACGCTTCATCCGTAACTTAATGCTTGGGGCCTGGAGGTGCTCCACATATGTTCTTCCCAGCGTTCCATCGGTCGAAGTGGCTAAACGGGATAATGCGTCGGCCCTGGCGTTCTCCGCTCGAAAAATGTAGTGACATGGAAGTAAGAGAACCGAGAGGCTTGGGATTGCACCTTGCTCAGATAACGAGACATGGTTGGATCCCTAGCTTCATACTCCCTAGTGATCTGCCCAGAAACAAGCTGAGAGTCCATGAAGGCCCACAAACGCCTCGCGCCTAACTCCTCAGCCAACCTCATTCCTGCTAACAAAGCTTCATACTCCGCCTGGTGTTAGTTGCCGGGAACTGGAATCTGAGAGCATACTCCATCGCATCCCCCTCAGGGCTCGCAAGAATGAGTTTGGCTCCGCTTCCTTGAGAATTTGCTGCTCCATCCACATGCAAAATCCAGTCCTTTTTTCTGCCTCCTCGTCGAGGGGGGTCCACATACTCCTCCGAGCGTACCTCCTTCACACCCTTCTCGGTCCAGGAACACTCAACCAAGAAATCAGCTATCACCTGAGACTTCATGGCCGACTTTGGTCGGATGGATAGGTCAAATTCACTTAGTTTAATGGCCCATTTGGCTAGCCGACCGGAGGTGTCAGGGCGAGATAGAATGGTCCGAAGAGGTTGGTCCATGAGCACCACAATGGGATGGGCTTGAAAGTAGGGTCGGAAGCGTTGGGCAGAGACCACCAGGGCAAAAATGATCTTCTCAGTTCTAGAGTATCTGGTCTCGGCATCATGAAGTACCTTGCTGGTGTAATAGATCGACCTCTGGACTCTATCAACATCCATGCGCACGAGCACAGAGCTGACAGCTTCGGGGGAGTTTGCGAGATATAGGAAGAGCTCCTCTCCACTCTTTGGCTTGGACAACAGTGGGAGAGTGGATAAAAATTGCTTCAATTCCTCAAAGGCATCCTGACACTCCTTTGTCCACTCGAAGCCATTGACCTTGCAGCGCCTTAAAGAAGGGCATGCACCTTTCTGCCGATCTTGACATGAAGCGACTCAAAGCCGCCACCTTTCCAGTTAGGCGTTGCATCTCCTTCTTGTTAGCTGGGGCCTCATCTCCAAGATAGCCATGATCTTGTTAGGGTTGGCTTCAATCCCTCGCTGGGTTACCATAAAGCCCAGAAACTTGCCTGCCGCTACTCCAAAGGCGCACTTGTGGGGGTTAAGCCTCATCTGATACCGGCGCAGGTTGTTGAAGGTCTCCTCGAGGTCAGCGACATGGTCAGCAGCACTGGTGCTCTTGGTCAGCATATCATCCATATACCTCCATGTTGCGCCCTATCTGGTCCTCAAAGACCTTATTCATCAACCTTTGATAGTGGCTCCGGCATTCTTCAGCCCAAACGGCATCATCTTGTAGCAGTAAATCCCCTTTTCTGTAATAAAAGAGGTGGCTTCTTCATCTGCCGGGTTCATCCTGATCTGATTGTACCCCGAGAATGCGTCCATGAAACTAAGAGTTTCATGCCGGATGTGGCGTCCACTAGCTGGTCGATCGGGGTAACGAGAAGCTGTCTTTGGGGCATGACTTGTTGAGGTCGGTGAAGTCCACGCACATCCTCCAGCTCCTACTGGCCTTGCAAACCATCACGACATTTGCCAGCCAGTCCGAGTAGTGTACCTCATGGATGTGACCGGCCGCCAGTAGCTTCCGCACCTCTTCATCCATGGCCTTCTGTCGATCGAGGGCGAAACTCCTTTTCTTCTGCCGAATAGGTCGGCACTCCATCCGAATGTTAAGTTGGTTGGTAATCACTCATCTGGAATTCTGGCATATCGGACGCCGACCAGGCAAAGACATCCGCATTAGCTTGCAGAAAGGTGAGGAGTCGGTCACGAGCCTCCTCCGGAAGTAGGGCTCCAATCCGGACTGTTCTCATTGGGTCCTCCGCGAGGGGGAAAGTAAGCAGATGCTCGGCCGGCTCTCCTCTTCTCTCCAGGTCTCGAGGATCCAGCGTCTCAGGTACCAGCGCGGGTGCCGCCCCCTGCGGGCTAGGGGCCATGTGGTAGCAAAGTGAAGGTGGATTCTGCTCCCCCCACATCTCCCCAACTCCTTCGCTGGTAGGAAACCTCACAAGGAGCCTTTTAGTGGATATGACAGCATCCAAAAGATTGAGCCCGGACCTCCCGAGGATTGCGTTGTAAGAAAGGGGCACACGAACCACCAAAAACTTCATGAAAATCGTACTTTGACATAGGGCTGTGCCAGCCATCATAGGGAGAGTGACCTCCCCCTCGACTTTCACAGAATCTCCAGTAAACCCCATTAGGGGCGTGGCGACGGCCCGGAGTAGATCAGGTGACAGGTTCATACGAACAAAAGCGTCATAGTTCAAAACATCCACAGAGCTCCCACTATCAACTAGAATTCTTTTACAGGATGTTTAGCGATTGTCATAGATATGACGACGCTGTCATCATTTTTGTTTACTACCTCCTCTAAATCCTTCTTAAAGAAAGGAATTACGGAATCCAACTCCCCTCCCCTCTCGGCCTCTTCGGCGGGCCTCCTGCCCCCAGGAAATCATCGCCACCATCTTCTCCATTGGGGCGTTGTCGATCATCGGTGGCGGGGCGCTGATGGGCCAGGAGCTCCCGGGTTGTTCCTCTGGACGAACTTTCCAGTTGGCCCCGCTGGATAAGGTCTTCGATAGCCTTCTTCAGCTGGCGACACTCGTCAGTATCATGACGTGATCCCGTGGTGGCGATAATAGAGGTTCTTGTTGCGAGCGATCTTGGGTTTAATGGAGGAGGGCGCTGAAGATAAGACTCCCCTTCAATCTCGAGTAAGATCTGAGATATCGGGGCAAGCAGTGGGGTGTAGGTCCATCTCTTGGTGCAGGGGCTCGGGGACGGTTGTCTGGCCGGCGAGGAGGCTCAGGTCTTCTGGGGCGAGCTTCGGCAGGTTCCGGTCGGGCCGGTTTCTTGGGGACGTTCCGCCAGCCTCGTGCCGGGAGAAGTCAGCCTCGTCAGCTCGAATGTACTTCTGGGCCCGGGTCAGGAGCTCGGCGTAGGAGCCGGGTGGCTTCTTGTCGAGAGAGTATGCGAAGCGAGACGGACGAAGCCCTCGCTTCAAGGCCAAAGTAGCCACCGAGTATTCAAGGTTGTAGACCTCAGGGCCGCCTCCTTGAACCGAGCGACATAATCCCGTATGGACTCACCGCTCTTCTGCTGGATGGCGAAGAGGCTATCTGCTATCCTTGGAATCTTTCGGCAGGCATCAAAATGGGCCAAGAAAGCCCTCTCCAACTGCGGAAGGAATCAATGCTCCGTGGTGGCAGGCGGGAGTACCAAGCTCGGGCGGCCTTCTTCAGGGTGGCTGGGAAGGCGATGCACATGAGTGAGTCGGTGGCCCCCTGGACTTGCATGAGAACTTTATAACTTTCCAAGTGGTCTAAGGGGTCTGTGGTCCCGTCATAAGGATCTAGCGGGGAAGGCGGAACCGGTGGAGATGGGTTCTTCCATGATGCGGAGAGATAATAGAGGCCGCTGTCGTAGTCGTCTCTGGCAAGTGGATGATCCAACGGCTAAGTTCCTCCAACCTCTGGTTATACTCGTCGAGTCGACGCTCGGCTCGACGGGCCATCCGGCCATCAACAGATCTCTCCCCAGAAGATTCAGAGGATGAGAACGGGGACGGCGATGTCGGTGAGGGCGCTCTGCCTCCTTCCCATGCCGCCGCTTAGGAGAGACACTAGCGTGGCGGGAAGGCGACCGGTGCCTCTTAGAGACTTCTCGGTGGTGAGGCTTGGGCGGAGCTTGATGGTGGCGATCCCCGGCACCGGTGATCTCCTTCGGGAGGAATGCTGGCTGGATTGTACCACCCCTAGGACTGATGGATTTGGCTTCAGCTGCTGCGCGGCCGCCTGTTGGTGCTGTAGGCCTTGAACCACGCCAGAGATTAGACTTGTGGCCAGGGCGGTGAATCGATCTTCTTGGAACTGCTGCGGGGGAGGCGCTGGACATCGGCCGTAGGAGCGGAAGGTCCAGCCTCCTGGGGGTGCAGCGGCTCCGGAATGCTAGCCGCGAGAGCCGGGGGAGCCTCCGCGGGTGGACCGGCCCCACGGTGCTGCCCCCCAGCGCAACTGGCAGAAACTCCCTTCGTTCGGGTCGTCACCATGGCTTCAAGAGCTTGAAAAGAGAGATTGCAGATTGTGGTTCGATGTCTTTTCTTTCCTCCCCCCTACCTGGCGCGCCAATCTGATGATGCCAAGTCACCTTCTTCAAGCGTCGAGGAAGACGGACGTCCTTCTCACCGGACCCCTGCAAGAAAAGTCCCCAAAGACCGGATGCTCCGGTGGGGACCCTCCGATGCTCAAGTTAGTTACTTGGGATCAAACAAGAACTGCTCAGTAGAAGAGAGCTGAGACAGTTAGGGTTTTGCTAGGAGGAAGAAAGCTAGAAAACCAGAGTTCAAGGATCCTTACAGCGGGCGCGTGCTTTATACCTGTTCGGATGTCCCTTTCTATTCCCATCATCACTGATTCTTAGGAGCCCAGTTCAATAACGGACAAAATACGGGGCCGATGATGACAAGTTGTACTGTTATCGTACACACCGGATGCATCATGAGTTACCTGTCAGTACGACCTCACAAATGTCTCGCATCTGAGGTAGTCTGGTGCGCGTCACCGCTGCAACGGGCAGATGGTGATCCGCATACCGTAACGGGGTATGGCCATGCACAGTGACTAAGATACAACGGATCATACGCCGTTATGAGGCATGGCCACCCTCTGCCACGGATGTGCGGTGGATTATGTGAGCACGCTAGATGGCCCAGAATAACCTGACCATGCGCCAGGGATTGAGATGCCATTCGTGCGCCCTGAGACTGTGTAGGAGGTCCCGGGGTTAATGTACTGTCCATGTACCCCGAGACCGAGAGGTAGGTCTCGGAGGTTGAGATACTGTTCCTATGCTCCGAGACCGAGAGGTAGGTCTCGGGGGTTGAGATACTGTTCTGAGATACTGTTCATGTGCCCCGAGATCGAGAGGTAGGTCTCCGGGGTTGAGATACTGTTCATGTGCCCCGAGACCAAGAGGTAGGTCTCGGGGGTTGAGATACTGTTCATGTGCCCCGAGACCGAAAGGTAGGTCTCGGGGGTTGAGATACTGTTTATGTGTCCCGAGACCGAGAGGTAAGTCTCAAGGGTTGATGTAGCCCCCGTCAGCTGCCGCTATCTTTGCCGTTTACTCTAACGGTGTAGGATCAGCCATATCAAGCTCATTAAAAATATCATGATGCCACTCCTTTCAGTGAAGATGTTCATCGCTTCGATGCCATGATCACCTCGTAAGAATCAGAAAGATGGCCAGTGGAATGGAAGAACAAGAGTAATTGGTAGAAAGGTAATATTCCTTCCATAAGAAGGCGTTCTAAGATTTGGAAGTTTCTTGCACATCACGATCTTTCTCAATGGCATCCCAGAGACCATAGTGGCCGAAGGGTCAGCATGGTGGCTCAGGATAGCGAGGGTCAAATCATAAGGGGAAGAATTTTGCTTTAGTTTCGGAATGAGACTAACGTAGTGACCAATTCAGCGAGTTGGACGCATCAAATGACAAAATAAATAAATAAATAAAAATAAAAACTTTTATTATATTAATGATCTTAATTGATTTTTTTTATAAAAATAATAAAAATATCATAGCAAAACTTTTCTCTTTTTGCTTATACATAAGAAATCCCGGCATTTTTAATTTGCACTTCCTTTCATATTTTTTCAAACAGCAATCAAAAAAATCTAGTGTATTTCAATATTCAAAAGCCTTTTAACTTGATAAGTCCTCTTATCTAATACGTCGTTCTCAACTGGTAGAGATAAGTCTTTTTATTTTTTTTGATCAACCATTGGATGCTGATCAATCTTTGGACTGAATCATCATTCCCATTGGATTGATTCGTCACTCTCAACCGGTGCTTGCTTCCTTATAAATATTCGAAGATGCATGTATTTAACTCATTCAAAATTTTATGCTTTCCATTCCATCTTTATCCAGAGATTTATTCCTTCATCCTTATCCAGTCCAGAGATTCATTCCTTTGCTTTCATTCTTATCCAAAGAGAAGGAAATCATCTCGATTGTTCATCCTCTTCTGACATTAGTGTGTGAAAGCCTGTTAGAAGACTCTGCTGTTGTATCCTGGAGGGTAGTCGTACTCTGATCTTTTACACCAAGATATTATCTTCGAGAGGCACGAATATACTCTTAAGGATAGTGCTGTGCACGCCACAACATCTTCTCAAATACATTCAAATAGATAATATCATTCCGGGTACTGTTTTTCCTCAAACTTATCCAACAATCTTAAGAGTAGAATATGGACTCTCTTATGGTTGCTGCCATAGTTGTTAGATCCGGACTGGACATCGATCCGGCCAAGGGCTCGGGTCACCGAGTCACTAGTTCAACCGGTCGGGTCACCGGTTGAACCATCGATTCAATTATTTTAATATAAAATATATTTATAATAATAAAAATTAATTTTTAATAAAAAAATTAATCAAAAATTAAGATCAATATGATAATAAACTTTAACATCTAATGCCATAAAAACTTCAAATTATAATCATACAAACGCATTAAACTAATAATTTAAAAGTGATATGTATAACAATCTTTTAAAATTTAAATATAAAAAGTCAAAACACACTTGAAATCTACTAGCACCTACACTAAAGAATTAAAATAAGAGTCATCAAAGATTCAAAAGGTGCAAAATTTGGGTCAAAACTTAAAAGTTAAAACCCATTTGAGTCTCTTGAGTATGCATAGTAGGCTCTTGAGTCTCCTCTCTATCAATGTTTTGACTTTCATCTCCACCACTGACACTAGCACCATTACTTCTACCATAAGCATTATTTTCATCTCTATCACGATAACCTCCACCATTAGAACCATGACCATTATCGCCATTACTAGTTTCATCATCATCATAATCATCCAAATTCAATAATCCTATAAATTAATATAATATGATAAGGATAAAAATTAAATTTAATGTAAATAACATAAACTTTTAAAACTATAATTACCATTATCATTTGGAGTATCTTGAATTGCACATGATGCCAATTCATGATGAAATATATTTATTTCATCGATGCTAGAGTTGATGGGTCTTCTACTAACACCCATTCAGCATTTTCACCATATGCTTCAAAGTCAATGGGGTCATAATTTCAACCCTTGATATGATTCCTACATAACACAATATCCAAAATTATAATACGTAATTTAAACAACATAATATACAATAAAAGTTATATCAATTAAAATAATTACCTTTGTTGCAATCTTAAGTTGTAATGAACATAAACAAGGTCATTCAACCTTTGATGCTGCAATCTATTCCGCTTTTTAGAATGGATATACTCAAAAATACTTCAATTTCGTTCGCATCTAGATGAACTACATGTTTGACTTAAAATGCGGATGGCTAACATGTGCAAATTTGAAGCACAACTCTCATAAGTGATCCACCATTCATCTACATCCATTGACACATTCATTACATAAAAATGTAATAACAAACAAATGTTATAGTTAAAGAAGTGGTTATACCTGGAGGCAAAAGGTTGTGGTCATTAATTGCAGTCTTTCGACCAAAGTCATGAACAACATCTCTAAATAGCTTCATTTCACTTGTAAGTTTGCTTTGTAAAGATGGATATCATGTCCATATCTCTCAATCACATCTAAAAGTTCATATATGGCAAAATGGTGTTTGTCCATCATCGATGCATCATATTGAAAATGAGGATTCAAGTAAAATCCTTCTGCATGTAGTCTCCTATGCAACTATGTATCCCATCTGGACTGCAGGATATCTAGAAATGGTTAAACTGCATTCTTTTTTCTTTGAAATTTTCTTTTCATAACATCACTAGCATAATGGATAGCTTCATATAGATAACCCATTGCAGGCCTATCATCACTATCAACAAGCCTTAACACTTGGACAAGTGGTTCAGTGAGCTGCACAATCATTAAACTCTCACTCCAGAAGGTTGAATTTAAGATATCTTTAACAAATTTTTTTCCTTTGCTATCTTTGGCATAGGCTGAAGTCATCCATTCATTGGATGTTACCATCCACATAAGATCATCTTTGCTTGTCAATAAACTTTATAAGGCAATAAAATTTGTGGCAAACCGTCTTGGAGCTGGACTAAGTATTTCTCTACCTCCAGTAAATTGTCTCATCAAATATAAAGGATAACAATGATTATACACATATTTAGTTATCCTAAAAGCATGATCCACAGCAGAACTTACCAATGGTAATTTTTCAATATCAGATAGCATGAGGTTAATACAGTGAGCAGCACAAGAAGACCAAAATAAAGGTAAAAACTCACACTCCAACAATCTACCAGCAGCCACATAATTTGAAGCATTATCGGTGACCACATGCACAATATTCTCCTTCTAACAAATAAAACGACTTCTTTAAATAATTGGAACAATGTTTCAACAGTCTTAGCAGCATGTGATGCATCAACAGACTTAAGAAAAATAGTGCCTCTTGGGCAATATACCAAAAAATTAATTAATATCCTTCTTTTCTGATCTGTCCATCCATTCGCCATAATAGTGCACCCTATTTTTTTTTCAAGTAGAACGAAAGCTCTCCACAAATTCTTTAATCTCATCAACAATCTTACCCAACAGATAACCCCAAATAGAATGATAGTTTGGTCCCTTATACCCCGGATCCATAATAGCAATAGCATCAATAGCAGGTTGATAGTACATGAATTTTGTAGCATTAAAAGGAATGCATGCATCAATCATCCATTTAGCAATAGCTAAATCACAACGTTCAATAGCATCTTTGTTTTGCAATACACTTTTCAAAGTAGGTTGTGCTCCTGGAGTGGTCCTAGGCATGAAATAATTTGCAATATTTGCATGTTTTTTTTTCTTTATCTCCATGATCTATCACCCTTTTTTTTCCTCTCAATTCAACTACATCATCATCCTCTATATTTATGGCCCTATATGCTTTCTCTTCATGCACCCTATATGTAGGACTAAATGGATTCACCTCATCATGTATTTTCTTCAATTTCTTTTTCTTTTCTGTGGTACTTTTTAAGCTTTGTATCATTTGATATTGAACATCAGCAATAACTTTCTTATACCCATCCACCTCTCCTTTTACCCATGCTAAATATTGTTTAACTCGATGAATGCCCCCTCCAGCAAATACTTTATTACAAAATAAGCATACTAACTTTACTTTTTTTGTATTTCCACTCAATTTAGGAGCTTCTCAACAATAAGCCCATGCAGGATCCGTTCTCCCTCTAACACCACTAGACTGAGTAGAAGCTATTCTAATAGAATCACATGTTGTTGGAGTTGTAGCATTTTCATTTTCAGCCATCACTACAAATACCAAATATACCGAATTTATTAACAACACAATCACAACATATACTCAAATATGCATAATTATACTCATCAACAATCAATAAATAATTTAAACATTATAGTATTATACAATCTATAATAAACTAAACTCATTCACCATTTATTCAATCCATCACTAATCAAATATCAAACATTATACAATCCACAATAAACTAAACTAATTTATGTATACTTACATAAGTTCAATTTTTAACCACGTTGAAGCAAGTATAACCATTTCCACAAGTGGGTATTATCTAGCTTCCTAAATTTCAAACATGTTTTATACCAATTGTTAGGACCCCAGCAAACACAACTAATGCATAAGCAGGTTGGAAGGCTTAGGATTTAATTAGAACTTAACATTCTGAAAACACAAAGCTATCTCAATTTTTTTTTTTTTTTCCCATTTTAACGGCCGCTGTTAGTTAGAGTAACGAAAAAGCCCATGTACTTGGGGGCATCTATGATAGATTTACAATATTAGTCGCATTGTAGTCAGATTGATGTCACCATGGTTACATTTTTTTTTGGTTTTAAATCAATAATAATTTTATTAGTTTACACATATAGAGTATAGACATGCATAACTAGACCTAAATTTATGGTAGCTTTTTAAATATTTAAACTAAATTAGACACTATCTTGCATGTACAAGCCTACAAGGAATATGACCAAGCGGAACATGACCGAGCTTCAATAACTTCTAATTAGAGAAAGTACATAGGTATTATAGAAATATTAAACAAGGAAGAAATGCTTTTGCAAGAACAACTTGAAATATTTAATAATGCATTCAAGGTAATGTACTCTATTCTCCACCGTGTACACCAATTGAGTAGAGCTTTTCAGAAACTTATCCTTCCAATTGATTGTTGTTTAGTTACTTTAGTAAACTGCAACAGGAAATAAATAATTAAATATAACTAAATTGCTGTAAGAAAATAGAGAGAAGAAAACAGAGAGCGGAGCTTGGGCAATAGAATAATAGATTACTCAAGGCCAAGCAGGCGAGGCAGGTGTAGCCCGAGAGAATCAGGGATGGTCAGACGGAGGAAGAGGAAGACTCGAAGAGCGTCTCGACAAAGAGACGGAGGCAAGCATAGCCCAGAGAGTCAGGACGGTCGGACAGATGGAGGGAGAAGAAGACTCGAAGTCGTAGAGGCGTAGTCGACATCTCAGCGAAGAGACGGAATCACGGAGGCAAGCGTCAAGGCCACGTCCCACTGGAAGAAAGAAGATTCAAGAAACTCAGAAGTCAGGACTCAGAAGTCGAAGAAGGGATGAAGACGAATCAAACTATCCAAAAAAATAAAAAAATTTGAAACGGCTAACCCGTAACCCATTTGGTTCAGACCGGGTTGACCGGTTCACGAGTAAATCGGACGGGTTAACCAAGTTATTCCGGGTTACTTGCATGTCCAATTTTATGTTAGAATTGGACCGGTTTAGCCTTCAGGTCCCGATTCAACCGGTTGAACCGGCCGGTCCGGTCCGGTTTTGATAACTATGGTTGTTGCTACTAAGTCCTTTCTTAATACATCTAAGATTGAGAATTTACTGGTTCCCATTATAAACATTGGCAAGAGAAAATATTTTTAATATTAGATGTTTATAATATTGCATATGTTTTGACTGGTCCTAAACCTGAGAAAGAGGAGGACCTTCTAAATTGGGAAAAGACTAACAGAATATATAGGCATACTATTCTTAGTACTCTATTCAATGAACTATTTAATATTTATTATCCTATTAAATCAGCATGGGAAAGCCTTAAAAGAAAATATAATTTTGAAGATGCTGGTTCTCAAAAATTTGCAATAGAAACCTTTTTAACTTTACCATGTCAGAAGATAAAGATGTGTCATCTCAGATCCATGCTTTCCATGTTCTCATAAATGACCTTAAAAATAAAATATTATTCTTTCTTATGCTTATATTGCTAGATCCCTAATTAAAAAATTACCTGAATCTTGAAAAGATTATAAGAATAATCTAAAGCATAAAAGAAAGACTATGTCCCTTGAAGACGTCATTGTGCATATTAGGATTGAAGAGCAAAATAGAACTTGAGAAAAGATAGAAAAGGCTAAGGAAATAACTGGTAAGGCTAATCTAATAGAGGATGAATCTAGTAAGGATAGACATAAGTCCTATAAGCCCAAACATAGAAATAATTACAAGAAATATGATAAGAAGCCTCATGTTCAAAAAGTCAAAATTTTTAGAAGAAAAATGGATTTGCTATGTTTGTGGGAAACCAGGACACCATGCTGCCCAATGCAGGTTCAGAAAAAATAATGATGCTCCAGCCAAACCAAAGGCTAACTTGATGGTTGGAGAAGATATAATTGCTGCGGTTGTTAGCGAGGCCAATATTATTGCACATACAAAGGACTGGGTGATGGATTCTCTGGAGCCACGCATCATATATATGGCGATAGAAATGCATTTGCCTCCTATATCCTACTATCAGAAGAAGAGGAGCAAGTTTTCATGGGCAACTCAAAGTCTTGTTCAGTGATTGGCAAAGAAAAAGTCAATGTAAAACTGACTTCTGAAAAAGTCCTTTTACTTGGAGATGTGCTACATGTGCCGGACATCCGTGTGAACCTGATTTCTGTAGCCTTGCTTGGAAAAATGGTGTGAAAGTATCATTTGAGTCTGACAAAGTTGTCATGACCAAATCTGAAAATTTTATTGGAAAAGGATATTGTAACCATGGTCTATTTGTATTAAATGTACTCGAAGTTATGAATGGAAATGCATCATCTTCTTCTGCTTACTTGCTTGACTCTATTAATCTTCGGCATGGTAGATTAGGACATGTTAATTACTTTTATATTAAAAGAATAAAATAATTAGGTTTGCTAAATAACATATCTACTTCTTATGATCATAAAAATGTCAAACATTTGTAGAATCTAAATTAACCAAAAGGAGTTGCAAATCTATTCATACAAGAAAAACTGAATTGTTAGATTTAATTCATTCTGACTTAGGAGATTTAAAAGATAATATGACTAGAAATGGAAAGAAATATTATATTACTTTTATCGATGATTTTTTCGTTATGCAATGGTTTATCTTTTAAAATCAAAAGATGAAGCCTTTAAAATATTTTTAAAATATAAGGCAGTGGTTAAAAATTAATTAACAAGAAAAATAAAAAGACTTAGATCTGATAGAGGAGGAGAATATGATTCTACTCCTTTTACTGATTATTGTGCACAACACGGTATAATTCATGAATCTACTCCTCCTTATTCACCTGAATCTAATGGAGTGGCTGAGAAAAAGAATAGAACACTTAAAGAAATAATGAATGCATTGCTCCTTAGTTCTGGTGCACCCATGAACTTGTGGGGGAAAGCCCATCTTTCTGCTTATTTTATTCAAAATAGAATTCCTTATAAGAAAACCAATAAAATACCCTATGAGTTATGGAATGGTCATTTGCCAAGTTTTAAATATTTAAAAGTATGGGGTTCTTTAGCTAAGGTCTTGCTTCCTGAACCTAAAAAGAGAAAGTTAGGATCTAAAACCTTTGATTGTATGTTCATAGGTTATGTTCAAAATAATCCTGCAAATAAATATAGTGCAGCCTATAGGTTCTTAGTGATTAAAAGTAAAAATAATATCATGAAACCTAATACTATAGTTGAGACCAAAGATGCAGAATTTTTTGAACATATCTTTCCTATGAGAACGTCCTTACAAAGACCTTCTAGACCACAAGTGGTTGAACCTAATTTAAAGCCTGATGACATTCAAGAGCTAAGGAGATCCAAGAGAATCAGAAAGGAAACAATCTAGGAGATGATTTTTATACTTTTCTTGTTGATAATGATCCTCAAACCTATTATGAAGCAATTTCATCTCCTGATGCTATATTTTGGAGAGAGGCTATAAATAATGAGATAGAATCCATCATGAGCAATCATACATGGGAAATAGTAAGTTTACCCCTAGAGCTAAAATTATTGGGTGTAAATGGATCTTTAAGAAAAAGCTAAAGCCTGATGGTTCTATTGAAAAATTTAAAGCAAGGTTGGTTGCAAAAGGTTTTTCTCAAAAGAAAGATATTGACTACTTTGATACTTTTGCAGCTGTGACAAGAATAACTTCTATTAGAGTCTTAATCGCTCTTGCATCTATTCATAAATTGATAATTCATCAAATAGATATTAAAACTGTATTTCTTAATGGAGACCTAGAAGAAGAAATATATATGGATCAACCTGAGGGTTGTGTTCTTCTTGGTAACGAGCATAAAGTTTGTAAATTAATTAAATCTTTGTATGGCTTGAAACAAGCACCAAAACAATGGCATGATAAGTTTGATAAAGTGCTAGTTTCAAATGGATATCAAATTAATAGTGCTGATAAATGTATTTATTCTAAAGTTGTTAATCATGAATGTGTTATAATTTGTTTGTATGTGGACAATATGCTCATATTAGGCACTAATTTTGATATTGTTACTAGCACCAAAATATTCTTGACTTTGAATTTTGATATAAAAGATATGGGAGAAGCAGATATGATTTTAGGAATTAGACTTGTAAAGAAGTCGAATAGTATCATACTTTCACAAGAACATTATGTTGAGAAAATCTTGAAAAAGTTTTTACATTTTGATTGTAAGCCTGTGAGCACTCCTTATAATGCTAATTCACAGCTTAAGAAAAATAAAAGCAATGGTATCTTACAATCCAAATATGCTCAAATTATTAGTCTTATGTATTTGATGAACTGCACTCGACCTGGCATTGCTTGTGTTGTAGGAAGACTAAGCAGATATACCCAATGTCCTAACAATGATCATTGGATTGCATTACAAAGAGTACTTAGATATTTGAAAGGAACCATGAGCTATGGTTTAATGTATTGTGGGACTCCTATAGTATTAGAAGGGTATTGTGATGCTAACTAGATTTCAGACTCTGATGAGATGAAATCCACTAGCAGATATGTGTTTACCCTTAAAGGAGGAGCAGTGTCATGGAAATCATCTAAGCAAACATATATAGCTTAGTCTACAATGGAATCCGAGTTTATTGTCTTGAAGAAGGCTGGTACTAAGGCTGAATGGCTCAGGAATCTTTTGATAGATCTTTCCATTTGGATGAGACCAGCTCCATCTGTGTCTATACATTGTGATTGTCAGGTTGCCATAGCTAAAGCTAAAAATAAAATTTATAATAGAAAGAGTACACATATACGTCTAAGACATAATATTGTGAGGCAACTTATTAATGATGACTAATATTTTTGGATTATGTAAGGTCAGAGTTGAATTTGGCGATCCTCTGACTAAGCCTCTAAGCAGAAAGCTTGTGAGCAATATATCGAGGGAAATGGATTATACTTAAATTAAAAGTTGAAGTGATGGTGACCCAACCTTATGAATGGAGATCCCGGAAAGAAGGTTCATATGGGAAAAATAATTCACTAGATAACTTGGAGTATACTATTATAAATATTTATATTATAAAATCCTTTCTATGGTGTGAGATAGTATTCTGCAGTGTTTAGGTTGAACTAATATGTGAAGTTCTTAATGGATGTCATAGCCTAATTTGGGTGGTATACAAAACTGTAGTGTATACTTGATGACAATCCACCTATATGAGTATAAAGGTGATGGCCACTTTCTATGAGATTTGGATGGGATCTCTAGAGCACTCAGAATATCCAGGTAGACGTATAGCCGAAACGTGTCAACCCGCTTGAACAACCGAAATCTGAGAGATGGAATGTGAGTTATAAGTCAATGATCCAATAAAAGAAGGATTGGTTCATAGAAACTAGTTTCACCAACCTTTTATGGATTACACTTGTTTTCTCTATGCCTAGTTCATAGTCACATAGACATCATAGCTTATGCATTACATTCTTAAAGTTTCTTCAAAGTTTGTCTTGTCTTCTTTTGTATATTAAAATAGTGGAGGATCGTTAGAAATCTAGTGTATTTCAATATTCAAAAGCTTTTGACTTGATAAGTCCTTTTATCTGATACGTCGTTCTCAACCGGTAGGGATAAGTCTTTTTATTTTTTTTGACCAACCGTTGAATGCTGATCGACTTTTAGACTGAATCGTCATTCCCGTTGGATTGATTTATCGCTCTCGACCGATGCTTGCTTCCTTATAAATATTTGAAGCAATGCCGGTGTTTAACTCATTCAAAATTTTATGCTTTCCATTCCATCCTTATCCAGAGATTCATTCCTTCATCCTTATCCAGTCCAGAGATTTATTCCTTTGCTTCCGTTCTTATCTAAAGAGAAGGAAATCATCTCGGTTGTTCATCCTCTTCTGACATTGGTGTGTGCATGCCTGTTAGAAGACTCTACTATTGTATCCTAAAGAGTAATCATGCTCTGATCTTCTGCACCGAGATATTATCTTCGATAGGCACGAATCTACTCTAAAGACAGTGCCATGCACGCCACAACATCTTCTCAAATATATTTAAATAGATAATATCATCTCAAATACTATCTTTCCTCAAACTTATCCAATACATGCATGTATGATCATTTGCCAGCATCATCACCGGATTCTCCGTGATCCCTTCAAACCCGACATTGTTGAATGTTGAAACCCGACATCATTTCGTGGAAGCTACTTCCTCTAGAAGTGCAAAAGATTACCTTTTAAGAAGAAATGTAAATTAAGGTTATGGCTGTCAAAAGATAAAAGAATTCCAGTTGCCTCTTGGCCTTATCTTTGCCTCCCGCCTCTTTAAAAGGCTACCATTTCACCACTACAATAATACAGTAATACCTTCCAATAGGAAGCTCATATAGCCCCAAAAAGGTCAAGGTGCAATGTGATTATATTAATGGTTATAAATTAATCATAAAAAAAAGGATGATTGGAGACAGTCCAATGCTTCCAACTTTGTTGTCATCTGCTATGGGCATTAAAGAACTCAAAGATTTCTTTAATCTGAATTGCCAGCTTATCAATCAACTTGTTTCATTATGACCTCTTGTCTCATCTATACCTTCCTCCCTTTTTCCCGTTAGATGATGTGCAAAACCAAATGCGTTTCTAAAAAGAAATTATGGAATCATGTACATATTTAAGTGCCTACAGGGGGATCCCACATCTTCAGCATTAAGAACTCACACAAATTATAATGGTATTAAGGTGAACCTAATCCATAAACCATGTGAATCCATGTGTAATTAGGGGATATTGCAGCTTTGACTCTCTTGATATTCAATGTCGATAATGCACAAAAATTTCATACCTTTGTACAAAATAAGATACTCAAATCATATCTTTTGATCTTTTTCGAGCAAAATCTTAAATTATTATAGTAAATAAGTTCTTATATATTGAGTATGAAAATGTCATTTTGAATATTGATATTTATTAAATCTTCATATTTATATTCATTGTTTACCTCCCTTATATAGATAACAAATTTATATAAATAGTCATAAATTTATATAAAATTTTCTTATTTATTCAGAAATATATATTCCTAAAAATAGAATTAAAACAAGTCAAGTATTCAATATTTAATGACCATGGTATTTTATGCATTATTTAGTCACAGGCTGTTATTTGATCTTGTTGTCTCCTATAGTGACACATTGGTTCCATTAAAATTGCTTAGGGGTAGGGTTTAACTTAAGATGGTCAAATTATTGAGGAACATGGCTAAAATTCATCATGATAAGGACTGAATGTGGCCCCATAGGGTATCAAGACAATGTCAATGTTATTTTCAAATAGACAACCAGCAGGAAAAAGAGATTGAAGCCAAAGGTTACATGATCCAATAAACACATAAAGTAAAGCCTTGAGGAAGAACTGTGGCTTGAGGTTCTTTAGACTGAATCAAACCACTAGAACCTAGAAACATTCAATCAACTCTTTGGACAAAGAAACAGCCGAGAAACTTGACCTCTTCATAGTAACATTTTAAATGATTATGAAGTTACATCCCCTTGAGGCTACTGCCATAAAAATATCATTTGAAATAACAAATTGTTGTGACGATGGATCAAAAAGAGCACAAGCTATCTCTGCAAGTTATTGTTAGAGTTTATCAGCTATCTCAATAAGTTATTGTTGAGTTTATTTTGAGTTCAATAAGTTTAATATTGATATGTTTCCTAATATATAAGTGCATATGCGACCCATTCTATTTGAGGATCTAAGACAAGAATTCAAAAGAGTGGTGGGTGTACATAGTTTGAAGTTTGAGGAAGAGAAAGAAAGAGAGAGAAAGTCTATGAGGAAGTAATCTTTATAGTTCATAATTCTTTTTTTCATAATAAAATTTCTATTGTTTTTGCTAATGTTGGCATAGGTTAACTGGTCAAACTACTGTATATTTTTTTTACTTATTTTCTTCTTTTTTTTATATATTGATCACTCTTGTTTTGTGCGCAACAGTTTTGCATGATAAAATATTCTTAAAAAATATCATAAATTTCTCAATTGGCACCAAATCTCTTTTGGAGCCCATCGGACAAGAAGGTGAAATCAAGTGGCCCTGTGAGTTGAGTTAAATTAGAAACTCTAATTACTATTATCCATTCATTTTCTAGTTTAAAACTAGTTGTCCTAGCAAACATTAATCATCTGCATATAATCTATGGTTCTTGTTTTATAATCGTATGGTCAAAGATAACTAATCCAAGTTCTTTATGAGATTATCTATTGTCCTTTTACTTCTTTCCCTTTTGTAGTGAAATTTTTTCTCATTTTATAGGTCATGAAATAGAGCAATGAAATTGAAGGACAAAATGTAGTGGATAAATGTGGTCCCTATTTATTGTCATGAACATTCACCTTCTAAGATATAGGTTTGCACATTTATATACTCCAGGCATTTTTATTATCCGTGAATTTGAGGGGAACTGATAATTCCCATGACCTATGCAAAATGGTAATGCTGTTTTAAATGTTCTTTGAAATTAGTAAAAGTAATTAAGAATGAGCATGGGTTACATTGGGTTGGTTTTAGATCAAAATCAAAAACTGATCCAATCAAGATCGATTCTAAGATTTTGAATTCAAAACTAAATCAATTTTATCCCGAACCCATACAGAACTAACCAATTAGATCGGAGTGCTTGTAGGTCGATTTAAGGGTAAATTTTTTTTTCGTTTAGGTCGATTCAAGGGTAAACCCTTTTGTGTATGTGTGTTAACTTTGAATTTTTTACTTCTTTTATTATTTTTAATATATTAAAGTTTTTTCTTAGTTATAGGAATTAGATGAGAGGCTAAGAGTCATTATAAAAATACTTAAAAAACTCATAATATTGATAACTATTATTTATTTTTTTCTTTTCCTTTGGATGGTACTTGTCTAGCATCTAATGGTTAATTTTTTTAGTTATATTAATTAAGAAAATATATATATCTAGATCTTTAATTTGATCCCTAAGATTCAAAGTTAAAACTAAGGAATCAGCCCTTAAAAGTTACTAGGAAATAAACCTGATCCATGAAAATTTAACAAGATGAGCTTATCATCATCTTATTGGGCGTAATCACTCGAGAACATAAAAAAATCAGTGATCCATGGAATTATTAGATAATTTTTTTTAAAAAAATAAATGTTAAAATGCTCTCATACGCTAAATGCTGCATGTATGTTCCGTGGCATGACAGTGTGCATGTAGATGGGCGTTCATCACACATGAGCATGAGCGTATGACCGAGCATGGATGCAGGTAAAAAGCCGATCATACCTATAAATGGTTGGTATCCGAGTATGAAACCATAATTTTTATTTCTTTTTATTATCTGAATATTTAAAGAAGTTTTTGAGTTGCACCTTTATACGGTTGTGCTATGATAAAAGTATCTCGATCATTATATCTTACAGACAAACTCACTAATAACCTAATGAAAGAATGGAATTTGTTCTTTGGACAGCATCTCATGTGCCTCCGATTCAAGTTATTTTGATAATTTTAAATTTAATTTAAATTTTAATAATTTTATTTTATGCAAATTGATTGCTTTAGAAATTTCTTTAAAACAAATAATTTTCTTTAACAGGAGCTGGACCAGGGGGACATGATCCGCAGGAATTCATGCAGGCTACGTGATCATAGTTATTAATTATATAAAGATTTCTATTACAGACCCTGCTAATGTTCAACGCCTCTATTTTATTACACGATCCAGGCAACTGGACTGGTGGATGAACGGCAGCGAGATATTTATTGAAAACGACCCTGAAGATATCTTGATAAATATTCAATCTTGAATAGATTAAAGTAAGCATTGCGAACATGGTCACAGTTATTTATCCACGTACATCATAATAATTTAAGAACAAGTTGCAGATCTTCTGGCCAATATAGGCCACGTTCTTTAATTTTTTCATGACAAAAGTTGTCCACTAACTTTCCTTCTGATGTAATGTGGCTAGAAAAAAAAAAGACTATGGTGCGCTCTTTCTCGGTTCAAAGATCTAATACTTGAATATTATCCACAAAAAAAAAAAAGAAGCCACTCTGTCGGTAGCTTTGAATAAGGATAGCATTTATGCATTTCATTCTCTAGGCTGGGTGTTGTTTAAGTTTTGCTTTAATAACTAGTTGTTACTGATAATGTGGATGAGGACTCTGATCTGATAACACTAGATAATACTAATCACAGTGCAATAAATTTGATTAATTATAGTTTGATTTGCTGTAATGTATTTCATATTTCCTCAAAAAAAAAAAAAAAAAAAAAAGGATCTACACTATTTTGATCAGATAACCATCATTCATTGGTCATTTCTCTTCTCATCAAGCAAAATCACTTCTCTACCTCTTGTACTAACAAAATGATCACTGTTGATCACCACTAATCTTTTCTCTTTGTCACTCAGTAGGTAGAATATGTGTTTAATGAGTCACAATGTAACATCATGCGTTCAAACTTGTTAAAGGATATTGACCACCCATCTATAATTACATTAAAAAAAAGAAACCTTAGGATTTTATTTATAGGACAAGTTGGAACTTTTTTAGAGACTGCCTGATAAATTTTTTTAATACACAGAGCCAACACAACTGGGGGAGCATTCACCAAGCTGTGATGTAAAGGAGATGAAAAAATAATAATAATAAAAATCCATGGGTAGTTGTCCTTGATAAGAAGAAGAGAATAACATAACTAACTTGCTTTGGCTTCTTATCCTCTTTCAAAGATATAACAACTTGGAAACTTAGAAAGGCTGGTAAACTAATGACCAGATTAGGTATGGGGCTTGCACTATATATGAAATCAGTGAGGAAAAGAAGTCAGGAAGCAATTAGTATGCTGCTCTGTTCAGTAGTAGGAGACCGCCAACTGATTCTTTTTTCTAAGTTGGAATCTTCGTACCAGGAAAGAGGGATTTTGAATGTACCATATAGATCATGAGGCTCTTTGACATGAAATGTTTGTAATGATGTACACTTGCATGCTCTGGATCATGTTTCACAAAGTGTCATCTTGGTATAGAATGTTTTTTTTCTGAATATATAATACAAAATGACTATACAAACTACGGTGTAACTAATAACCATGATTATGATAAGAAATGAAAGAAGAGGATTTAAGGTAGTGTTTGATAGGAAAATATTATCCATGGATAAGTGTACGGGATAGAGTTTGTCCCCTGTCTATCCCTAGGGATATCCCTTGGCTATCCCATTGATCATATCAAATGCAAAAAGGTAAATCCATAGGATAACTTTTTTTTACTCTTAATTTGGAGGGATAACCAGCTATTCCTACATTTTCTAGGAAATAATTGAGGGGATATCCCATTGTTAATCATGGTTAACCATAGATTATCCCTTTGGTTAACTTTATTCCCAGCTATCCCTTATAGTCTTGGATATCCCCTCTTATTCCCTATTTCAAACACTATCTAAGTCTCAACGGGATAGGAGCCATTTCGGTCATCTCGTTCTATCCTGTAGAGCTTCCGAGATCAATTTTAATCATTCCATTTAGTTTTGTTATGATCATAATATATTAACACTATAATTTTAAATAAATTTAATTTATTAAAAAAATACATCTAAAAACTAAATATAACATTAAAACTTCGTAATTTTTTTAAGACAAACAAAGCATGCTTCTTGATCAAATCAAGGATCAGAAAGAAACGAGATACAGAACACCTCATTTTGTGAAAAAACTGAAATGCTTCTATCTTATAAAATTTAAATCTTGTGTGGTTTCAAATAGTTTATGGCAGTGCATGGCTATGGTAGCACATGCTGTTACTTACACTGATTTGGATTGTCCGTTAGGCCAGCACATTGGCCTGCCAAAATCACTCATATTCATCAGCAAATAAGATGATTGTTTGAGATTAGGACAAGCTATGCAATAACAAAATTTGATGTATACTTTGTTAGATGAGTAGATGTTCGTTTGATGACATAAAATAACATGGCAATTTGTTTATTCAGCAGGCTAAATTGTTACAAGCCACAGTTTTTCAATATGGCTCAGGAACTAAGTTTAGTGATTCCCTTTAAAACGCCGCCCTTACCTACTTATATTAGCACAAACAGAGTGGTGGTTGAACACCACAACAAGCAGTGACAATGCCAGATGTAATAATTAATAATTTTATAATTCAAAACTCTGTTAGTTGTGATTATTTTAGTTATTAATGATTCTTAATCAAAGATTACAACTAATAAATTTAGGCTCTTGAGTTCATATAAACTGAAATGATTTCATGTACGCTATGATAAAGAGGTGATCTGATTTAAAAAACAGAACCCTAAGCATAGGGTTGTTGGCTAACATTCAAAAGAGAAGGTTTAATAACTTCTGACATCACATCATGGATCAATTTTGTTACTTTATTTGGCCGTCTTTTCTGCAACCACATTTGATACAATGAAATGAGATTCTCCATCTTGTACCAAACTTAAAAGCTATGGATGCAATAAATATGAAGTAAAACAACAATCGACAAAATTTCCCATCCATTTGGGGTCACACATTCATACAATTCAATTCGTTTTCTTCTTTGTGATTATTAACAATATTTTTTTTTGATCCAATGATACCATATTAACCAATTTAAATAAAAACATAGAAAGAAAATATTTGCTAATTTATGTGAAAGAAAATTACTAGAGCAATTTGAGACATTTTATATGTTAAGTGAGATCCTCGCCCAAAGTAATATGTGAAGAAAACTTCACGCCATTCACATTTGGTGATAACAAGATATTTATAATTGATCAAGGAAATGAAGTGTTATGTTCTGAAAATAAGTTTCAAGTAATTATTCTGAGGATTTTATCAAATGAGATTAATTCCACATGCAAAGCTTCTTATGAGGACTGTAAATATGAAATGAAGCACAGTCCAAACGCAAGAAGAAATTAGAATTGAATGCTGGCCCATGTTGTTCCCTTGCTTCATGTTATAGATTCTTATTTGTTCTAGAATAGCAAGTTTATCTCTCATACCAAATCAAATAAAACCTGCAGACAAACTTACCCAAAACTCAAGCTAGCTCGAAGGAACCATAGCAACTACAAGATTCTACCATGTTTAAACCTCAACCATTTTAAAATCTCTCATCGTTTTTCATTTGTTTGACTATTATATGCAAAATATAAATCAGTAGTAATATCCCTGAAACTCTTCAGAATCTATTAGTTTGATATTCCTATCATCTTCCTCTCCATAGTCTTAATTTTGCATATGATTGTTTTCTTTTTACTTGGATTATTACTCATTACTTTAAACCTACTAAACAATAGATTAGTTTAACAAATTTAAAAGCAAGGAAACAATAGTCTGTCTTAAGTGATTTGCATTATCTTCTAAAACAATCTTGAAATTATTTTCTTTGGATAAGATCATTATAACAGTCATCAAATTAGGTACTTCTTGTATGATCTTCGCAGTCGATTAAAATTATAGCCACCAGTTGATAACATTCTCCACTGCCACGGATATCATGCCTTCTATCAAATATGCCTACATTTTAAGTAGGCATTGGAATCTTCCCATGCTATGGTGACGTTCCAAATAAAAACATGAACATGGACACTGCTATGCAATTTGTTTCAGCCTTTGGACAAAAGATTAGAAAAATGGACGTTGTCCCCAGTGATAAACAAACTCAATTGTAGCTTAATCTGTGGGTTGAATGATTCAGAAACCTTTTTCTCGAAAAAAAAAATCATCTAAAAAAAAGGATTGCGAACTTTCTTGCTTGCCACCAAATAGAAGGGACACAGCTTGTTGGTTGCATCTATGTTCCTGCTTTCTGGTCCCATGGTTTTTTTTTTTTGAAAGAAAGAATTGTTGTTTAAGTTCTATTACCCTTTCCGGCACCGCCACTAACCACTCATTAGCATTTATTTCTAACAAATAATGCAGTTAATTAAGCTGAAAATATTAAAAAAATATGTAATGTTGCTGATCGAGCCGTGTTAGAGTTGACGGAAGAAGCAACTTACGGAATCCCAGCTTCGGACCCCGAGGCCCCTTTGGCCTCGGCCTCCGAAACCCCTTCGGCCTCGGACCTGAGTTCCCTTGGCCTCGGACTTCAGGTTTCCATTATATCGAGCCGCCTGAAACTAACACATGGCCCACTAACCACCTGTGGCTAACACGTGGCCCACTAACTGTCTGCAATTGCGCGTGGTCACTATCTGTAGCGGCGCCTGTCTGACATGACTAGCCCCACCTACCACATGTGGCGCCATGCTTGGCAAACGACTAGCGGTGCAAGACACCTCTGACATACTCAGTGTCGGTTGCTACCTGTCTCTGCCAACCTAGCCATCCGCCCACTACCGACAACAATGCCTCAGAATTAGCCATCTTCCAAGAGCGGGAAAGGGGATCTTCGGACAGGTATAAAAACCTACACTCACAATGAGGAAAGGGATATGAACTCAAGCTCTCTAGCTATTTTTTATTAGCTTTATTCCTTCACTGTTCTTGAGTTGCTTACTTGAACATCGGAGGGTCCCCATCGGTGCAACCAGTCTTTGAGGACTTTCTTGCAAGAGTATCTTCGAGGAGAAGGACCTTTATTTTTTGGTGTTAAAGGAACATGACTTGGCGGCAACAATATGTTTTAGACAAATTATACAGTAAATTAAGCTGAAAATATTAAGTAATAAATATATAAAGGTAGACCTGAACAACGTTACGCTACGAAAACAGTTGTTATCATCATCATTCAGACACATAGAGATAGAGATAGAGAGAGAGAGAGAGAGATGCTACCTTTCATTATGCAGCAGAGGAAACAGGGGATATATCAAAGGCCAGAGAAAATTCTCAACACAGCATAGGAAGGTTTTGAAAACTCATGTCCACAAGTTTTTGCTCATGATATGATCACAAAATCGAGATTTTATTTAGATATGTTTTCCTTATGCAGACCAGCTCATCATCAGTGTCTTTCAAATCATCAGGTGTTTCAACTTAGATCATTTAACTCTAGATCTCAACTTGCAATTAGAATTACAAAGTACAACAACAACACCAGAAGTACATCATAAAAACATCTCACTATAATCTCATCCAGCTCCCAATGTACCCAACCAATATGAAAAAATAGGTGCCACAGAGCCGTCTCTGTCATTGATCCCATTCAACTGCTCCAAGGTTCCATTCAAACAATCAGAGTCTAGAGCTCAACCAACCAATTATATCTTCCATGACTTCATCCCGTTCAGGTTCGATAAGAAGATCATGCAAGAACCCTCTGTACATTTTGTTAGATTTGTCTGTTGAGGCGGCCTCCTCATACAGTCTTTGAGAGCCTTCAGGGTCAGTCAAGGTGTCAGCTGTGCCATGGAGGACAAGAAATGGGATGTTAACTCTGTTTAGATTCTGCTGCAAATAGGTTGACAATCGTAGGATCTCATGACCAGTCCTGATTCTGATGGAACCAGTGAACACTAGAGGGTCAGAATACTTCGACCTCAGCGCCTCAGGGTCACGAGAGACTGGTGGACCATTGTTGTATGCGGTAGCAAACTGGTACCTTGGCATGATAAGGGAAAAGACGGGGGCCAGCACCTGTCATTAGGAGAAGTAACAATATTACATATGTTGGCCGTCACGCAAAAGAACTAGATGTTGGTAAGCAACAAAAGCAACAAACTGCCACCTATAAAGCATAACACAAGCATGCATTATAATTCTGCTTTTTTTCTTATTTGTAATAACCTTTTCTGCTTCCATATTTTTGTGAAAAGACCACAGGTGCATGCTTGTGTATTGGCTGTGTACAGTGAATACAGTAAATTCATACCACAACAGATTAGCCATTTTGATGATCATATCCGAGAAATCGAATCATTCTAACATTAACACTATGGGCACCAAATGTGCAAGAACTGGGCACTTCTCAAGTTGTCATGTCATCTTGTATCTTTTTAGAAATTGATCAGTCTAAGAAATATGGAGTATACAGAATAACAATCTTCAAAATTCCTAAATGAGCTGCTGATTGTCCAAGAGCTGTCACTTGTTGACATCCAGTTACATAGAAAGTAGAGGCATTCCAATTCCATAGATTGTTTTAGATGTTAGGCAACCTCTGTTTCTGCTATTTTTCTCCATCTGCTATCTGTTGAAGTTTGTTCCTTAAATTGCATAGGAGGATCACTTTTAAGCTTAACCTATCTATGAATGAATGCAACAAGATCAAAATTAGCTAAAAGAAATCATGAATTGCTCTGATGATCGCAAGTCCAACCAAGCAACTCCAACATGACAAATTTGAAAAGAAATAGGTTATCATGTCGTCATATGGTTTCTTCAAGGGAATCAGTGGTTCTTCCACAGCTAGGCGTTCAACAAAATGCATGCTCTACTTAAAAGATTACAAAATTCCCATCCCTTCAGGGGTTTTTGCATTAATCCATCCTAGATATTATTGATTTGCATTTCACGGATCATCCTCTACACTGTAAAGCCATTAAAGGACAACTTAATCTTCTATATTATGTAAATGTCATCAAATATGCTAGTGGAATTTTGTGACTAACCCTTCGAAACTAATTAGCAAATGATCAGGTACAATGCACATAAGTGAACTGGTAATAATAAACATGGGAAAGAAAAAGTAAAAGAAAATAAATTAGTAAGTACAATCTTTTCAAAATTTTAAAATGACAGTTGCAAAATAGTATGCATTTAAATTAGTTTTAACTTAATTATTAATTTAGAGAAAAAATGGTAAATATGGAAGATCTCCTGGAATCTTAAATAGTCTTGGACTTCACCAAATCGCCGCTTTGATTCGGATTTTCTCAATTGAATTCTAATACAACTGAATAAGAAAACAAAAGTTATACATGAGGATTCTTCAACATATTGAGAGTCAATTGCTCAATGTAAATTGACTAAAAACAATTCTTTCAATGTTACAAACAAGGAAAAGGCAACAAAGGTCAATACTTTAGGTATTTTCGTGTCAAGTGGACAGCATCTTGGAAGAAAAAACAACACAAAACCAAAAGGGAATATTCCTTAAGCTCAAAAGGAGTTTTCAAACTTTGGGTTCTATTCTAAGTATCTTTGACACCATCTTCTCCCCAAAATGTCATTAACTTGTAAGTCTAAAATACCCAAAATATTGACCATGTGCATCTTTTCTTCTATTGTTTTATTAATAGTGGGCTTGAGAGATTGAACAGATAGGGCCCCACAGGTTGTTAATCACACCTTTCTTTTGCCAAAAAAAAAAATGGTGACAAGAAATTTACTTACAACACATTAAACAACCCTCGCCTATTACTTTCCTTTCCTTCCTCAGTCAAATTTAAAGTTGTGTCCAGCAAATCCTGGTAAAAGGTGGTCTGGTGATATCCAAGTCCATGTAACTAATGTAAGTAACTAGGAGATCTTCCACATTTTTATCATTTAACTTTTCTGTAATAACAATCAATCTTAAATAAATATTCGATGATTTGAGATTTCCAGTTCAAAATATTTTAGGAGACAATTTGTACATATTCTACTTCATGCATATTTCTTATGATCTATCTTCAAACTTGTATAGAATGTACCCATATGCTTGAAAAGA
The DNA here is from genome assembly GCA_900491605.1 of Calamus simplicifolius. Taxonomy (NCBI): domain Eukaryota; kingdom Viridiplantae; phylum Streptophyta; class Magnoliopsida; order Arecales; family Arecaceae; genus Calamus; species Calamus simplicifolius. The sequence continues at coordinate 211,410 of UESW01003895.1, forward strand.
GATGATAATAAACAAATCAAATAGAAGACCAAAAAACCAAATCAGTAAGAACAACCTTCTAAAGATATTAAATTGAATCAAATAATAAATATTTATATTGATTTTAAATTGATTGTTAAATTAGAAATTTTTTGGTAAACATGAAAAATATTTTTGAATCTTAAATTGATAGGAAATTGCCAAAGCACCTTCTTGATTAGAATTCTGCAATTTTACATTTGATTGGGTAAGAAATAGAAAGTTAATAATAAGGATTCTTTAGTAAACAAAAAGTAAAATTCTTGTTGCACTTCTACTGAAAAAGTGATATTGCTATAAGGAAAGGCAGTCATAGGCGATAAATTTAAAGTATTTAATATCAAGCCATGGGCATTTTGAGGCAAAAGAAATCAAACAAAATCAAAAGGAAAAATTTCTCAAAATCATCAAAACTCCCTTTTTACAATAACACACACACACACACACACACACACACATTAAGATGCAAAAAATCAATACTGCATTTGCAAAAAATCAAGAATGGATATTCTAAAACTAAATTTCTTTGTTTGAAAGATAGTATCATTATATCACAGAAATCAGTGAAAAATCAAACAATGCTGGACTAAGCACGGTTAAATAAAATGGTTGCATCCAGAACTTGATCATTCAATGGTAGGTCATATAGCACAGGTAATAGGGTTCATTAACATTAGCTTTTAGCTTTCTGATGCCAAGGAAACCATATCTAACTATGCAACACAGTAGTAGCCATCATGGATCCTGGTGGTACTGATGCAAAGTCAAAATAATGGATGCTCTGAACAATGCTGCTTCCTTTGAAATTATGTAGAACTGTAAAGAAAAGGCCATGCTCATACCGAGACAAGTGGGTGGGAGGGCTGAACACATATCGCTGGCGAGGTCAATACCATGCCTTCAACACAGGCTTCTACCTTTGGGTCAAGTACTGCCTTCAAATATTCATGAAACACAAAACAAGAATTCAAAGTAAATGCAAAGCCTGTAATATATAATTTTGAGCAAGAAACATTATAATAAGGAAATAACATTATAACTGTATCTCAATTTCCAATCTCTCCAAACTCTAGGAACAGCTTACCTTCAGTACAATAGCTGCACCTGTTGAATGTCCAAAGAAAAAGCATGGCAAACCTGGATTCTCTGCCAACACCTGCTGCAGAAATGCTTTCTGCATGCATAAAAAAATCAGCAAGATACCATGGACAGCCAAAGGATGCTAGTGATTCAGGGTCAAATGAAGGTTGAGGGTCGATACCAAGTCACCAACAGCATAATCAAGGGATTGGACATATCCATGCAACCCATCACTTCCGCCATGCCCTAAGAGAAACATTACATTCACAAAAGTTAATCCAGACAACTTTTCGAAAGCCAGGCACTAATTCTTCAAAGATATGGTACTTCAAACCACCACAACAAGTTCCCATTATTTTTCCTTGTTGCCCTGTTTATTTATTTATTTATTTTGGGAGGGGGGGCACTAAATCAGTACAGTAATCAAGGGTCCATCAAATTCTTACCGGATATCCTACACAACTTCTGAATAGCATTTCTTATCTGACCAAGCAAACAATGAAAGCACCTGACAGGTTGTGCTTGCTGTTAAAGTTAGCTGTTAGCAAGAGTCTCTGTCCAGTCCATTCTCCACAGTGCCCTACTTTTAAACAGTTGCATAAAATTTGATAGATATCTCAAAACAGGGCCTCAAGGGAAAGGGCAGCTATCTCTACCCATTCCATTTAATAGTTATGATCACTCTTAAACTGGCCTTCTCATTTACGGACACAAATCATAGATCAGGGGCACAAACAACTATGTAATGAATGATAAATATATTATGCTCTTCTAGCCCAGAGACAAGAGAAGTGAGCAAGAGCCCAATTATTAAAAGGTTCAGTGTAAAAAACTTAATTAAATACTTAAACTAGCTAACCAGACTTGCCTAGCCAATCTTTAGCCAAGTCATGGGGTGGTATGTTTCATTCACAACCTGAGAAACTGAATGGAGTACTCCCAAAAGTTAATATATACCTCAAACATGAATACTGAGTCATCCCAGGCCCTGGAACACATCAAATCCAAGTTGGGTTTTGAGTCTAACAAATTTTTAGAAAAAAATGGACATGACATGGTAGCATGGAAAACACATATATAGTGCAGAAATTTAAAAAAGAGACCACAAGAATTTGTCAATTATGGAAAAAAGTGGAGAAGGTATAAGAACATGAATTAAATTAAGCACACAATGAAATTGTTTTCAACATGACAAATGATTTCCATTAATCCACAAAAGACTACTGCACCATTTCGCATTACCAGAAACACTTCTCGTGCAAAGTTTACCACAACTGCAACATATTTCACTTATTAATGGCACGCAGGTATTATTTTCCAAATAATTATATAGTTTTAGCCAAAGTGACATTAAACTGACCTGTCAATTCGCCAAACTTTATTCACTATCATTGTGCTTATCATCAAGAATATTATGTGAGTGATGAGCCCTTACAAGGAAATATAGAGGGCCATCATAATCAGATGTCAATGATTATTAATGAATGATTTTGATTGACGAGCAGTTTTTCGATAATCCAAGGAACTTTTTTCTATGCTTTTAGTGCCTTTCAAAATATGGTCTTCAAGGACATGAAGCAACCAGGATAAATGGAAGAGAAGAATTTCTTTGAATAAAATCACTCAATGCAAGTTTATAAAACTTGGTTCTTAGATGGAACAAATTTACTCTACCAATTTCCAGGACATGGGTATTTCAGAAATGACATATTACCTGATGACCTGACAATATATGATTTGCACAGAATGCAATTTCTACAAAGACTTGGAAGCATATATTAATACCCACTATTCATAAAGTTGCTTATAGAATGGAGCTCATTCAACCCCAAATATGATAACTTATAATATTTACCCTCCAGTCTTGGAAATCCAAACATACATGAGCAAGGCCCATGACCTTTCTCAGTCCTCCATGTCATAAAGATCTCTCTGGCCTGGAAAACCTGTCAAATTGATCACCCAGAGAGTACATGAATGGGCAAAAGAACAACATATTGACCCAAAGGCAAAAGCCAATGGTTTGAACTAGTAATATATGTAGATGCCATAGTGCATCCTCCATGATCTTTTCCCATAATACATTTCTAAAGCCATTGTTCCCATATAGAGATCTAATTTTCAACAGTTTCCTTGTCACCTCAGAACCTGAAGCAGCCAAAAAGTGACACTACCATGACATTCTAATCACTTTATCTCTAACATTCTCCAAGGAGCTGAAAATTTAGTGTTCCCTCATATTCATACAGTACAACCTAAAGGCTAAAACAAAAAACAAAACAATACTAAACTAAACAATTCATGCTTCACATGATCTTTCCAGACACGAATAGTTATTGATATTAACTCTAACCAAACTTCTATCCAACCTTCCACAGGTTAAACATAATACATCCTTTCTATTGCCTTTACACAACAACAATGATTCCAACCAATGAACAGTATTCTTAACCATAATTCATTCTGCAGCTCCCTGACCACCAAACTGAACAAGTTTTGTCCAATAGTTAAAGGTACAACAGAGCAAAGCAGGTACATATGCATATTCTACAGCGTGGTTTGACTTCAACCCCTATTTAACTATACAACCGAGAAGCAGTTTCATATATAGATGGGCAAACAATAAAAGCTATTATGCCTTATTTGTAGAATAATTGGCCAAGCTTCAAAACAAAATCAGTAACTTCCTACAGAATTTAACGCAAGGCCTTTTTTTTTGCGCCACATAAACTTAAGTTTGAAACATGGTACATTAGGGTCCCCTCGACAATGGGCAAAACAAAGCAACAATTAGCACAATAGACAAACACTCTTCCTAACATTTTTTTCACAATATTTGGTACATTTCACATCCACAAACTTCAGCTAACATTCATTCAAGAAGCTAGAGGATCTATAAATGGCACCACAAAATAAAGGAGTTCTCCACAGGTAGATACAAAATATCAAAAAATAACCAAGTATAATCATTCTTCAATGCGATAAGACAACTCCGCATGGATGAGATACGAAATCAGCAAATCAAGGCATGTCAACCCAGAAGAAATATCGGAATGCCTAACTTATTCCTGTCACAGTATCTTGGTTGTGTTCTTGTAATTTTCTAATATTGAATGGGCACTGTAATCGTGAAATACATGGGAAAGCTAAAACCCATTGTAATTGCATATGTGGGACTGATGCCCCTTGTATGAGTTTTTCACTGAATGATTGAAAACCTTTCAGGCCTGCTCATTTGCTCCCTGAGTTTCATGCTCTACAGCAGGAAATTATACTCCTAATCTGCTTGCTGCAACTTTGCAAGATGTTCCTTGAAACATTGGTTTGTTACTAACCTAACTCCATCTTATAACAACTTATGGTCATCCAATTTGATGTTGGTCTTGCAGATGGATCCACCCATAATATTTACATTTCGTCAAAACAGGCACCCAGCTGACAGTCAAAAATCACCATATTTCTTTTTTAACGGGGATATGGCGCATTTCATTGATGACGAACTCATTCTCAATGCTTGATCAGCAATACAATGTAGTACTAGGAGTTGAATATTGTCGATTAGATATGCTTAAAGGCTACTGAGTTTGCATCAACAGCGTAATACCTAGGGATAAAAACAACTACAGCAAGAAGATTTTTTGCTGTTGAAGATTCTAAAACCCGTCTAGCCATGTCACATGATCTTAAAGATCCAACCCAAATTTGGCTCACACTGGCACGTAGAAGCATTTTTTTCAATAATTACAATGGAAACTTCTCATCACATCAAATCAGCTATTATTCTCCCTTCTGGACTTCTTTCTGACCTCTTCCAGGTCCCTCGATCTCAAGGATTTTTCTGCTTTTCTTGTGTTAATCCTTTATCTATTGTTTGGCCCCCATGCTTTATTTTGTCATAATCTATAAAGAACTACTTTCAGACTTATAGGTTTGCCACATGTTTCTTGCATAACTTCTTTATAGAAGTATTTTTCTTGTGGGCTTTGTAGGTTGGTTGTTTTTTTACCATCAGAGAGGCCTTGTATGCTGACTGCTTTTAACCTTGCCTCTGCATTGTCTATCTAAAACATTAAGTGAAATCAGAAGGTGTATAGCACTAGTATTTCCTCTGCTCATCATAGACTACTCTCCTTTTCTTTTTTCATTTTTTGAGGTAAGTCGATGATGCTCTGACTCAGAAGCCCTGGCCCTCTTTGATAGGCCAGGGTGAGCATCCTTGCTGACAATGGGCCGCCCGGCCTATTTATCCGAACCCAGTAGGGCAAACGGGTTCTTTGAAATTCGGCTTGAATTCATCTGAAGCTGGACACCACTACTCATTGGGTTCATCTGAATCTGAACTCCACTGCTCCCACTGTGAGTAGCATTCTTAGACACAGGACCTTTGCCAAAGAGCTCGGCACATTCCTTTTCCACCGGCACGCTCTCTACTACCCTTCTATCCAAAGTCATCTTCCCTGATACCTGAACCCAAGCACACTTACTACTCTCACCCGAGCACACTTAGTTTAATGGAGATCCAGTAACCTAGTATCGCTATGGATGCAAAAAAAAAAAAGAAAAAAGAAAAAAAGAAATCATCAAGTATTATATAACCATATACGCATATACAAAACCATATATATGTATATAAAATATTATGTAGAATATCTCAGAATAGACATTTTATGTTCAATCGAATAGAAATTAGGTTCAACAAATATGAACTAGGCAACAAACTACCTAAGAAAAATTAGATAAAATGAGAGGACATTATATAGACCCTGATAAGGGCTCTTAGTACATATGGGAATCCACTATTCATTCTTCATCCCCTATATTTCTTGCTTTTTCAGTATTCTAGTATTACAAATTTGCACCATAAAGGACCTTGGCATATGTGCTGATTCTATAGATCCATTATTTACCATAGAATGAAAATTGTCACACTAAGCTGAGAGTCAACACAATTTCAAGACAATTATATCAGTTCTCCTTTTAACCTCTGATTTTTAGGCGTGGCATGACTAATAGAAAAAGCTAAAAATCAATTCTAGTTCCCTCAAGAAGCAAGTAAGCATGTTCTGAGTAACCAAATTCATTTTCTACTATAAAGGTAAGATTATCTAAATAGATCAACATAATATAATCATAATTTCATTAAAAAAATAGTTCTCTTAGTCAATGATAACACCTGTGACAATACCCATCAAAATATTAAAATCCTAGTTGTGGTACTGTCTCCACCTTGTCTGCAAAATAAAGCAAGGATATCCATATCATATGTTATCAAGGAACGAGACATGATTAATAAGCAGATGCTATATATTCTCAAAATAAAACTGACATGTACAAATAATATAAGAACGTAACATCCAAAAGGAAGTTGACTTTGCAATCATAAACAAGACAGTGCAAGTTCTTACCAATCCAATCCATGGCATACACTTTAAAACCATTAGCATTCAGTTTCTTAGCAAAATGATCATATCTGCCACTGTCAAAAATAAAACAAGAGGTATAAGCAGCATTTATATTTATAAAATTAGCTTCTGAAGTAAGAAAAAGGCTTCAAATGAAAATACTAATTAACATACCTGTGTTCATTCAGACCATGCATTAGAACAAGCATGCCCCTGCATAAATATTAACATAGCATTCAGTAGCTGTCTTGAAGAAATAGCGCTCCTATCTGACTAAAGAACGAATCAATACATTTTAATTGAGATGCTCATGTGAATACATAGGCATAGTACCTGACCTGGCCAAAATAAAGCAAGGTAAAAATAAAAACGAACTCTGCAGGTCATAAAATAAATTACAAAATATTGGCATCACTAATAAAACTTGGTAAGCAACAGCCTATGATCTTAGTGCTCTCAGAAAATTGTTCAAAGGAGAAGAATGCATAAAAATCTTTTAGCAATAAAATAGTGATCTAAATATGTGATGAGTAACCAATTGAACCAAAAAGTTTAAGCTGTTAAAGAAGAGTCCACAATGGATATCAGGCCTTCAAAAACATGCAGACCGGACAATATACGTGAAGGCATAAAGACTAAAGAGTTTTAATAACTCAAGATAAGAACAACACAAAAAAAAAGGGTTCAAAAAAAAAAAAAAGGAGAGAGATAAATGGGCAAAATCGGCTTTATAAAATTTGAACCCAAAACCCAAGACCTTTGGCTCTGCAAGGGATCAACAATGTATATCAACCATGCATATCAGGCATTAACACAAAGGAAAGTATCTCTAGGCATTCTTTTCCAAACTAACAACACAACAACACATTGATATTGTTCCTAGAATGCACCTACAAGAATAACTTAGAAGCCATAAACATATAATGTGCAGAAATAAAAGAATTAAGCATTCTTGTGAGGGGAAAAAAGGGATGAAATCAAACAATTTAATCGTTACTTGCTCAATTAGTTCTTTAGATTTTGCATGCCGGAAAAAAAAAAAAAAAAAAACTCATGCGCATGCAAAAAAAAGTTCTGCGCTGCAACAGCACCGAGGTGGCATATCACTTTGTCATAAGAAATAATAAAACAGACCGAAAGATTTATTTAGTAGTCTCGTCTCCAATGGAACACGAACCTTCTGGAGAGAGGAGATAGAAGCCAGCCCCGGGGTGGTGACCAGAGGCGAGCTTACAAAATCACAGAAATCAACCCATTTTGCCATTCTTATACCAAAACCGAAGGCTTTTTCTACCATTGTTTTTCTACAACATATCTCTCCTAAGGATTTCTTTGGAAAAAAATTGCTTCAGATTATGTCTGTCCTATGACGAGAAACAACCATACTAACCCAATAATATATAAAATATAAATAAATTCAATTACGCACGCTTTTGGAACAGGACTAGATGCTTCTCTTGTATCTCTCTCCGTAAAAATTTCGCAAAGACACGGAGGAGTGCATAAAAAATGTTAGTGTATTTTCCATATTACGGTATAAGAATTTTTATCGGGAAAAAAAATGAAAAATGTAAATTAAGAAAATCTTGTTCTATTTCTTGTCATCTAAAGTTTCTTCTTCAGCGTTCATCAATCAAATATCAATTTGTTGGATCTTTAATTATGGACAATAGATGGTTTTTTAAATTATTATTACAAAAAGAGGGAACACGAGACGGAACGGCTTGGCTTACTTGGTCTTGACGGTGACGGAAGTCCACGATTGGGTGAAGAGCGTATCCCCTCTCGCCGTCACAAATAAGGAAAAATCTCTCCCTCTCCTTCCCTCCTCCCACGCCGCCACCACCCGCCGGACCGCGGCCGCGCGCCTCGCCGCCGCATCCTGCTCCCTCTGCCTCCGCGGCACCATCGCAGCCGGCACTCTCACCACCACCGCCCCGGCCTTCCTACTCCCCTCCCGCCGTTCATCCCCCGCCGCCGTGCCGGGGAACGGAGGCGACCTTGGCCGCCACCGGAACGGAAAAAGGATGAAAAGGAGGACGGCGTGGAGGAGGAGAATGAGTCGCCGGAGGGCGCGGAGGGAGAGCAGGGCATTCACCCGACCGCTCGCCCCCGACGTCAGCATCACCGCCTCTGGTGCCGCCACCGCCGCTCGCTTCGCCGCAGGGTCCATGCCGACCATTTCCGGCCCGATCTTGGGACCATAAAAAGGCCAAAAAGGGAAAAAAATCGATCTTTATTGGGAAAAAGAAAAAGAGAGTCTTTTCCTCCAAAAAGCAGGAGAAATGCTACAATCTTCGTTCTACGGATAAAATCAAGGAAAGTGGGCTGGAATTATATATAATTAGGGTTAGAGATTGTCAGAAGTTCGAGACACCATCCTTTGGCTTACTTTTATCGCTCTCGGGCCCGGCGGAGGAGGGAGATGGAACGAAAAGGAAGCCGTTGGTTTTCTGAGGTTTTCTACAAAGGACCTTTTCTTGAGACGAAATTTTAAGACTTCCGACGTGTCACAATGCATTAACGGTGGGGCCCCTGAATTATCGATGGGTAAAGAACGTTTATCTTTTGGGTTCTATTCGCACGTCGCTGTAGAATGCTTCCAGAACTGAAGCGGTCAACGAGACAAGTGGCAGCGCGGGAAAGGAGGCCGGGCACACGTGGCGTTGCGCGGCGCCCAGACGCGGAAGAGGGTGGAGCCGTGGAGGCCATCATCGGTCGTAGTCTTGGCCGCCGTGCCGGACCCGTTTCCAGAAGCATCTGCGGCGAGACAAAAAAAAAAAAAAAAAACAGACGGCACCGTGGGGTCCATCGGATCCTTTCTTTGAAACTACACGCGTCTCGCAGCAATTGGAATTGCAGCAGTTTTCTCTCTCTTTTTCATCTAAAACAATGTAATATTTTTTTTTCAAAAAAAGCTATAATTATAAATTGCAACGGCAAAAATGAATTAACTAGAAGAAATAATAAAAATAATTTTACTAATAATATTTTTATGGATCTTGATCAACTGTTGGAATTTTAATAATACTGTTAATGCCCAATCTATTAATCATGGCCGTCCAACGCACGTGCGCTCCAATTAGGCTAGCTTCTCACCAAGAATTGCATGGGTTATAGCATTTTATCGAAGACTTCGTGCTCGCATGTTCTAGCCAAGATTTGCATGAGCGTGCTCATCCGTGCACATTGGAAGGACACCCAACTTACTGCCTAAGTTGCGTTGAACGTTGGAAGGACACTCAACTCTGAATGATAATATTTTTTTACAAAATAGATTATCATTTAATTTACATAAGCAATGCTATATAATATTAATTACTGTGTTTAGTACAACAAATAGATTATCAGTCAAATAACATCAAATTTTTAAAATATCTTTAAATTAAATTTATTAAAAATATATACTATTATATTGTACCGCCAAGTCACATTTCTTCAACGTCGAAAAAGAAAGATCCTTCTTCTCGAAGTGCTCCTGCAAAGAAGTTTTCAGAGATCGGTTGCACCGGTGGGAACCTTCCAATGCTCAAATAAGCGACTTATGAACAGTGAAGAAAAAGAGCTAATAAAAAATAGATAGAGAGCTTGAGTTTAGATCCCTTCCTCATTCTGAGTGTGGGTTCTTATACCTGTTCGAAGATCTTCTTTTCCGCTTTTAGAAGGTGGTTAATCCTGATGTGTTGTTGTCCGGTAGCGGACATGTGGCCAAGCTGACACGGACAGGTCACAACCGATACTGGGCATGTCAGAGGTGTCTTGCACCATGAATCACCTTCAGGCGTGGCGCCGCATATAATAGGTGGCCCTAGTCGTGTCAGGCGTGCACCGTTATGGGTAGTGGCCATGCACAGTTGCAGATGGTTAGTGAGCCACGTGGCAGCTGCGGACGATTGATGGACCACATGATGATGTCAAGCGGCTCGAGGCAGAGGGGACCTGGGGTCCGAGGTCGAGGGAACTTAAGGTCTGAGACCGAGGGGACCTGCAGCTAGAGGCCAAAGGGATGAAGTCCGAGGCCGAGGGGGACCTAAGGTCCAAGGGGACTCCAGGTCTGAGGCCAAAGGGACCCGCAACTGGAGGCCGAAGGGGCATGAGGTCCGAGAGGACTCCAGGTCCGAGGCCGAAGGGACACAAGGTCCGAGGCCGAGGGGATCCATAGCTGGAGGCCGAAGGGATGCAGTCCGAGGCTGAGAGGGACCTGAGGTCCGAGGCCGAGGGGACACAAGGTCCGAGGCCGAGGGACCCGCAACTGGAGGCCAAAGGGACGAAGTTCGAGGCTGAGGAAGGCCTGAGGTGCGAGGGGACTCCAGGTCCGAGGCCGAGGGGACCCGCAGCTGGAGGCCGAAGGGATGAAGTCCAAGGCTGAGGGGGGCCTGAGGTCTAAGGGACTCCAGGTCCGAGACCGAGGAGACACAAGGTCCGAGGCTGAGGGGACCCGTAGCTGAAGGCCGAAGGGATGAAGTCCAAGGCCGAGGGGGGCTTGAGGTCCGAGGGGACTTCGAAGGTCGGGGCCAAAGGGGCCTTGGAGGCCAAGGCGGAGGGGGCCTCAGAGACCGAGGCGGGGGTTACGTCAGTTGCTTTCTCCATTAACTCTAACGCGGCTTGATCAGCCACATTAGATGCCCCCTTGCCCTGAGACAATGCAGGCCCACTCCTACAAGGCGAAAGGGGTGTAAGCTCCCGGATGGTTGATCCCGATGTCCTGCCAATTGCAAAGGAGCACGTGTCCCTGGGTGCAGTGATGCCTTAGCACAGGCAACTTGGGTGCTGAAGCGTCACCGCCTCTGCCAATCGCCGGATCCATGGAGATCTGCCTCGAAATGGGAGTATCCTCTTGGAACCCATGAAAAGCAATCGTCATCATCGTCATCATGATGCTGACGCCAGCGACGCCTTGCGATTGGCCAAAGGTGGAGCGTCCCTCATGCCGGGCACCTGCCGAGGCGACACCGCCTATGGCAGGGGTCTGCGTGGCCAGTTAGGTCAAGCGGAACGATTTGAAACTGATAAGTCGAGGGAAAGCTTCGAGTCTTGTCATTCTGTTCTTCTGAGATCTTCTTTTCTAGCCTTCCTGTCTTTGTCTTCTTCCTGAGCCATCTTTGCTGCTTATTCCTTATGTTCCAGGTTAGTTCTCCGATCACTCCCAGCTCCACTTCCATGGCTTCCTCCCCATCCTGGTCCTCTTTTGCCCCTCTCGAGGACCATATTTCTCCTTTGAGGTTTCGAGCCTCTCCATCTCTTGCACCTTCCTGGTCTTCTTCTTCCACCCCCTTTGAAGACCATGTTTCTCTCTCTCAATGGTGAGTCGTCGGTCGGGCTCCTGCCAGGGGTCGCCCGATGGCCGCCGGCACCTCCTCGAGGGTGGGGGTGGAATCCGCGACGGGGACCGTCTCCACGGTAACGGGTCAAGATCTGGCTAACATCCGGGCCCGTTACCAGATTCCTAGAGACATCGGACTATTCCTCCCAACTCCCAATGATAGTGTAGTTTCTTCTTAGCCCGGTAGAATTGCTATCTACGAGGTCTCCCTTACGATAAGTCTTCGCCTACCCTACCACCCCTTCTTCCTCAACCTCCTCGATCGCTACTCATTGACGCCCGCCCAGTTGGTTCCGAATTCCATTCGAACCATCTATGGTTTCATAGTGCTCTGCCACTTTCACGACATCGAGCCTAAGATCTCCCTCTTATGTTGCTTCTATACCCTCCGACAATAGTTGGGTTGGTGGATGTTCCAGCTTCGGCCCAGCCGAACCCTAAAACTTGGCCTGCCTTCATCTGTCAAGGGATAGAAAGCCAGTTTTTTTTTTGCCAATCTCGAGGGAGTGAAGCCGAGGTGGGGGGACCTAAACCTGAGGCCGAACAAGGACTCGTTGGTGGCCCCAGGGGATAGGGAGGCACTCGAGCAACTCCTGACGGCCGAGGTCCCCCGATGCAATCAGCTCTTGTCGGAGGATAATCTCTGGCTCGCAGGTGTTTCCTCCCGGAGTGGTGAGCAGCTGCAAATCCCTGACCCTTAGCCTGCTTTTCTATTTTCTTTCTTCTTCTCTTTTTCTTTTTTTTTTAACTACTAACTCTGACTGATGAATTGTGCAGTGATGAAGATCCCAGTCCATGCCATTAGAAAGGCTGTGACAAGGAGGAAAAGGGTCCCCGAGGGCGCCGAGGGGCCGAGCAAAAGGTAGTGGACCCAGGCCCCGAGCCGGCCCTCGACATGATCACCCCCACCCCCGGAGCACGAAGAGCCAGCATCCAACCTTGCCATTGACCTAACAGCCGACACTCCACCAGAAGGAGCAAGAGCCGATGGGGCCACGGCGACGGCAGAGCCCACCATCCCGATCATGGAATCAACATGGGCGAAGGTGGAGCTGAGCTCGGGCGAGGGCCCTTCGGCAGTAGCAAGGCCACCAACAGAGGAAGCGCCAATGGCTCCCATCTCGGCACCCACTGCGTCCGAGCCAAACGAGGCTGCCGAGGGAGGCGAGGTCGGGGCTATCCCCTCTTGGCCCTTCACGATGAACCACGGCTGAAGGGCAGAGCGGCTCATCGCACAACTCATTATGCCTGAGTTCTAGGAGGAGCTTAGCCAGTTGGGGGCCTCGGCCTTCTTCAAGGAGGCCTTCGTGGCACTCATCCGGGTAAGTACTTTGCATGACTAGTTTTTGGTATCTAACTGGCTTTGTACTAATTTACTTTTTGATGCAGTCGGCGAATTCCTTGGTGTCCACGAGGGAGGTCATCAACCAAGGGGAGACCGTCCTCCGCGAGGCTCAGTGGGAGGCCATCGAGGCCCAAGCCCGAGCCGAGAGGGCGGAGGAGGCCATGGAGGCAGCCGTAAGCTAGGCGGAAACCGAGGATGAGCATGCTCGGGCGGCCTTGGACCAGCTGGGGGAGGCAATAGGGGCCGTCACCGCCAGGGACTACCGCATCCATGCCCTCACCGTTGAAGTAAAGGTGGTCGAGGAAAGGGCGGAGAATGCTGAAGAGGTAGCGAGGCGGTTGGACTCCCGCACCGCGGAGGGGGAGGCCAAGGTCCGTGAGGCGGAAGCTGCCGTAGTTGCCACTGAGGAGAGGGCAGCAGCCGCCGAGAAGAGATATGCAGAAGTTGTGGACAACTTCCGCAAGTCCATCAACTTCACGGAAGAGCTGGCCAAAGCTTCCGTGGACGTCTATCTTCAGGAATTCTGAGATTGCAGAGAGAAGGTGGCTAGAGTCCTCGGTCTCCCCAACGTCATGGACATCAAGCCGGACGAGGTGTCCGAGGAGACGCCATCCGAAGGCGGGCCTGCAGCAGCCGACCCCTAATTTTCCCTTTATTTTTCTCTATATTGAAGTCCAACTTAGTTGGCATTTTGTAAACACTTAAGTAATAAAAATATTCTTTTTGAAATCAGCCGTGTTCTTTTTGAAGTCAATTTTCTGAGGGTCATACTTAGCTTCCCTTTTCACTTGCCATCGTAGGACCCTTGATAGGGCTGCGTTGGCATTGGGGAATATCGCGTCAGTCTGCTTGCCATGAGCTAACCCTCGACTTAGTTGTCTTATAGGAGCGGGTCTTGGTGGGGGAGCTGAGGCTGGCCTTAGAGCTTTCCTTGGTGAACCCGGGATTGAAACAGGCGTGAGCCTCACAGTGAGCCTGCAGCGCCGAGCTGCCATCAGGCCTCTAGAGCTATCCGAGATCGTTCCTTGATGCCAAGCCGACCTCGTACTCCCTGTGCTGATCGAGACAGGGCCTTGGTACTGATCTAGCCTCGAGCTTTCGGTGCCGATCGAAGTTGGGCTTTGGTGCCGAGCTGGCCTCGGGCTTTCGGTGTCGAACGGAGTTGGGCTTCGGTGCCGAGCTGGCCTCATGCTTTCGGTGCCGATTGAAGTCGGGCTTTGGTGTCGAGCTAGCCTTGGAATTTCAGTGCCAATCAAAGTTGGGCTTGAGTGCCGATGGTACATCGGTCTTTCAGTGCCGACCTGAGTCCGGCTTGAGTGCCGATGGCACATCGGTCTTTTAGTGCCGATCGAAGTTGGGCTTGAGTGTCGATGATACATCAGTCTTTCAGTGCCGACTGGAGTCGAGCTTGAGTGCCGATGGTACATCGGTCTTTCAGTGCCGATCGGAGTCGGGCTTTGGTGCCGAGCTGGCTTTGGGCTTTCGATGCCGAATGGAGTCGGACTTCGGTGCAGAGCTGGCCTCGGGTTTTCGATAACGAACAGAGTCGGGCTTTGGTGATGAGTTGGCCTCGGGCTTTCGATGTCAAATAGAGTCAGGGCTTCGATGCCGAGCTGGCCTTGGGCTTTCAGTGCCGAATAGAGTCGGGCTTTGGTGCCGAGCTGGCCTTGGGCTTTTAGTGCCGATTAAAGTCAGGCTTGAGCACCGATGGTACATCGGTCTTTTAGTACTGACCAGAGTCGGGCTTGAGTACCGATGGTACATTGGTCTTTCAGTGCTGAACGGAGTCGGACTTTGGTGCCGAGCTGGCCTCGGGCTTTCAGTGCCGATCGGAGTCAGGCTTTGGTGCTGAGCTGGCCTCAGGCTTTCGGTGCCGAACGGAGTCGGGCTTTGGTGCAGAGCTAGCCTCGGGCTTTTGGTGCCGAATGGAGTTGGGCTTGAGTGTTGATGGTACATCAGTCTTTCAGTGCTGACCGGAGTCGAGCTTGAGTGCTGATAGTACAACGGTCTTTCAGTGCCGATCGGAGTCGGGCTTGAGTGCCTATGGTACATCGGTCTTTCAGTACCGACCGGAGTTGGGCTTTGGTGCGAAACGGAGTCGGGCTTTGGTGCCGAGATGGCCTCGGGCTTTCAGTGCCGACCGGAGCCGGGCTTTGGTGCCAAGCTAGCCTCGGGCTTTCGATGCCGAACAGAGTCGGGCTTCGATGCCGAGCTAGCCTTGGGCTTTTAGTGCCGAACGGAGTCGGGCTTTGGTGTCGAGCTGGCCTCGGACTTTCAGTGCCGACCGGAGTTGGGCTTTGGTGCCAAGCTAGCCTCGGGCTTTCAGTGCCGATCGGAGTTGGGCTTTGGTGCCGAGCTAGCCTTGGGCTTTCGGTACCGAATGGAGTCAGGCTTCAGTGCCGAGTTGGCCTCGGGCTTTCAGTGCCGAACGGAGTCGGGCTTTGGTGTCGAACTGGCCTCGGGCTTTTAGTGCCGACCGAAGTCGAGCATTAGCTGAAAAGATGAGTTGCTCGAACACATTTTTATTAGTAGAGAATATGGGGCAGGTAAGTCCAAAAGAATACAGATAACCCAATGTAAAGAGGTACATTATTGGTAATATCGACGGAGGTTATCAAAATTTTAGGTCCGAGAGAGCGACTTCCCATCCAGTCCTTTGATTCGGTAAGCTCCATGGTAGAGGGCTTCGGTAACCCGATAGGGCCCTTCCCAATTTGGTGACAGCTTTCCTCTTTTCGTTAGTTTCGATACCTCGGCCCGTTTGAGGACTAGGTCTCCTAGCAAGAATGTTCTAGGACGGACGTGAGCATTGTAATACCTAGCAATTCGTTGTTGGTAGGCAGCCATCCGGAGTCGCGCTCGATCATGTACCTCCTCCACAAGGTCAAGGTTGGCCCGTAGCTGGCTTGAGTTGTCCTCCTTGTCGTACGACTCCGTTCGAGGACTTGGACACCGACCTCCATGGGGATAACAGCCTCAGACCCGAAGATAAGGCTGAAGGGAGTCTCCCCGGTGGGGGTCCGCGGCATCGTGTGGTAGGCCCACAACACGTTGGAGAGTTCCTCCACCCATCTTCCCTTGAAATCATCTAGCTGTGCCCTGAGTCCTTGGAGGATGACACGGTTTGTCACCTCGGCCACCTCGTTGGTCTGAGGGTGACCGACAGAGGTGAACCACTGACGAATGCCTAGCTCAGTGCAGAATCCTCTGAAGGGTGCGTTGTCAAATTGCCGGCCATTATCGGTGAGAGGGTATGCGACAGTCCAAACCGACATATTATAGACTTCCAAAAAGGATCTTACCTTGCCTTCGATGATCTTAGCTAGCGCCTCGGCCTCGATCCATTTGGTGAAGTGGTCAACGGCTACTAGCAGAAACTTACGCTGGCCAAAGGCCGGGGAAAATGGTCCTAAGATGTCCATCTCCCATTAAGCAAAAGGCCAGGGGACCGCTAGGGGGCTCAGCTGAGAGGTCGGCTGCCACTGAATGTTGGCATGTCATTGGCAGCTGTCACACTTTCGAACTAGCTCTGCAGCGTCCTCCTTCATCGTTAGCCAGTAGTATCCTTGGCGTAGGGCTTTGTATGCCAGCGCTCTGCCCTCCAGATGACTCCCACAAATGCCCTCATGGATTTCTCACAGGACGTAATCAGCTTCCATGGGGCCAACACACTTGAGGACCGGGTATGAGAAGGACCTTCGATTATTAAAAACTTAGGGGCTCATCGCTTGAGCAGCTTGGCTTTAGTAGGATCTTCGGGAGGGCGCCATTGATAAGATACCGGATGTAAGCGTCCATCCAAGAGGGCTCCTGTGCGACCGGTAGGGCCTCTTCTGTGGCCTTAATGCTTGGGACCTCCAGATGCTCCACGTACGTTCTTCCCAAGGCCCCGTTGGCCAAAGTGGCCAAATGGGATAGTGCATCGGCTTTGGCGTTCTCTCTCCTAGGAATGTAACTGACACGGAAGTAGGCAAAAAAGGGAGGCATGGGATTGGAACTTACTCAGGTAATGGGACATCGTAGGATCTCGGGCCTCGTACTCTCCCGCAACTTGCCTGGAGACAAGCTGAGAGTCGGTGAAGGCTCTGAGTTACCTTGCTCCGAGCTTTCCAGCCAGCTTCATTCCCACCAGCAAGGCTTCATACTCTACTTGGTTGTTGGTGGTGAAAAAAAGGAAACGGAGAGCGTACTCCACCGCCTTCCCCTTAAGACTTGCAAGGATGAGCCCGACTCTGCTCCCCTGGAAGTTAGATGCGCCGTCTACGTGAAGGATCCAATCCTCATCTCCTGCCTCCGCCACCATGGAGGACTCCAAGTGTGGTTCTTCCGGTTGCTCCTCAGCCCAGGTGCAATCGACCAAGAAGTCGGCTAGCACCTGGGACTTTATTGCTGACCTCGATCGGATGGATAGGTCGAATTCTTTCAACTTGATGGCCCACTTCGCCAGCCGATCGAAAGTGTCAGGACGGGATAATATCGTCCGAAGGGGCTGGTCCATGAATACGACAATCAGATAGGCTTAGAAATAGGGCCTGAAACACTGAGCGAAGATGATCAGGGAAAATATGATCTTTTTGATTCTGAAATACCTGGTCTCCGCATCATGAAGCACTTGCTGGTGTAGTAGATTGGCTTCTACGTCCCGTCGGCATCCATGCGAACAAGCATGGAGCTGACGGCCTTAGGGGAGGTTGCAAGGTAGAGAAAGAGCTCCTTCCTGCCCCTCGGCTTGGACAACAAAGGTGGAGTGGATAAGAATTTCTTCAGCTCCTCGAAGACTTTTGACACTCCTTTGTCCACTCAAAGCCGTTGACCTTGCACAGCACTTTGAAGAAAGGCAGACACCTCTCTGCTGATTTGGATAAGAAATGGTTCAAGGTCGCTACCCTCCTGGTCAGACGCTGCACCTCCTTCTTGCTTGCCGGGGGCCTCATGTCAAGGATGGCTCGGATCTTATCTGGGTTCACCTCGATCCCCCGCTGTGTTACCATGAAGCCCAGGAACTTGCCTGCGTCACTCTGAAAGCACATTTACGGGAGTTTAGCCTCATCTGGTATCGGCAAAGATTGCTGAAGGTCTTCGCAAGATCAGCGACATGGTCAGCGATACGAATACTCTTGGTTAGCATGTCATCCATGTACACCTTCATGTTGCACTCGATCTGGTCCTCAAAGATCATATTCATCAACCTTTAATAGGTAGCTCCAGCATTCTTCAATCCGAACGACACTACCTTGTAACAGTATATGCCCTTCTCGGTCACAAATGAAGTAGCCTCCTTGTCCACAAGGTCCATCTTGATTTGGTTATATCCAGAGAAGGCATCCATGAAACTGAGGGTCTCATGACCGGATGTGGCATCCATCAACTGGTCAATCTGAGGCAACGAAAAGCTATTCTTGGGGCATGCCTTATTGAGATCAGTGAAGTCAACACACATCCTTCAGCTCCCGCTAGCCTTGCGAACCATAACGACGTTGGCTAGCCAGTCGGGATAGTGAACCTCTCGGATGTGGCCAGCAGCCACTAGCTTGCGAACTTCTTCGTCAATGGCCTTCTGTCGGTTAGGGGAAAAGCTCCTCTTATTCTGTCGGATGGGCCGACATCCTAGTTTGATGTTAAGCTGATGGGTAATTACCTCCTCGGATATACCTGGCATGTCAGATGCTGATCATGCAAAGACGTCAGAGTTGGCATACAGAAAAGTGAGAAGCTGCTCGCACGCCTCCTCTGGGAGTAGAGCTTCAATCTAGACCATCCTCGTCGGGTCTTCCCCCAGCGAGAAGGCCAGCAGGTGCTCGACCGGCTCTCCTCTCCTCTCCAAGTCTCGAGGGACGAGTGACTCTGGCATAGCCACCACCCCCCGTGGGCTAGAGGCTATGTGATAACAAAGTGGTAGCAGGTTCTGCTCTTCCCACATCTTCCCGAATCTTTTGCTAGTGGGAAACCTTACGAGTAGTCTTTTGGTGGAGATGATGGCGTCCAAAAGGTTCAGACGGGATCTCTTGAGGATGGCGTTGTAGGCCAGGGGAACCTAGACAACTAGGAAGTTTATAAAAATCATGCTCTGACACGGTGGGGTCCCAGCTATAACAGGGAGAGTGATCTCCCTCTCAACCCTTACAGAACTCTAATGAAGCCAATCAAGGGTGTGGTAACAGGCCGAAGGGAGCTAGGGGACAAATTCATTCGAACAAATTCATCGTAACTCAAAACATCAACTGAGCTCCCACTGTCAACTAAAATCTTTTTATAGAGTATTTGCAATCGTCATGGATACGATGACGCTGTCATCATTCTTGTTAACCACCCCCTCTAGGTCCCTTTTAGAAAAGGCAATTACAGAGTCTAGTCCCTCATCTCCCTGTGGCCTTTTGGAAGCGCTGCCTGCCTCCCAGAAAATCATGGCTATAGTCTTCTTGGTTGGGGCGTTGTCGTTGCTGACCTTAGGAGGCAAAGGTACTGACGGGCCGGATGCACCCGAGTTATCCCTCTGAACAAACTTTCCCAGGTAGTCATGCTGGATGAGGTCCTCAATCACCTTCTTCAGCTGGCGACAGTCTTTGGTATCATGGCCGTGGTCCCAGTGGAAGCGATAGTAGAGGTTTTTGTTACGGAGGGCCCCTGGCTTCATTGGAGGAGGGTGTTGAAGATATGACTCACCCTCGATCTCCATCAGGATGTGAGATATCGGGCGAGCAGGAGAGTGAAGGGACCTTCCCTGGGAGCAAGAGCCTGCGGTCGATTGTCTAGTCGGTGGGAAGGCTCGGGCCTCCTGGGACGAGCCTCAGTAGGCTCGGGATGGGTCTGCCTCTTGTCGGAACTCCTATCCACCTTGCGCTGGAAGGAGTTGGCCTCATCAGTGCGGATGTACTTCTGCGCTCGGCTCAGCAGTTCAGCGTAAGAACCGAGCAGCTTCTTGTTGAGGGAGTAGACAAAGCGGAAGGGACAAAGCCCTCGCTTCAAGGCCAAAGTGGTCATGGAGTCCTCGAGGTTGTAGACCTCGAGGGTAGCCTTCTTGAATCGGGCGACGAAGTCCCGCAGGGACTCACCGTTCTTCTGCTGAATGGAGAATAAACTACCACCACTCGTGGGATCTTTCGGCATGCATCAAAATAGGTCAGGAAGGCTTGTACCATACTATGTGAAAGCCAACTTCCTAAATATTTTTGGATGAAAGCTATAAACACAGTATGTTATGTCCTAAATAGAGCCTTGATTAGACCAATTCTTAAGAAAACTCCCTATGAATTATGGCATGATAGAAAACCCAACATTAGTTACTTTCATGCATTTGGTTGTAGATGTTTCATTCATAACAATAGAAAGGATAATTTGGGAAAGTTTGATGCTAAGTTAGATGAAGATATTTTCTTAGGTTATTCTACATCTAACAAGGCATATAGAGTGTTCAATAAGAAGTATTTGATTGTAGAAAAGTCAATTCATGTAGTGTTTGATGAGCCTTTAGCATCAAGTTCAAAAAAAAAAAGATGAAGAAGAAGATACTAATATCCTTAGAAGAGAGTTTGAGAAATTAAATATTGATGTATCTTTAGATCATAAACCTGAAGCTAAGAATGATTACTCACCTAAGGATGAAGATGCTGATACTACTCGTAATGATACAGATCTATCTAGAGATTAAAGATATGTTTATGGTCATCCAAAGGATCTAATCATAGGTGATCCATCTCAAGGTGTAAGAACTAGATCATTAATGAGAAATATCAACAATCATTTTGTATTTGTATCTCATATATAGCCCAAAATAATTAAAAAACCTGAAAAGAACAGTTATTGAATGTTAGCCATGCAAGAGAAATTGAATCAGTTCACTAGAAATAAGGTATGGACCTTAGTTGATAGGCCCAAAGATTATCTAGTTATAAAATCCAAATGGGTATTTAGAAATAAGTTAGATAAAGATGTCACTGTTGTTAGAAATAAGGCTAGACTAGTTACAAAGGGATATAATCAGAAAGAAGGTATTGATTTTGATGAAATCTTTGCACATATTGCTAGATTAAAAGCCATAAGGTTATTACTTGCATTTGCATGTTGCATGAACATTAATTTATTTTAGATGGATATAAAAAGTATATTTTTGAATGATTTTATAAATAAGGAAGTTTATATTCAACAACGCCTGATTTTGAATATCATGAATTTTTAAATTATATTTTTAAACTACACAAAGTACTTTATAGTTTAAAACAGACCCAGAGCTTAGTATGATAGACTTAGTAAATTTTTGATTAAAAATAATTTTTTAGAGATAATATTGATAAAACCTTTTTTTGAAAAGAAAAAAATATTAGTAGTACAGATTTATGTTGATGATATAGTATTTAGTGCTACTAACAATCTTCTTTGTTAAGATTTTGCTAAGCTAATGCAGGGAGAATTTAAAATGAGCATGATGGGAGAACTAAATTTCTTCCTTGGACTTCAAATCAAATAAAAAAGAGAGAAAATTTTCATTAACCAAACAAAATACATGAAGAAAATCCTTAAGAAATTTGGTATGGAATTGTTAAACCTCTTGGCACATCAATGAGTCTTTCATGCAAACTCGATAATGATGAAGATGATAAGAAAGTAGATCAAAGCTTTATAGAGATATGCTTGGTTCTCTACTTTATTTAACAACTAGTAGACCTGATATTATGCTTGTTGTAAGCTTATGTGCTAGATATCAATCTGATCCTAGAGAATTTCACTTAATTATTGTAAAAAAAGTTTTTAGATATCTAAATGGAACGAAGAATGTAGGATTATGGTATTCTAGAGACTCATCATTTAATCTGATTGCATATTCTGATTCTGATTTTGCTGGTTATAAATTAGATAGAAAGAGCATAAGTGGTGCATGCCAATTCTTAGGTAGTAACTAAATCTCTTGATTTAACAAAAAGCAAAATTCAGTTGCATTATCAACTACTGAAGCTGAATATGTTGTAGCTAGAAGTTGTTGTGCTCAAATCCTTTGGATTAAGCGATAACTTGAAGATTATGGCATCATACTTGATAGAATTCCAATTAGGTATGACAATACTAGTGCAATAAATTTGACTAAGAACCCTATTCAACATTCAAGAAACAAACACATAGAGATTAGACACCATTTCATTAGAGAACATATTGCTAACAATGATGTTTGTCTTGATGATGTGTGTACTGATGATCAATTAGCTAATATATTTATAAAACCCTTGAGTAAAAAGAGATTTTATTGTCTTAGAGGAGAATTAGGTGTTTGTGATCTATTGGAATAGATTTGAAACCCTAAGAATGATTATCTAAATTTCAATCAATTTTCTTGAAAACTCTCTTATATTATTAAAGAAAATCATCTAGATATTTGAATTTCTTGATCCCTCATGCTTTAAAAAAAAATTATCTAGAGTTTGATGCTTGGATTGACAAGTTTTAGATTCTTTGAAACTCTTATTTTTCACTGAAACATCGTGGAGCCGACTTATTGGAGTTGGAGTGACTCTAATTATTTGAACTCTCTGTCTACAGGAATTATCTCTGAAAAAAGGTTAACAAGAGGGGATAACCATGTTTAACTAGGGGTTATCTCCTGAACTTATTCCCTAGGGACTCCAGAAATAGCTGGTCATCCCTCCGGCTATCCCTTGAGAGCCTATTTGTTAATAAAAAATAATTTTGTTCTAAAATTTCTTTCGTGTCCTCTCTATTCTTCCTCTTCTCATCGCCGCCCTTATCGAGCTCCGACGGTGACCTCTCTCATCTCCACCATCGGTGTCGCTGTCGTCCCAAGATCCGGATCTCCTCCATCTTCCACCCGACTAGCTTCTTCCTCTCTCATTTTTCATGGCTTCTTCATCTTGCATTGCCATCCTTTCTCTTAACTTCGACCGCCACCTCTCCAGCTCCTCCATCGTCTGCGTTCAGCCATGGCTTCCTTCTCCATCGCTAGCACCGTCGCCATGGCCGGATCCACAGTCATCCATCTCTTCTCTTTCCTTCCTCCTCTTCCTTTTTCCTCCGCCGCTGCCCTCGATCTCCTTCGTCTTTCTTCATCATCGATCGCCGCTTCCTTCCCTCCCTATACTCTCCACCAGCACCGCCCACCTCCCTGTCCCTCCTTTCTTCTTTTCGTTCTCGTCATCGATGTAGTCGCTAGCCACCAACATCCTCTCCCATTCTCGTCGTGACACCGGCTCCTCATTCCCCACCTCCCTCTCCTTCTTTCTTCGTTTTCATCTCGGATCGCCTCCCTTGACGGCACAGCCATGGCCTTCTCCGCTATGGCCTCTCTCCACCTCTGGTGCCGACCACCGCCGCCGCCTCTCTCTCTCTCCCCTTTGTCGTAGCTTCCTCTATCGCGGTCTTGACCCTTCCATCCTTTTTTCATTTTTTTTTGTTTGATCTGGACTGTTTGATTTGAAATCAAATAGTCCAAATTAATTATTGTATTAAAAATTATAAGGGTAGTTTAGGAATTAAATCAATTTTTTGAGGGATATCTTTTTCTATTCCTCCAATCAAATACAATCAGAGAAGATAAGAAAAAGTTATTCTTTGGATTTAGATTTTTGCATTTGGTACGTTCAAAGGAATAGCCATGGGATATCCCCTGAAAAAACTCTATTCTGTACACTTATCTAGGAATAAAATTTTTTCTATCAAATACTACCTTAGCCTCCATTAACACCTACAAAGGGCACTAGCATCTTGAGTTCTAAATCAAAAAAATTTCTAGCCTTTCACTCTCAACTATTCCTTAGTACTTGGTTCAGCTATTCTCTCATGAGCTTTACTTGTATAAGGCTCTAGCTCTTTTTCATCGATCCTACTCTATTTTTTTATTATTTTGATCTCTGTCAAAATCCAATCTCATCATAGTTGTATATATGGTATGTTTTACATAGTTAGTGTTTTGTAAGAAAGAAGTTTGTTTGATATTATATCAACTTTACATGAAAAAAAAGAGAGAACCAAAAGGTAAATGTATGTTTGATTTTTGAGAAAAGTACCTATTTTGTTTTTATTTTTATAAAAAATAGAAACAAATGTTTCGGATGAATAAAAATGAAAATAATTTTTTGAAAAGGTATAATTTTAAATTGGCATAAAACTAGAAATACTTTAAAGATGTTTTTGCCACTTTTCTAATCAAAAAGAAAGAAGAAAATAAAAGTCAAAAAACTTGAAAAAATAGAAGTTAATAGGATTCCTTTTTTTTTCCCTGACCTTTTAAACGAAATCAATTATATAAAAATAATTTTTATTTTTACCTACTAACGCATATGTTAGATATTAAGAAGTAGAAAATCAATTTTTTTAAAAAATAAAAATAAAAAACATTCTGAAAAATCAAATGTTTCTTGAGTTTTTTTTTGCTTCTTTTTTTTGATTTTTTTTCCTTTTTTGGATAATGTCACCATTTTTTTATCAATTGGGTCTTTTGAGCGGTTGGTGATTCTCTATGAACAAATTGCGTTACTTTATTTGTTTGTAAAGTCTTGCTTCTTCGATCATAATTATTTAGTAAATTCAATGGCTCAAATAGTGTTGGAACTAGGCTTGAGTTGGCTTGATATCAAGCAAGCCTCTGAATAGGCTTGAGCTCATTTAAGCCGAGTTTGGGCTTAATAATTCTGCCCAAAAATGTTTTGGGATAGACTTAGATTGATATTTAGCCCCATCTTGATTTGTTTTGAAGCTTGAGCTTGAATATTAGGCTTGGGCTTGCTGTTGTTGGCCAACCCAAAATTGAGAGTTACTTTTTGAGAGATTGAGACCTAACGAACATGCCTCCTCTTCAGCCATTATTATCAAAGAAGATCATCGAAGGTAGACAATTCTCCTCCTCATGACCTTCTTTTCCCTCTGCCTTATCTAGCTCATGCCAACAAGCCATTGGTGGTTGTCGATAATCAAGAAAGAGATTGAAATCTCTATTTCGTAGAAATGAATTGAAGACCAAGCTGAATCATTTCTTCCCTTGCCAAAGCAGTTGCGCCCGAATGTCTAGGAGTCACATGCAAGCTAACCGGCCTTTTGTTGAACCGATGGCTTATGAAATTCGATGGATTTACCAGCTTTTAGGGAGGTTATGCGACTTCGGGCTTGAGCCTATATTTTGCAAACCTCTTTAGGCTTGAGCTTAGCTCGAAGCCACTCAAAAAGTTTTGGATCAGGCTTAGGTTAAGGTGTGGCACAATTCAGCTCAGCCTACTTCCAACTTTAGGCTGTGGCTTGGCCGATCAACCTGAGGGGAAAAAAAATGTTCCTCTCGTTGACACCGAGCATTGGTCTTCATTCCAATCCCATATCCATGGCTGGGAATGGCACTCGTCCTATTTAAAGCCCAAGTGCAGCACAAAGTTGGTTAGTTAAAAGATTGGTCCATTTATTGGACTCAAGATCATATAACTGGAGCTTGAGCCTACATTTTTCAGGCAAGCCCTTTGAGCCTTTAGCCAACGTTTTCCATTTTGCAGACCATACTCACAACATGCGACGTATTTACGGCTATCTCTTCTCATTTCATTGCACCTCAAAGTGGCCACAAGACATCTCATAGATCTGATTTGTTGCTATACTAAATACTAAATATTGCACTTTAGATTGAGTTTTCCACTAAGGCAGGCGTGATGCAAATAATGCCAGCTGCAATTTTGCTTACAAACCTCTCTCTACCAAAATCAAAAGATAAAAGATAAAGAAAATCCATTTCATACTAGTTACAAAATCGATTTCATATTAGTTACTGTAACCCCCTCGGTAAATTAATTATGGGGAAGGTAACTCTCGGTATTTAATTGGGGACACCTAGCACTTAGATATTCATTTTGACGTAGCTTCCCGGTATGACGTTTGGATTCTCTAGTCTTTGCGTGTCTAATGGGTTCCCGATATCTGAATCCGAGACATGGTGAGAATGCTTAAAAGGGGATACAACTCTCCTTCATCCCAGGCATGCCTCCTCTTGGTAAGCCCCTACCTATACGAGAGAGATGTTGGTCTTCAATTGCATCTCTCGTTTGGATTGGAAAGGGAAGGGAGGGCGTTAGGATTCCAGATACTGCTGGATTCAGGCAATAAAAGAGCATATCGACTTAGATTCGCGTTTTCTCCATCATCTAAATATTCTCCCTGTGTGAATTTTTGTATCGAGGATCTAGAGAGAAGATGATCTCCTCTATATTTTATTAAATCCAAGAAGCATATCAATGGCTGCGGATCAGTTGCAGGTTTGAGTAATGGGAATGTGACCATAAAGGCCACAGGTGGTAGGGCATTTAAATTTGCTGATGTAAGTAAGCCTATTTATAATTAGTAATTTATAAATCATGAATTTATAGTTTACATGTATATTATGAAATAAGGAAAATAAAAGTTTATTTAGATTAATTATTTTAAATGGGATCATGAATCTATATATGAGCATTTATTATGACTATAGTAACTGATAATATTTTGCAAGAAATAGTTTCTTGGTGTATGTGCAAAAATATAAATTTTTTGACTTGTAAAATATGTTGGTATTATTGAGATGACTACATGCAATTGTAAAGATGGTATTGAAATAATCTTGTATGTGTCGTCACGATTTTTATATATTATGGCCACACACATTTGTAAAATGTTCTGATTTGATGATATATGGCCACACACATCTGTAGGATGTGTTCCGATTAATTGTGATACGGCCTCACACATTTGCGGAATGTGTTCTGATTAATTTGAAGGGCCATGGGACATATAAGAAAATAATGATTACATAAACAATGGATATGTTACATTGCATATTTCGGCATTTATTATATAATTATGCATAATTATGAAATATGACAAAATGAAGTTTTATTGGTATTGATTATTTTGGAAGTTGGTAAATTGTACCATGAGTATATAATTGAGTAATTGCTATAATTATTAAAGCCGGTGATATTTTGCAAAGTAATGATTTTATATGTCAAAATATGAAGAAATATGTTTATTTTTAACTTTGCAAAGTGAATTGGTTACATGTAATGATTAAGATTGTATAAACCACTGTTTATATGATATGAAAAGATTATGCTTATGATGATGCATGATGTGCATATATAATGATGATCTTGAATTATATTATATGTGTCGCTGCGGTTCTCCTATGATGTGGCATGTGGAGGCCACACATATCTAGAGGATGTGCTCTGTTTGATTAAGGCCACACACATTTAGAGGATGTGCTCTGATTGATTATGATGTGGCATGTGGAGGCCATACACATCTAGAGGATGTGCTCTGATTGAGGTGTTGCAGGGCCGTGGGACACATAAGATATAATATAAAAATGATCATATAAACAGTGGGTTGTTTACAATGCATTTTCTGGTATTTATTGTATAAGCTTCCAAATTAATTTGAGTGGTGATATGCTTGTTCTGATAGCATGATAAATGCATTTGAAATTGGAAGTTTATGAAATTATGACTTGATGATATCTTGATAAGATATGATGATATATGACTATTTTATATTATTATTATAGGCTTACTTATTGAGTGCGAGCTCATGTAAATCTCAATGTTTTTCAGAGCCTCAGGATTGAAGATGAAATTATGGGGTAGTGGAGCTTCTATTAAATAAATCAGTTTCATGATATCATTGTAACCCCAGTATTACTCGTGTGTAGGGTTTGTAGCCCAGAACTATATTGATTGTGTATAGGGCTTATAGCCCAAACTTATATTTATGGTTTGTGTTATGTTATGGATTTGAATAGCCTAATTATAATTATTGTCTTATATTGATCAATGTGTAAATTTCGGGGTGCCTTGCATGCTTGGCATGCGGCGGGTTGTCACCTTAGCTCAAAATTTGGATCTGGAGCGTGACAGTTACTCTCCTCGATGAAGGTGGACCTAGTTAGGGAAATGTATGATTAGGAAGTCTTCATATTTTTGACAAGGAGATTAAGGGTGGTGTGAGTGAGGGGATCATGGATTAAAACTTGGACCATTCAATTGACTTTTTTTTTTTATTTTTTCTTCTTCTTCTTTCATAGAAACAGAAAACGAGAAGAGAACTAAAGCTAAGAGTTCTTCGCTTGATGCATTTAAAATGTTGACCAATCTTAGTTAAAGTACAACCTAGTCCCCGATTTGAGAGCAACTGTTCATGAAGGTACAACTCCATGGGAAAATGACACAACAGATCAGCAAAAGCTGTCATCCAACAGCCAGATTAAAGACCACCTTAATTACTTGACTTTTCTTTTACCAAGAGACCTTAATTAAACACTTAATTTCAATAAAAATCTGCATTCAGTTTTCAAGATAATAAATACTCTCTATTAAATACCTAGCCACCTTGTTCCTATTTTCCGAGGCCATACTTTAATACTGTAAAGTGTCATGTCATCAATTAAGAAGAATGTGTACATTCCTTGATATTTGAGCACATCATGCATGCGTGCTCTGAGAGAGAGAGAGAGAGAGAGAGAGAGTAGAAAACAAAGTGGATGAATTAATGATGCGAGTCATCATGACTAAATAATGTTGATGCATAGAAAGCAAGACAAGTCCACTGATCAACTGCTGCAGTACCTAAAATTATGCCTGTGACTTTGTCCTATTTGTCAGCCACATCAAAATTACTACCCCACGAAGGCATACCCACTCTTGTTCACGGGAAAAAGAACAAAGAAACCAAAAAATTCTCTTCTTGACAAAATAAATATATTTGATCTTCGTTGGTCAAGCTATCATCTCATGTTCTTCGAGCTGAATGTTAATTTTTTCTATTGCAAAGTTTTGAGTCTTTGAGCCAAGGCAAACTTATTTATGTTCGCCGCACTTGGAAAGAACTGGCTTAATTAACTCTCTAATATATATTCAGTCAGAAAAACAAAAAACTCTCTAGTATATAATTTGCTTTTGAAAAATCTAATATGGACTTATGAGATGGCAGAGTATTTTATACGACAATATATAAGCAGGAATTTTTTTTCTGAAAAAATAATAGGTAGGAAGTTTCTGTCATCTCATCTGCAACAATTATCCAGTTGGGTTGAGTTTCTAAATTTGATCCAACATGAAATTTTTATAGCTATGGAATTAATCTAATAATGATTTCTTTCAAGAAAGAATCATGTTTGAATGTCTTGCGGGTAGAATGGCCGAGAGTGAATTATTTTGGTTGAAGCAATAGAATTTCTCCCCCAAGAAAAAGAAGTGAGGAAATTTGACAAGACAATATCTCTCTTCTTGCACAATAGAATTTCTAAGTACACAAAATCCTTATATTTTTTAATGTTGGGAAGCATTCATAGACTGAAATTAACCGACACCATAAATAGACCAAGTCTTAGTCAATCCTCTTGCGTCCCATCTTAATGAAGAGAAATGACAATACTTAGACCCGCTGTTCTTGCCCACCGATCAATGCTGGTGGAATACCATCAACTATAGTGAAGCAGAAGAGACAACACAGATAGAAATTCACTGCTTTTTGGATAGACATTGATTGTTTGGTCTCAAATAGCATAGAAGACTTATGTTTTTTTTAAAAAATTATGTCTTAATTTCAAGGTAGAAAAGAAATTGTATACATATGAAACTCTTCTTAAGGTCATGGACCTTTATTCGAAAGGAATAACATGGACTTTATTGTCTCAAGAAAGCATATAATGGAGGTGAAGCAATTCATTTCACCAGTAGGAGGCCAGGTGTCGCCCCAAGAATGGATGAAAGGCATTTCCAATGTAGAAATTAGAGTCGTAGGGCCACTTGGAGATTTGATCAACTTGATCTTGAGGGCGTATTGATAATAATACTAGATAATTAATAAGCTTTTGGCTGCCTGCTTGCGGCTAACGCTAATGTAAAAGAAGTGGTAATGAAGTGCAATATCCAAATGGAGAAGATTCTAAGTGCAGATCCCTAGAGTCTAAACAAATCCTAAGTGCCCAACATTACAAGCACAATTAGTCTGACTAATTGTTTCATTAAAGGCCCGTTTGGCATTCGATTTGGGTTAAATTTTTTATTTTTAAAAATAAAAAATCTAATCTATAGCATGAAAAAATGTTTAATCAGATCAATTTTAAAAATATTTTTTTAAAATAATCCTAGAAATCTGAATAAATCTAAAAAATATTAGAGCGGATTCATCTACGATGAAAATGCGCAAATTCGCCTTCTTTCTTCTTCCTTTTTTAATAATTTTTAAAAATATCAATCAAATATATTTTTAAATATTAAAAATTAATAAAATGTAACTTAGATTTTTAAATATAATTTATATTTTTAAAAATAATTTTTTGAATGACCAACTAAACGTGATCTAAGTTTCTAAAAAAAAAAGGTGCAGCCATCTTGTTACCAGGAAGGAAGCACCTCGCTGGGCACATGCCCTGAGGTTATCCCTTTACGAAAGTAGTGTCCTGAAATGCG